>CAWUFW010001371.1:1937500-2120000 GCA_963921515.1 Calotriton arnoldi
CTCCCCGGCCTGGCTAGGGTTCGGAAGCTGGGACCAGGCCCGGGGCTTGAGCTCCGTCCGGCAGGCCCTGGGGTACGGGAGCTCCCTGTCCTGCAAGCCAGCTGAGGGTCCGGGCGCTGGGGATGGGGGTCCACCGGGGCCCAGGGAGGCTCTCCCCGGCCTGGCTAGGGTTCGGAAGCTGGGACAGGGCCCGGGGCTCGAGCTCCGTCTGGCGGGCCACGGGGTGCGGGAGCCCCCAGTCCTGCAAGCCAGCCGAGGGTCTGGGCGCTGGGGACGGAGGTCCACCGGGGCCCAGGTAGGCTCTCCCTAGCCTGGCTAGGGTTCGGAAGCTGGGACCGGGCCCAGGGCTTGAGCTCCATCCGGCAGACCCCGGGGTGCGGGAGCCCCCCGTCCTGCAAGCCAGCCGAGGGTCTGGGCGCAGGGGACTGGGGTCCACCGGGGCTCGGGGAGGCTCTCCCGGCCTGGCTAGGGTTCGGAAGCTGGGACCGGGCCCGGGGCTTGAGCTCCGTCTGGTGGGCCCCGGGGTGCGGGAGCCCCCCATCCTGCAAGCCAGCCGAGGGTCTGGGCGCTGGGGACGGGGGTCCACCGGGGCCCAGGGAGGCTCTCCCCGGCCTGGCTAGGGTTCGGAAGCTGGGACCAGGCCCGGGGCTTGAGCTCCGTCAGGCGGGCCCCGGGGTACGGGAGCCCCCTGTCCTGCAAGCCAGCTGAGGGTCCGGGCGCTGGGGATGGGGGTCCACCGGGGCCCAGGGAGGCTCTCCCCGGCCTGGCTAGGGTTCGGAAGCTCGGACCGGGCCCGGGGCTCGAGCTCCGTCCGGCGGGCCCCGGGGTGCGGGAGCCCCCCATCCTGCAAGCCAGCCGAGGGTCCGGGCGCCGGGGACGGGGGTCCACCGGGGCCTGGGTAGGCTCTCCCCAGCCTGGCTAGGGTTCGGAAGCTGGGACCGGGCCCGGGGCTCGAGCTCCGTCCGGCGGGCCCCAGGGTGCGGGAGCCCCCCATCCTGCAAGCCAGCCGAGGGGACTGGGGTCCAGCGGGGCCCAGGGAGGCTCACCCCGGCCTGGCTAGGGTTCAGAAGCTGGGACCGGGCCCGGGGCTTGATCTCCGTCCGGCGGAGGGTCCGGGCGCTGGGGACGGGGGTCCACCGGGGCCCGGGGTGGCTCTCCCCAGCCTGGCTAGGGTTCGGAAGCTGGGACCGGGCCCGGGGCTTGAGCTCCGTCCGGCGGGCCCCGTGAGCACCCCCGTCCTGCAAGCCAGTTGAGGGTTCGGGGGCTGGGGTCGGCGGTCCATCAGGGCCAGGGCAGGCTCACCCGACCTGGCTGCGTTCAGAAGCAGGGACCGGGCCAGGGGGTGGCTGGCTAACTCCGCTCCGCTGGCGGAGCGGAGTTCTCTGCCCACCCCTACTGTTACTACCATAATCCTGAAAGAAACCAACAGGAAAATGAACCCTCGCCAACAGCAGACACTCAAGACCACACTTGGCCCAGTAGGTCAAGATAAAGAACAACCCAAGGAAATCTCAAAAAGAGGTATCCAGTTGGTGAATTTAATCGCAAGGTATACCAGACAGAACAAAAATCAGACTGTAAATCAGATGAGGATTCATACATACATATATAGCTCCAGAAGAACACAAAGAGCAACAGACTATAAGCTCAAAACATTGAACACCAAAAGGGCTGAAAGCCACAAACAAGAAGAACTGCTGATTAGAGGAAGAAAATGTCCCCAAGGAGGTAGAGGACATCCAACCTCCAGTCAGGATAAGTGTAACTAGACCAACAAACCAAGAATATCAAATATATAGGAGTATATGGGAAGGAAAACTCAGAATGTTCTTAGGGAAGAGAAAGAACCATAGTGAGCGTTCTCGTAAGAGAAGAAAGAAATCCCCGCCCCTCCAAATACAGAACATGGGCGTAATAGCTAACCCCTGAGGGTTAAAATATTATGACACTGCATCCCAGATAACCATGCAAGCAGTGTTCATGGAACAAACTTGTTCAAAAGAGCCTAAGTAGGCAACATCACAACACCCAAACATGGAGGTGACCAATAGTAATAGAAGAATTTGGAAAAATACAAAATAGAGAACTTGAACCTGCCATATGTAACAACTCCAAGAAAAAGATGTACATATCAAGAAACAATATCCGATGCGCAGGCAAGGAACGCACAGCGTGGCAGAGATGGTATAAGCCCATCATAGGGTAGCAGAACCTTTTGGAAAAATCACCGAATGCAAAACCAGCCTGTGCACCATCAGAATCCAATGAAAAGTGCACCATGCCAAAAATAAGCGAAAAGGTACGCAACCTAATGAAAGACCAATCAAAAAAATAATGTCCTAAAGGGAACCTTGGCCAGGCCAGAAACACAGACCGCCAAAAAAAGTCCAAAACTCCACTGAAGCGGAAACTTAGAGTAGCCGAAAAGAATAAGCATACTCGCTGTATAAAAGCCCCACAAAGTGCCTAAACAAGATGTCCATATAAGAGATACTGAAAGTCAAAAGTAATGCATACCAGCATACCAAAATGCTTCCAAAGGAGCAGATGACATAAGTAAACTTCCTAACTGTAAGAAAATAAATCAAGCAAACGACCTCTTGAGCATGAAGCATATCACCAGAGGGAAAAAAGGGGAAAGAGAAAAACCTATGCAATAGGTATCCTTTCACAACACAACCTGTCAAAGACAGTTTTGAAAGAATAATATCTGCTAACCGCAGGAACACCACATCAGGTGACACCAAAAGGCGGAATTTAGACAACTATGGCACTGCCACATGGCCAGCCGTGTAAGAAATAAAAGATCAACATCCCCCATACAATCCTAGTATAGGGAAAAAATTAAAGAGACATAATTAGAACAAGAGAAATGAGGACTCCGTTTCACCGCATCTATCCTGGAAACGCCGTAGAGCAGAGTCAGCCTAGGCACCGAAAAGATGGGTGCCATCAAAGGGCATATCGGCCAAAGCAGCTTGGACAGCCTCTGAAAAGCCTGAAGTACGTAACCAGGAATGCCGATGTAGTGCCACAGAGGATGCCATGGCCCGACCTACTGAATCAGTAGTAACCATGCCACATCTAATGATCAGTTGAGCTGCCTGTTGGCCATCCTGAATCAACTGTTCAAGATTAGGTCGGAAGTAATCCGGAAGTGACGGCAACATAGATTGTACTCAGAATCCCACAATGCGAGAGAAAAACGCCCAAGAACACAAGACGTGTTACTGGACCTTAAAGCAGAACTAGTTGAGGAAACAATATGTTTGCCACACATATCTTGTCTCCTAGAATCTTTATCCGATGGGACAGTAGGTAGAGAATCCATATTGTGTGAAGCTGTAGCAGCCTGTAGCACCAAAGTAGGAGAAGTAGGATGTCTGAGGAGACAAGCCGGATCTCCAGGAGGAGGCTGGTGCCTGCAAGATACATCACGATCCACAGAGACCCAGTACCCAACAAAAGTTCGTACAGGGCCTCACTATATGGGGGAACAGGCTCCACCTATGTCTGACCTTGATAGAGGATATCAATCATGGGATCAGTAGATGTTTCCACAGAAGGAAAGAAAATTACTCTAAGACTATAGCCGCTCTCCTTAACATGTCCGCAAAAGAGGAACTCGCCTCAGTAGCAAGGCTAGGAGGGAAAGGAAGTCCGGAAGCGGGGGAAGACTCCAACCCAATAGCCACCCCTAGTGCAGATAGCCACAGATAGAGGATGCAATAGCCCCGACTACTCCGTAAAATCTCCCAAAATGTGACCCTCAAAAGTACCACCCTGAGAGGGAAGTGGAGGGAAAACCTTCCCCACAGAAGGCTCCATCGCATCCGACCGACGCTGAGAAGGCGACGCCTTGACGTCAAGGAGGCGAAATGGCTTTGATCTGCAGCGCCGATGCCGTTGCCGGCTGATCGAGGATAGACACCGAAGGTGGCAACCCCAAAGGGCTGTGCACCGGCGCCGAAGCAGCACCGACCCAATGACTCAGAGGGCCCAACTGACATCAAGGGTGAACCCACCAGCGTGCCTCCTCTCACCTCCATGGGGCTCGACCGCGCTCCAGGGGAAGGTGGAGACCCAAAGATAAGATGTAGAGAGTTATAATAATCTCTTATTTGGACCATCGACGCCCTGACTCCCTGAAAGACGGGGAGGCGTGGGGCGGAGTTGTGTACGGTCTCCTCAACTGGCGAACGGGAGGAGCCATGAGAGACGGAGTTTCAATGCTGCGAAGTCGGGGGGCCGCAACTTCAACCACCTGCGCCTACCTTGGGAATTCGATGGTTCCAAATGACGTCCACCGGAACGGCTTCAGCTCCTGGAACGGCCTGGTAAACAGCCTGCTGAACGAGAAGACAACGACCGGGGCTGCTGCTAAGTATCCGAGGACCACCGCCGCCAGGTGTTTCATCCGGTGTTCCTTGAGCGCCTTTGGCTTTAGCTTCTGATAGGAGCCGCAATCTTCGGAGTTGAGGTGTTCTCCCAACCACCACATACAAAATGAATGAGGGTCCGTGGCCAATATCTGACCCAAAAGGCTTAAAGCCTGAAGACATGAGGAAAAAAGGCACACTGTTCTAACAGACAAAAAATGTCAAGGTAGGCCAAAAAACGGCATGAGGAACCGCTTCTCCGGTTCCTCGCTGCAGCGCAGAAAAGAATTAACCGACGGCGTGCAGGAGCGGACTTACATGACTCCACTGACATCACAACTGGAGTCAAAGTCATCACGGAGTCGTATGATGCCGCCACTCAGCGCGCAGACTGGCGCCTGGAGAGAATTCAAAAGTTAAGAAATCTGCGGCTAGATGTCTCTATCAGATGCTAATACTACTTCCCTGCTTACAAGCTTAATATCCAAGGACATCCAACACACCCGCCCCCCCGGAATATAATGTGCAATGCTAAGAACTATAGCAAAACGTTATAACAAAATGTTTAGATAAGGATTCCAAATGAGGTAATATGGAACCCAAAAAACGCCCCCACCCTGTTCCATCTTTTTCTGTATGTTACCTCATAAAAAAATCAACAAAATCAATTAAGCTGAAAATACCAATTGTGGATGCAGCCCTGAGAGGTGGTCAGTGAGAAGAACTGAAGCATTGGATGGCTCGTCATTAGCTCATCATGTGAAGCCCCCATGTTCCAATTTGCCAACCACATGTACTCACCCCAGTCTCTCGCTCGTTCGACTGCTGCTAGTGCTTCCGCTGGAATGGACAGTAAAGACTGCTTCGTTCAGCTGGTCCCAATAATATTCAGCACCTGAGTGCAAAGCCCTGGAAAGTGGACATGGACAAGTGTTACCTTCTGCACAGGCCTGCAGGCTTCAAATGTAGGGTCTAAACTTACTCCAAGAGCCTTAAAAGCATAACAGGCTACAAACATTGAGTTTTAGCTCTCAGCATTAAACAGAAAGCCACAGGCTACCATTGGAAAACTCACAGTATGCACTGAAGTCATGGAACCAAAACCCAAACTGGCGGCACAGGACAAGTGCAGAAGTCCAAGGACAGCACCCATGATGTTTGTGAGACTGAAGCCATATATGTAAAATAGGAAAATCAAGTACTACAAAAAAATGGGGGATGGTCGACAGACTCATAAATATACACTTCTACACAGGTACTACTGCACAATATACCTTTTTTTAAAAATCTTTAGTCTTGTGATTTGTGAACATTTTTAAAATGCAGAACCCCGAGATACCACTACAGGGACCTAGCAGACAGTTATCATCACAAGCCCACCAGCTCTATCAGTACTATCCCTGCCCAATCAACTAGGAATGATAACACCACATCCAGACAGGGTTTACAGAACCACACTTCCTTGTGTAGATGGCATCAGGAACAGGCGGGTGAGAGGCCTCTTCAATGGGGCCTTTGGCAGTGAGGATTCCTGGCATCCTCAATGGAGGGGTCTACTTCTTACTCGTGGTATCTCAAGCCTAACAATACTATTGGATTCAACAAGACACACACACACACACACACACAACTCTCCAGCGGTAGCACGGTCAAGCAGTCAAGGCTTACTTCAGGAGGTGCAAGAGGGTTTGGAGCACACATACCGATTGACAACAGAAATTATACGTAAACTCAATGCCTAGGCAGAGCTATGACGTTTAAAAAGACCAGTATTTTTATTAAGATGTCGAAAAATAATGGAGCTCTTTAGGGGGTCAACATATGTCACCAGTACAACTATCATATATATATTTTTTTTACTATTTATTAGAACCAGTACATGCTTAAACAGCAAGATAACACAATTCTAAGAGCGCCGGATCCAAAAAAACATGGAAACCAAAAACAACACCCAGTGTCCACTCTCGAGTCAAAAGTAAAGTTTTGATATAGTACTACTCAAGTCCAAAGGGAGTCAACACGTTACAATAACAGTAACAAGCATTTGCAATGCAATAGGTCTCGCATTTATGAGAGTAATTCTCGCAAATGTGAGACCTAATGCATTGCAAATATTTGTTTTTCTAGAGCCCATGCCGCGCTTTCACATTCATGGAAGCCGCGCCCCTTTCTTAAGACAAGCCGCGTCTAAAGAAAGGGGCATGGCCGACATTAAAGGGAAACCGCGGCATGGGGCGCTTTGACAAAAAAAAGCATCTGTTTGTCAAGTTGACCTATTTCATTGCAAAGAACGACCACCATTGTCCCGGTTGCTTGGAAAGTGAAAGCGTGCACGGCGCGCCGAATGTAAGGAAAGCACGTTGTGCCTGCAGTAGGGCAAAACCCTTTAAAGAAAATAGCGCTTACAGACTAAATAAAACATACTGTGTCGCAACAGAAGTAAAAAGGCCAGTCGCCATGGGAGGTTTCAAATGAGGACAAGGCGGTACTAAGGAGGGACTAACAATGCCATTAAGGAATCAGAAGCCAGCATTTACGAAGAGCAACAACACAAGCCAATGAAAAATATGGGCGGAGCTTCAAATCCCTAACTCAATACAAAATACCTTGCACAGCAGCGCATGCTCGCTGCCTCTAGGCTCGACCTAAAAATAAGAAGGAACCATATACACAGTGCACATTTTACTGTAACCAGCGGAACTTTTAAAATAGAACTGAGAAGGAGGAAGTCAGCAAGAGGGCTGGAAGAGTATAGTATAGGATAATGGGGGTAGGGGACACGGATCATTCAGTGGGAGAGGGAAAACATTAGAAGCATTCCTCATTAGGAAGATATTAGCAAGAGAATTACACAGTTAAGAGAGTTTAAAATAGCTGTGTTTTCACATTTTCCTGAATGAACACATTCTCTTGACATCTTAGATATTCAGAAAGAGAATTATATGGCGATAAGGCAGCTCCAGAAAATGACTTCAAAGCTGCAGAATAGAAGTTGAATTTCTTTATATCAAGTACTTCTGAGACTTTCTGCTCTTCCAGATATATGTAGGCAGTGGGCTGAAGATAAACTGGTTTAGATAGTTTTAGTGCTTCAAAGGTAAGACCTGCATGTATAAATGTTATTCTTGGTGCTTATGTAATCAATTTTTTCGAGCCAGTAATAAATCTTACTGCTTAATGCGACAGACCTTTCATAGGTATGAAAGAGTTTTAGAAGCTCCTACAAGTATTGTATTTATATAACCAGATTTGGCAATAAAATGCATGGTAATAGAGAAATCTGATTGAGTTAGTAGGGGTATAAGGTGTTTTAAAGCAAACAATGATGGCTTAGTTGATTTTACTGGTTGATTTATAAGTATTTTCATGGCAAGATTTGAATCTATCCAAAAATCAAGGGACAGATTAGGTGAAAAGCCTAGTGGACTTCAAACTTACTGGCTAAGTAGTGTGTGAGATTGTCAGCTGGCAGCAGGAGACACGGGAGGACAATAGGCTCCACACTGGTGGACCAGTTGGACTGGACTTTAAAATCTGGATCCAACCACCACTTCAACCACAGCTGCTTCAGCCAATGGGGCAATATCCCACGCCCGAGGTGAAGATGAAAAATGCCAATGTTTCTTCTGGTTCAGGAAACGAGTAGACGCAGGTTTCCCTCTGAGGAGGGGATAGGATGTGAATACCCAGGGACAATGCAGGCTCACCGCTCTTGAAGTCTCCGAAAGCTCTCGAAAGTAATGCTTACAAAGGGCTTGAATCCCCAACCAGGAGGCTGCCACGCAAATGTGCTGTAGGAACGGCTGCTCTGTTCTGGTGGAAACCGCATGAAGTCTCAATAATGCGACAGCAGGAGACTCCACCTTGAAATGCAACTGTCAATGCTTTTTTTCCCAGGATACGGCCATCAAACAGGATAAACAAATGGTCATAAACTCTGAAGGGCTCTCTTCTGTACAACTAGAATCCCAAGTCTCTGAAAGCCTACAGACCTCAAGCATTTCTTCAACTGAGAAAGCAAATGGTCTAGGCTATTACAATGGAAAATCAGTTCCCGATTTAGAAGGCATTCCAATAATACTTGTGGGATGAATGAAGGGACACTATGAAGGAGCTCCTTGTTTTCATGAAGACTATGCATGAATGATTTCAACAGAAACCCGAAAGCTCCCTGCTTCTTATGGAAGATATAATCACAACCAGAAAGGCTGTATGTCTACATCATATGAAGACAGAGGCTCAGAAGACAGAAGCATTAGAGGATATAAGACCAGATGCTGATCCTGCTGAGGAGCTGACTCTCCTATGGGCAGAGACAAAGGAAGAAAGCCATCAAACCCCCTCATCACAAAGGCGTGGCCAAGATGGAAGACAAGTTAGATGTGATGGCACTCCACTCCAATAAGCTGTGCCAATCCCCGTTTTAAGACACAAGAGGCAAGGAATCATATCGGGACATTAGCGACTCTGTTGATACCTCTGCTGCAGGTTGCACTAAGGTTGAGATGACCACCAAGTGAAGTAGAATAGGGAGGCCACGTTAGAATGTTTTTATTCCCTGGGCTGAAGGTGGAGAACTGGGCCTCAGAAGTCAAAATAAAAAGCACTCTGGGGACAGATGTGACTGAACGGTGAGGCAGCCCCGCCAGACCCTACTTCAGAGATACCCTACAAATTAATCTCTCACCACTAAGGCCCCCCAAGTTGAAAGTGAAAGAGGCACTAATGGAGGCTCTGGAGCAGGAAGCACCAGTGACCAAGCAATTCATGGTGGGCCTACAGAAGAATCTATAGCAGGATGTCAAGGAGTTCAAAAAATGACAATGAATTGCAGGTGGGTGTAGAGTCTCGAGGTGGGTAGTCATGGAGGCTGAGCGGTTCCAGCGATGGTCAAGACTTAAAAGGCACGGATTGGAAGTGCTATGTAAGGTGAAAAAGCATCTAAAGTCAAAAGCATCAGTGCAAAAAAGAGAAGAAACTGAAGTCCTTGATGAACTTTAGAACTCCTCCCATGAGCACAAGAAAGAAGATGGCGTCAGCATTGCTCCCCCACATGAGGACAGCGACTAATCATGTGAGGTGATGGCGCTTAGATTTGTGGGACTCTTTCTTGGATGAGAGGGAACTCCAGTTCCTGAACATGAGACTAGATGGGAGGGATATCTCTCTGGCATCAATCCATGCACCAAACCAGGGACAGAAAGCCTAACATGACGCACTATGTGAAAAACAACCTTTATTAAAACTACAGGCCCTGTTACTAGGTGTAACCAAGAACAGAGCATCCTATTAAAAATAATGCACTGACGTCAGAGCATCTGCGAACCTGCACTGCCCTAAAAGCAGCGCATTCAGCGAAATACAGAGTGACCCTTTACAAGGCACTTAGAATTTCCCAATGCAGGTGCATCCGGCCCGCACTTAAGAGAGGAGAAAGGTCCCTTTGCAGGCAGGTGCAGTGAGTGAGAGGTGTATGGGACCCTATACCCCCTCAAGAGGCACACTAACACTGTTAAGGCGCCTCGTAAGGGCCTGTTTGCCTCTGCACCCGTCTCCATAACATGACATGGGCGCAGAAGCAAAGTGATTCCCTCATTTGCATGAGATCACTCCCCCATGCAAATGAGGGAACACCCTCTTAAGTTAGCACCGCTATCTGTATTACAGAAGGGGCAGCAGAAGCATCTGTGGCTCCTCGCATAGTACCATAGTGCACAAAAAGAGGGTGCACAAGTCCATTGTGCCCCGGGGGCACTATGTCTAGTACGGCACCTGGTGGCAAAGAGGGGATCGCTCCCAGATAGGGGAGGTTCTCTGCTTCGATCCAGTGGGGGGGTGAGTGATGTCCACAGTTCGCACTGTTGTGCACTGGATCTACAAAGGAGAGAGGGCTTGAATTCAGAAACTCCAGGAAGCAATCCTGTACGGCCTCCTGGAAGAACTCGAGTTACTCCTTATCACAGAAGGCGTGTCGTAGGTTATGAGGCCAGGTTTGCCTCATGGAAAATGAATAAAGCTGTGTATTCCAAGATGAAATTGAGCAAGAAATGTATTGAACGGGGAAAAAGAGCAGGGTGTATACTGGCAAGACACGCCCAATCCTTCATAGCGACTGTCAAGAGAACAGACTAGGCTAAACTATCCTGAGACCAAGACAGACTCCGGGTCTTCCAGCAGTCCTTTCGGAGCCTACAGACCACAGGAGAGGCAGTGCATATTTGGTAGTTGTGGGGGGATTTAATCAATGGAGGCGGAGCTAAGGCAGCAACCAGAAAGCCTGATGACCCCCGAGGAAGTTGTTAAGGTGAACAAAGGCCTCAAATCTCGCAAAGCTCCAGTCCTAGACTGCTAAGGTCCGGACTTCTGTAAATCACCTTAGACTCCGCTGATTGGCCTCATGGTTAATTTGTTTCATTCGTTTGCTGGTTCCGGGGAGGTGACTCCCTCAATGAGTGACGCACAGGTCTCAGCGCTTGAACAAAGTGCTCCCTCAGTTGATACACCCAGATCAAACACTTAGGCAACTGGGTGAGAACACCAAAAAGTAGTGCACCTGATAGATGGTGCCCTCAATCAACGAAGAAGTGTCATTTTTCCTGTCCCTAAATTCTGAGAAGACGTTTGATAGTGTGGACTCGCGCCTAATCAACAGAGCCTGCTAGCTAGATGTTTTCGGCCCGTTATCTCAAGATGGCACTGGAAAGCTCCTCAGACCCATATACATAGATGCATGTGAACGCAGGGACTCCCAGAGGGTTAAGGTTGAAAGTGGAGCGAGGAAGGGCTGACCCCTGTCTCTCCTCCTCTTTGGGTCTTACCTGGAACCACTGGTGAATAGGTTCTGCAATGCCGAGGACATCAGAGGAGTGAAACTAGAGTGGGATGAACTTGAGGTGACTGTCAACGCCGATGACGTTATAGCCTCCCTTGCAGACCCAACTCACTCCCCGAGGCCTTTGATAAGAGACATATCAGTCTTTGGAGAGGTGCCAGGGTTTAAAGCCAATCTTCAGAAATCAGAAGCACTTGGCTAAACCTTCACAGTGAAGGGGAGGCTTGGCCAATGGATCACGTCCCCCATAGCTGAAGCAGCTCCTTGATGCTGTAAGTTGAATCCTTACAATTTCACAATTGGTTCCCCCACAATAGCCTTTGCGAAGATTAGTCTCCGGTCACCGCACTCAGGACCGACCATCATCGGCTCCTTCTCACGCTCCAAGGACCAGAAACTTATTTCCTGCAGAGGACCTAAACCTAGGCATTTTGTGCATTTACTAACAAAGTGCTGGCTGGGTAATAAATAGAAACATATAGCAAAAGTGTTGAGCTGCCTCTGAAGGCCTAGAGAAGTAAGGTCCAAGAGAAACAAATAGTCAGCGTAAAGTAAAACATTTACATGATGAACAAGTTACTTAACTTCGGTAATGCCTTTTATGGTAGCGACTATCTAACGCAGATTTCTCACCATGTGAATTTCCCCAGGTATCAAATCGGATCCGGAAACTCTCACAGCAATTCCCTATTGCATTGACAGGTAGAATCATGTCGTTTCATGTCGAGTCTGCCCCACCCCGGACATGATGTCGGGCTATTATACCTGTGCCACCTCTGCGCATTGGGGTCAGTTTCTTTATGATCTACGTCCATGCCGACGTTGAAATCAGATTATGGCAGTGTGCAGACTTCAGATTGGGATCTTATTAATGAAGTATAAAAGGCCATTCCACAGAACGGGGAGCAGTCAGTCTCTATCAGAAAAGACATTACTTAAGGTAAATAACTTATTCTTCAAATAGAGACTTCTAACCGCAGATTCCTCAGCTTGTGAATTGACACCAAGGCAGAACACCTCCCTGGTGGTGGGTCCTGGGACATCCTACAGGACAGATCGGGCAAAGTGCCCGCCCCGTCAGACGTGGCTATCCAGGCAGTAGTGCTTCATGAACGTATGGAGAGACGCTCAGGTAGAAGCCTGGCAAATGTCCATAATGGGTACACTACATAGCAGTGCAGTGGTAGCAGCCTTCGCTCTGGTGGAATGAGAGTGGAAGCCTTCTGGTGGCTGTTTCTTGGTCAGGCCATAGCAGATCTTGAAGCACAATGCAATCGATTGCAAGGTGATACGCTTTTGCACCGCTTTACCTATCTTGGACCCAGAGAAACTGACGAAATGTTGGTCACCCTGTCGGTAGTCCCTGGTGCAATCTACATAAAAGTCAAGTGCCCTTTTGGGGTCAAGGCGGTGAAGCCATTCTTCCTACTTGGAGGGATAAGGCATTACATAGAAAGTCAGCAAGGTGATGGGTTGCCTTATGTGGAAAGTGACTATCTTGGGCAGGAATGTTGCTGTTGTTCGGAGGACTCATTTCTCCAGCAAGAAAGATGCAGACAGTAGACCCACACACAATGCCTAGAGTTCACTCACTCATCTTGCCAATGTTATGGCAACGAGGAATGCTACCTTGATGGTAAGTAGGTGAAGAGGACAACCGTGCATCGGTTCAAAGGAATGCACATTAAGTGAGTACTAAATTAATGTCCCACTGCATCACCACAAACTGTGTAGGTGGAAACATGTGACTCAGTCCCTTCAAAAACAGAATCACAATAGGTGATTTGAAGAGGGATGGCTGATCAGGTAAACATAAAAACGCCAGAAGGACCGAAAGGTAACCTGTAACTATTGACACTGCAAGGAGAAGAGAATGTCTGATAATTGTGCATTTAGGAGTTGGATGGTCCGTGAGGAACACCAGACAACAAACTTCTCCCAGCATACGGGGTAAACAGACTTGGTAGATGGAAGACTAGCTGCCAAGATGACACCAACAACTTCAGGATGAAGGGAGACAGCCATCAATTATCGCTGCTCAATCTAAATGTGTGGAGGTGTAGGTTGTGCCGGCTCAGGTACAGAACTCGGACCTTCTGCTGCGACAGGATTTCCACCTGAAGGGGTAGACAAATCTTCATGCCGAATATTCATAGCCAGAAGTTCCGGGAACGATACTTTCTTTACCTAGCCCAGGGCCATTAGGATAACTTGGGCCTGGCCTTTCTGATCTTTTTCAGCACTCTGGGCAGGACAGGGAGGAGCGGAAAGGCATACAGGAGCCCTGATCTCTAATGCTGGTGGAAGGTGTCTCTAAGTGATGACTGCTTTTGGAACTCCTACGCGCAAATTATTGAACACCGTGCGTTCTCTGCAGTGGTCAATAGATTAATCTAGGGTTCTTCCCATTGCTGGAAAGTGGAACTGCCACTCGTGATCCGCTAGCCACCATCAACTGAGTTCATCCACCCTGGTGTTTATGGATCCCTGTGAGATACCCTGAGAGTTCAGCCACTACCAGAGGCGCAGAGTTTCCTGGCACAGGATCCACAACCCAACACTGCCCTGTTTGCTGTAATATTAAAAGGCAGTCGTGTTGTCCGTGAAAACCTGTTCCCATTCTTCCTTGATGGTTAGAAGGAATGCTTTCAATGCCAAACCACTAGCAATTCAAATAAATATATGTGGAGGTGATCTTCCGCAGGAGACCAGAGTCTTCTGATCTTCACCTCTCCCAGATGATCTCCCAAACCCAGCAACAATGCATCCGTCATGATCATTGCCTGTGGGTGGGGTATGGAGAGGGGTCTGCTGCTAGTCCAATTGCGGTTGAGCGGCCACCACTGCAGGTCTGTTGTAGTCTCTCCTTGGACACCTAGATAAAGTCTGACATGTTCCCTTGGAGCTGAGCCCACTGAGAATTCAGATCCCACTACAGAGCCCACCTCGTGTGGTCCACCAGCAAGATGCATGAGGCCCAGAAGCCTCAGAGATGCGCTCACTGAGATCCACGTCAGAAGTTGAAACATTGGGGATCATATTCAGACTGTCCTGGACTTGTTGAGGCAGGGATGGCTTGAAAGAACACCATAACTTGGATGGTTCCAATGAAGGGGAGTTGTTGTGAAGAAGTCAGGTGTGACTTTGGCACGTTGACGAAAAAAACAACGTCAACAGGTTGACCATCGTCTGGAGGTAGTTTACGACTGTTTGAAGTGAACCTGCTTTCAGTAGTCAGCCGTCGAGGTATGGGAAGACTGGTATTCCCAACCACGGCAGAAGAGCTGCAACCACCACCATCATCTTTTTGAACACCTGAGGAGCACTGGTAAGGTCGAAGAGAAACACGGAGAACTGATACTGCGCTTGGGCTACCAGAAACTGCAAGGCAAGAATGTCAAAATATGAGTTTTGCAAGCCCAGCACTACCATCCAGTCTCCTGGTTCCAGGGCAGATAAAAAAAACTGGGACAGGGTTAGCATCTTGACCATGTCCTTCCAAAGGAAGAAATTCAGAGAGCAAACGTCTAGGATGTGGCGAAGGCCTCCATCGTGTTTCTGCATCAGAAAGTAACGAGAGAAGCAACCAGTCCCGATCTCTGGTGCTGGCACCCTCTCTAATGCTCCCTTGGTCAAGAGAGCTTGACCTTCTCCATGGAGTATGGACAAGTAGTCCTCCAGGAGGTGATGTGGTGAGGGTGGCTTGTTCAGGTAGAGGGGCAGAAAAGGTAGGAAAAATCCATTTTGCTCTTTCTGGAGCACCCATTGACTGGAAGCAATGCTCCTCCAGCGGGGAGGCAAAAGGAAATACGACCTCCTACCGCTCGTTCGTGTATCATCAAGGACAAATTAAAGTGTTTTTTTGCGGTAGGTGAGGGGAGAGGGTCTGGGATATGATTAGCTTGCACCCCTTGGGGGCCTGGACACCGTCTACTTCCTCCCTGGTCTCGCCCTCGAAATGGCATATTTGCATAGAGTGGAGTGGATTGTCAAAGACTGGAGTAGCATAGAGTGGAGTGATGTGGCACAGAGTTTCGTAGAGTGGAATTTAGAGTGGAGTGTCGTAGAGTGAAGTGTTATCAAGTGGAGTCTTGTAGAGTAAAATGGAGTAGTGTCATGGAATGTCGTAGAGTGTTGTAGAGTAGAGTGGCATGGATTGGCATAGAGGCAGTTGCGTAGAGGGGGTAGAATGTCATATAGAGACGGAGTAGAGTTGCATAGAGTAGAGTGGAGTATTGAATCGTAGAGTAAAGTGTCACAGTGGAGCGGAGTGGGGTGGTGTAGTGGGGGGTGTAGAGTGGGGGGTGTAGAGTGGGGGGTGTAGAGTGTGGTGGCGTCGAGTGGGGGCGTCGAGTGGGGGCGTAGAGTGGGGGCGTAGTGGGGGGCGTAGTGGGGGCGTAGTGTGGGGGGCGTAGTGTGGGGGCGTAGTGTGGGGGCGTAGAGTGGGGGCGTAGAGTGGGGGGCGTAGAGTGGGGGGCGTAGAGTGGGGGGGATAGAGTGGGGGGCATAGAGTGGGGGGCATAGAGTGGGGGCATAGAGTGGGGGGCATAGAGTGGGGGGGCATAGAGTGGGGGGGCATAGAGTGGGGGCGTACAGTGCGGGGGCGTACAGTGAGGGGGAGTGTCAGTGGAGAGGCTTGTTATAGAGTGGAGTGTTGTGTTGTAAAGTGTCTTAGAGTGGAGGGGCATAGAGTGAAGTGGGATGTTGAAGAGTAGAGCGGCTTGGCATAGAATGGCGCGGCGTGGAGTGGCATGTCGTAGAATAGAGTGTTGTCTCGTGGAGTGTTGTATAGTGGCATGCCGTAGAGTGGAGTAGTGTGGAGTACAAATGGTGTTGTAGCATACTGTCATTACAGACAACACATTTTCAATTGAAATGATCATTACATATGCACAAACATAGTTTTACTGATAAATGTATACAACGCACAAACGATAATGTGTGGAAATGTCATTACCTAGTGTACCAATTTGCTATGATTCTATAAAAATATTTGTTTCTACCACACTTCAGATTTACAAATAAATGTGCTACATTTGTGCTTCCCTAATTCTGATGTATTCTGAAATATCTGTACAGTTCATTTACAAACATTAAAATGTTGTTGTGTGCTAAAAAGCCTTTCCTTTAACAGCAATATTGTCACATAAACCCTCTCACTTTGAAGCCAGCAAAAGAAAAGTAAACACCAAGCCCCCTTGAAAGACAGCCTTACATTTGGCCTCAGTCTTTGAATGCATTGCATATGTGACAAAATAAGAACAAGATTTAAAAGCCTGTTTACAGAAAGCAAGCACTCATGGAAGAATACAGTAAATAGGCTATGCTCCAGAGGAGGGACAAACTCAAGCTGGACAGCCTAAAACAAATAAAGCCAGCAAACGGAAAGCAAATGTGAGTTACAAAACACAAGGCCAATGGTGAACAATGGGCAGTATGCATTCCCAGGGAAGCTTTCTAAATATCCTCAAGAAGTCGTTAGCATACACATGTGCTGTCTTGTAGGCTTTGAACTAAAAGGCACTGCCTTACCTTTAAAGCTTTGAGGAGGTCGGCTAGGAATAAATACAACTCGAAGAGTGCATGACTATGCCCCTGTTTGAGTCTACTTGGAATAGTTGTCTTGCTGATGTACAAGTCACCAGTAACTAGCTGGACCTGTGGCCTAGCGTCTCAATGCACCCTATGAAGTTGGTCCAACAGAGCAGGCAATACCTCCCAGTACCTGCAACTCAACAGTATTGAAAGCTGCATGGAAGTCCAGGAAGGAGGAGTAAAGATGGCTGGCACCTCTCACAGCAGACTTCAGCACAAGAGAGCAGAGGGCTCCAGGTACCAGCGCAGGACACAAATCTTGGCTCATGTGCCGAAGAGACACTATTCTACAAGTTCCTGGTGCAGTCTTACCTAGTTTCTAACAAGGCACTCGACGTGTGACACCAATCAGCTTTTTGGGAGCATAACCAATGTATGATAAAGGGAAACAATGGATAATTAAATTTAGCTCACCACTGCCCAGCAGAGAATGCCCTGACACTGGCCAGGGGTACATGTTTCTCTCACTAGTGCCCACTTTTCATACTGCTCAACAATACCAGGCTCTCACACTGCCCACTAGTGTCAGCTCCACACTCTGCTTCTCAGAGTCAGCCACACACATTGCCCACAAGTGCAGGCCCTCGCTCTGCCCACCAGTGGTGAGCCATCACTGTGCTGACCAGTGCCAACTACTCACTCTGCCCATCAGTGTCCGCCATACACATTGCCCACAAGTACAAACCCTCGCTCTGCCCACCAGTGGTGAGCCATCACAGTGCTCACTAGTGCCAGCTCCTCACTTTGACCATCACTGTCAGCCCCACACACACTGCCCACTAGTGCAGGCCCTCACGCTGCCCACCAGTGGTGAGCCATCACAGGGCTCACTAATGCCAGCTCCTCACGTTGACCATCACTATCAGCCCCCCACACACTGCCCACTAGTGCAGGCCCTCACTCTGCCCACCAGTGGTGAGCCATCACAGTGCCAGCTCGCCACACTGCCCATCACTGTCAGCCACACACACTGCCCACTAGTGCAGGCCCTCACTCTGTCCACCAGTGGTGAGTCACTACAGTGCTCACTAGTGCCAACTCGCCACACTGTCCACCACTGTAGGTTACACTCAGTGCCCACCAGTGCAGGTCCTCGCTCTGCACACCAGTGGTGAGGCAAACTGCCCACGAGTGCAAGCCCTCACTCTGGCCATCAGTGTCAGCCACACACACTGCCCACTAGTGCAGGCCCTCACTCTGCCCACCAGTGGTGATCCATCACAGTGCCCTCTAGTGCCAGCTCGCAACACTGTCCATCACGGTCAGCCACACACACTGCCCACTAGTGCAGGCCCTCACTCTGTCCACCAGTGGTGAGTCACTACAGTGCTCACTAGTGCCAACTCGCCACACTGCCCACCACTGTAGGTTACACTCAGTGCCCACCAGTGCAGGTCCTCGCTATGCACACCAGTGGTGAGGCAAACTGCCCACTAGTGCAGGCCCTCACTCTGTCCACCAGTGGTGAGCCATCACAGTGCCCTCTAGTGCCAGCTCCTCAAATTGACTATCACTCTCAGCCCCCCACACACTTACCACTAGTGCAAGCCCTCGCTCTGCCCACCTGTGGTGAGCCATCACAATGCCCTCTAGTGCCAGCTCCTCACTCTGACCATCACTGTCAGCCCCACACACACTGCACACTAATCCAGGCCCTCACTCTGCCCCCCCAGTGGTAAGCCACCACAGTGCCCTATAGTGCCAGCTCGTCATTCTGCCCATTAGTGTCAGCCACACACACACTGCCCACTAGTGCAGGCCCTCACTCTGCCCACCAGTGGTGAGCCATCACAGTGCTCCCTAGTGCCAACTCGCCACACTGCCCACCATTGTAGGTTGCATCCAGTGCCCACCAGTGCAGGTCCTCGCTCTGCCCACCAGTGGTGAGCCATCACAGTGCTCACTAGTGTCAACTCGCCACACTGCCCACCACTGAAGGTTGCATCCAGTGCCCACCAGTGCAGGTCCTCGCTCTGCCCACCAGTGGTGAGCCATCACAGCGCCCTCTGGTGCCAGCTCCTCACTTTGACCATCACTGTCAACCACACAAACACTGCCCACTAGTGCAGGCCCTCACTCTGCCCATCAGTGTCACCCACACACACTGCCCACTAGTGCAGGCCCTCACTCTGCCCACCAGTGATGAGCCATCACAGTGCCCTCTAGTGCCAGCTCCTCACTCGGCCCATCAGCGTCAGCCACACACACTGCCCACTAGTCCAGGCCCTCACTCTGCCCACCAGTGATGAGCCACCACAGTGCCCTCTAGTGCCAGCTCGTCACTCTGCCCATTAGTGTCAGCCACACACACACACACTGCCCACTAGTGCAGGCCCTCACTCTGCACACCAGTGATGAGCCATCACAATGCCCTCTAGTGCCAGCTCCTCACTCTGACCATCCCTGTCAGCCCCACACACACTGCCCACTAGTCCAGGCCCTCACTCTGCCCATTAGTGATAAGCCACCACAGTGCCCTCTAGTGCCAGCTCGTCACTCTGCCCATTAGTGTCAGCCACACACACACTGCCCACTAGTGCAGGCCCTCACTCTGCCCACCAGTGGTGAGGCATCAAACTGCCCACTAGTGCAGGCCCTCACTCTGCCCATCAGTGTCAGCCACACACACTGCCCACGAGTGCAGGCCCTCGCTCTGCCCACCAGTGGTAAGCCATGACAGGGCCCTCTGGTGCCAGCTCCTCACTCGGCCCATCAGTGTCCGCCACACACACTGCCCACTAGTGGTAAGCCACCACAGTGCCCTCTAGTGCGAGCTCGTCACTCTGCCCATCACTGTCCGCCACATACACTGCCCACTAGTGAAGGCCCTCACTCTGTCCACCAGTGGTGAGCCATCACAGTGCCCTCTAGTGCCAGCTCCTCACTTTAACCATCACTGTCAGCCCCACACACACTTCCCACTAGTGCAAGCCCTCACCCTGCCCACCTGTGGTGAGCCATCACAATGCCCTCTAGTGCCAGATCCTCACTTTGACCATCACTGTCAGCCCCACACACACTGCCCACCAGTGCAGGTCCTCGCGCCGCCCACCAGTGGTGAGCCATCACAGCGCCCACTGGTGCCAGCTCCTCACTTTGACCATCACTGTCAGCCACACACACACTGCCGACTAGTGCAGGTCCTCGCTCTGCCCACCAGTGATGAGCCATCACAGTGCCCTCTAGTGCCAGCTCCTCACTTTGACCATCACTGTCAGCCACATACACTGCCCACTAGTGCAGGCCCTCGCTCTGCCCACCAGTGGTGAACCATCACAGCGCCCTCTGGTGCCAGCTCCTCACTTTGACCATCACTGTCAGCCACACACACACTGCCCACTAGTGCATGCCCTCACTGTGCCCATCAGTGTCACCCACACACCCTGCACACTAGTGCAGGCCCTCACTCTGCCCACCAGTGACGAGCCATCACAGTGCCATCTAGTGCCAGCTCCTCACTCGGCCCATCAGCGTCAGCCACACACACTGCCCACTAGTCCAGGCCCTCACTCTGCCCACCAGTGATGAGTCACCACAGTGCCATCTAGTGCCAGCTCGTCACTCTGCCCATTAGTGTCAGCCACACAAACACTGCCCACTAGTGCAGGCCCTCACTCTGTACACCAGTGGTGAGCCATCACAGGGCTCACTAGTGCCAGCTCCTCACTTTGACCATCACTGTCAGCCCCACACACACTTCCCACTAGTGTAGGCCCTCACTCTGCCCACCAGTGGTGAGCCATCACAGTGCTCACTAGTGCCAACTCGCCACACTGCCCACCACTGTAGGTTCCACTCAGTGCCCACCAGTGCAAGCCCTCGCTCTGCCCACCAGTGGTGAGCCATCACAATGCTCCCTAGTGCCAGCTCCTCACTTTGACCATCACTGTCAGCCACATACACTGCCCACTCGTGCAGGCCCTCGCTCTGCCCACCAGTGGTGAACCATCACAGCGCCCTCTGGTGCCAGCTCCTCACTTTGACCATCACAGTCAGCCACACACACACTGCCCACTAGTGCAGGCCCTCACTCTGTCCATTAGTGTCAGCCACAAACACACTGCCCACAAGTGCAGGCCCTCACTTTGACCATCAGCGTCAGCCACACACACTGCCCACTAGTCCAGGCTCTCACTCTGCACACCAGTGGTGAGCCATCACAGTGCTCACTAGTGCCAACTCGCCACACTACCCACCACTGTAGGTTCCACTCAGTGCCCACCAGTGCAGGCCCTCGCTCTGCCCACCAGTGGTGAGGCATCACAGGGCTCACTATGCCAACTCGCCACACTGCCCACCACTGTAGGTTCTACTCAGTGCCCACCAGTGCAGGTCCTCGCTCTGCACACCAGTGGTGAGGCAAACTGCCCTCACTCTGCCCATTAGTGTCAGCCACACACAGTGCCCACTAGTGTAGACCCTCGCTCTGCCCACCAGTGGTGAGCCATCACAGTGCTCACTAGTGCCAGCTCCTCACTTTGACCATCACTGTCCGCCACACACACTGTCCACTAGTGGTGAGCCATCACAGTGCTCACTAGTGCCAACTCGCCACACTGCCCACCACTGTAGGTTACACTCAGTGCCCACCAGTGCAGGTCCTCGCTCTGCCCACCAGTGGTGAGCCATCCCAGTGCTCACTAGTGCCAACTCGCCACACTGCCCACCACTGTAGGTTACACTCAGTGCCCACCAGTGCAGGTCCTCGCTCTGCACACCAGTGGTGAGGCAAACTGCCCACTAGTGCAAGCCCTCACTCTGCCCACCTGTGGTGTGCCATCACAATGCCCTCTGGCGCCAGCTCCTCACTTTGACCATCACTGTCAGCCCCACACACACTGCCCACTAGTGCAGGCCCTCACTCTGCCCACCAGTGGTGAGCCATCACAGTGCTCACTAGTGCCAACTCGCCACACTGCCCACCACTGTATGTTACACTCAGTGCCCACCAGTGCAGGTCCTCGCTCTGCCCACCAGTGGTGAGCCATCACAGCGCCCTCTAGTGCCAGCTCGTCACTCGGCCCTTCAGCGTCAGCCACACACACACTGCCCACTAATCAGGCCCTCACTCTGCCCACCAGTGATGCGCCATGACAGTGCCCTCTAGTGCCACCTCGTCACTCGGCCCATCAGCGTCAGCCACACACACACTGCCCACTAGAGCAGGCCCTCACTCTGCACACCAGTGGTGAGCCATCACAGGGCTCACTAGTGCCAGCTCCTCACTTTGACCATCACTGTCAGCCCCACACACACTTCCCACTAGTGTAGGCCCTCACTCTGCCCACCAGTGGTGAGCCATCACAGTGCTCACTAGTGCCAACTCGCCACACTGCCCACCACTGTAGGTTCCACTCAGTGCCCACCAGTGCAAGCCCTCGCTCTGCCCACCAGTGGTGAGACATCAAACTGCCCACTAGTGCAGGCCCTCACTCTGCCCATCAGTGGTGAGCCATCACAGTGCTCACTAGTGCCAACTCGCCACACTGCCCACCACTGTAGGTTCCACTCAGTGCCCACCAGTGCAGGTCCTCGCTCTGCACACCAGTGGTGAGGCACACTGCCCTCACTCTACCCATTAGTGTCAGCCACCCACACTGCCCACTAGTGTAGACCCTCGCTCTGCCCACCAGTGGTGAGCCATCACAGTGCTCACTAGTGCCAACTCGCCACACTGCCCACCACTGTAGGTTACACTCAGTGCCCACCAGTGCAGGTCCTCGCTCTGCACACCAGTGGTGAGGCAAACTGCCCACTAGTGCAAGCCCTCACTCTGCCCACCTGTGGTGTGCCATCACAATGCCCTCTAGCGCCAGCTCCTCACTTTGACCATCACGGTGAGACACACACTGCCCACTAGTGCAGTCCCTCACTCTGCCCATTAGTGCCAGCCACACACACACTGCCCACTAGTGCAGACCCTCACTCTACCCATTAGTGTCAGCCACACATACACTGCCCACTAGTGCAGGCCCTCGCTCTGCCCACCAGTGGTGAGCCATCACAGTGCTCACTAGTGCCATCTCGCCACACTGCCCACCACTGTAGGTTCCACTCAGTGCCCACCAGTGCAAGCCCTCGCTCTGCCCACCAGTGGTGAGGCATCAAACTGCCCACTAGTGCAGGCCCTCACTCTGCCCACCAGTGGTGAGCCATCACAGTGCTCACTAGTGCCAACTCGCCACACAGCCCACCACTGTAGGTTACACTCAGTGCCGACCAGTGCAGGTCCTCGCTCTGCCCACCAGTGGTGAGCCATCACAGCGCCCTCTGGTGCCAGCTCCTCACTTTGACCATCACTGTCAACCACACAAACACTGCCCACTAGTGCAGGCCCTCACTCTGCCCACCAGTGATGAGCCATCACAGTGCCCTCTAGTGCCAGCTCCTCACTCGGCCCATCAGCGTCAGCCACACACACTGCCCACTAGTCCAGGCCCTCACTCTGCCCACCAGTGATGAGCCACCACAGTGCCCTCTAGTGCCAGCTCGTCACTCTGCCCATTAGTGTCAGCCACACACACACACTGCCCACTAGTGCAGGCCCTCACTCTGCACACCAGTGATGAGCCATCACAGTGCCCTCTAGTGCTAGCTCTTCAAATTGACCATCACCGTCAGCCCCACACACACTTCCCACTAGTGCAAGCCCTCGCTCTGCCCACCTGTGGTGAGCCATCACAATGCCCTCTAGTGCCAGCTCCTCACTCTGACCATCACTGACAGCCCCACACACACTGCCCACTATTCCAGGCCCTCACTCTGCCCATTAGTGATAAGCCACCACAGTGCCCTCTAGTGCCAGCTCGTCACTCTGCCCATTAGTGTCAGCCACACACAGACTGCCCACTAGTGCAGGCCCTCACTCTGCCCACCAGTGGTGAGGCATCAAACTGCCTACTAGTGCAGGCCCTCACTCTGCCCATCAGTGTCAGCCACACACACTGCCCACGAGTGCAGGCCCTCGCTCTGCCCACCAGTGGTAAGCCATGACAGGGCACTCTGGTGCCAGCTCGTCACTCTGCCCATCACTGTCCGCCACATACACTGCCCACTAGTGAAGGCCCTCACTCTGTCCACCAGTGGTGAGCCATCACAGTGCCCTCTAGTGCCAGCTCCTCACTTTAACCATCACTGTCAGCCCCACACACACTTCCCACTAGTGCAAGCCCTCGCCCTGCCCACCTGTGGTGAGCCATCACAATGCCCTCTAGTGCCAGCTCCTCACTTTGACCATCACTGTCAGCCCCACACACACTGCCCACTAGTGCAGGCCCTCACTCTGCCCACCAGTGGTGAGCCATTACAATGCTCACTAGTGCCAACTCGCCACACTGCCCACCACTGTAGGACCTCAGAAAGAGGGGCAGAAAGGGGATTCACAGCCTTTGCTGTGCACCATGCCACAAATTTGTTCCACCTGCAGGCGTATACCACCTTAGTGGAGGGACGCCTGGCTGCCAGAATCACATCACAAACTTCGGGAGGCAAGTCGAAAGGAATCAACTGCCGCCGCTCAATCTCCACGCAAGCAGGTGTAGACTGGACAGGTTCGGGTGGAGGACCGTCCCCTGCTGCTGCGACAGAAGATCCTCCCGAAGAGGCAGACGGATCGGGGGATCCACGCTCATACTGAGTAGCTCGGGATACCAAACTCTTCGAGCCCAGTCCGGAGCCACAAGGATGACTTGGGCCCGGTCGTGCCGAATCTTCTTCAACACTCTGGGTAGAAGTGGTATAGGCGGAAAGGCGTACAACAGACCGCAACTCCACTCGCGACGAAAAGCGTCGCCGAGCGAGTGCCGCCTTGGAAATTCCAACGCGCAGAACTGATGACATTGCGCGTTCTCTTAGGTGGCGATTAGATCTAACCAAGGCTCTCCCCATTGTTGAAAGAGTCCTTGCGCCACTTCCGAGTGAAGACGCCATTCGTGATCCATCATGCACCTGCGGCTGAGTTCGTCCGCCCTGGCGTTCAGGGAACCTGCCAGGTGTTGAACCATCAGGAACATGTCCTGATGTTCCAGCCAAGTCCAGAGGCGCAGAGCCTCCTGACAGAGGGTCCACGACCCCACACCCCCCTGTTTGTTGCAGTACCACATGGCGGTGGTGTTGTCTGTGAACACCTGCACTACCTTCCCTTTGACAGAGGGAAGGAATGCCTTGAGTGCAAGTCGGATCGCCCAGAGCTCCAGAAGGTTGATATGGAGCCGGGACTCCGCCGGAGACCAGAGGCCTCTGATCTCCGCCTCTCCCATGTGACCGCCCCACCCCAGAAGGGACGCGTCCGTCACAACTGTGTGCTCTGGCTGGGGAAGGGAGAGGGATCTGCCCATGACCCATTGCCGGTTCGAGAGCCACCACTGCAACTGTTTTGCAGTCCCCACCGAGATCTGGACGTGATCAGACAGGTTGCCCTGGTGCTGCGCCCACTGGAACTTCAGGTCCCACTGCAGAGCCCGCATATGCCATCTGGCATGATCGACCAGCAGGATGCAGGAGGCCATGAGGCCCAGCAGCCTCAGGGTCATCCGTACCGAAACCCAGGATAAAGGCTGAAAGATCGGAATCATAGCCTGAATATACCGGACTCGCCGTTCGGGGGATAGGCCCGAAACTGCGTCGTGTCCAGAACTGCTCCGATGAAAAGGAGCTGTGGAGAAGGAACCAGATGCGACTTCGGCACATTGATGGAGAACCCCAGCGAGTGCAGGAGTTCGGCCGTAGTCTGGAGGTGGGAGACGACTGCCTGGGACGAGCCCGCCTTCAGCAGCCAGTCGTCGAGGTAGGGGAAGACTGAAACCCCTGCCCGGCGCAGATGAGCTGCGACCACCGCCATCACTTTCGTGAACACCCGAGGGGCACTGGTAAGGCCAAAGGGGAGCACGGTGAACTGAAAGTGCTCGAGGCCTACCGTGAACCGTAGGTAACGCCGGTGGGCCGGCAGGACGGGGATGTGGAAATAAGCGTCCTGCAAGTCCAACGCTACCAGCCAGTCTCCAGGGTCGAGGGCAGTCAAGACCTGAGCTAGGGTGAGCATCTTGAACTTCTCCTTCCGGAGGAAGCGATTGACGTTCCGGAGGTCCAAGATAGGACGCATGTCCTCCTTGTCCTTTTGGGCACCAGAAAGTAGTGGGAGTAGCAACCACGCCCTACTTCTGGGGTAGGAACATGCTCGATGGCCCTCTTGGCCAAGAGGGCCGTGACTTCCTTCTGTAGAAGCACCAAGTGATCCCCCGACATGCGGTGGAATTGAGGTGGCATGGCTGGGGGGGTGGTCTCGAAGGGGAGGGAGTAGCCCCTTCGGACAATGTCCAAGACCCACCTGTCCGAGGTGATGGGACGCCAGTGGTGAAGGTGATGGCGGACCCTGCCCCCGACTGGCGTGCTGTGCACCTGAAAGGAGGGACTAGGAGGGCTTGGAGGCCGCGGACGGGTTGGAGGTGGTGGCCTGACCCGCACGCTGGTTGCCCGAACCGCCACGGCGGTATCCACGTCCTCGGCCGCGCGAAGGCGCTTGCTGCGCGGGCCGTTGGCCGGGCTGTTGACGTGACTGGGCGCCCCTTCCGTGGCCACGAAAGGGGCGAAAAGCAGACGTGAGCGGAGGGCGCACAACAGCAAGGCCCAGGGACTTAGCAGTAGCCCGCGAGTCCTTGAAACGCTCCAGCGCATGGTCTGCCTTCGAACCAAAAAGACCGACTCCTTCAAAGGGCATGTCCATGAGTGTATTCTGGACATCCCCTGAAAAACCAGTGGTTCTCAGCCAGGCGTGGCGACGCAGCGCCACCGTCGTTGCAAGCGATCTGCCCAGCGAGTCGGCGGTATCAAGGCCACAGCGGATGGTGTATTTAGCCGCATCACGCCCTTCCGCAATGGCGCGGGTAAGCAGTGTCTGGACCTCCTCAGAACACTGCGGCAAAACAGTCGCCACCGAATCCCACAGGGAGTGGGTGTATCGGCCCAAGAGGCAAGCGGTGTTAACGGACCGCAAGCCAGCACTGGAGGAAGAGAAAGCCTTCTTCCCAAAGTGATCCAGGCGCTTGGATTCCCTATCCGGAGGGGCGGTAGGGAAGGCGGTTTGGGAGGCAGAGGCTTGGACAACCAAGCTCTCAGGGGTGGGGCGTTGGGAGAGAAACAGGGGTTGCCCGGAGCAGGGCGATGGCGTCGGGCCACGTTCCTATCCACAGGAGCCCCTGTGGTGGGTTTGGACCAGGCACCCAAAGAACGTCAGTGAGTGCATCGTTGAACGGCAGCACAGTCTCCGAAGAGGAGGCCGCCGGCTGAAGCACTTCAGTCAGGAGGTTAGTCCTGACGGCCACTGTAGGCAACTGGAGATTCAAGGCTCCAGCAGCTCTACGCAACACCGTTGCAAAATTAGCCCCCTCCTCCGTAGCCACGGGAGGAGACAGCATGCCAGAGTCAGGGGAGGTGTCCAGACCACTGGCATCCCCAAGTTCCTCAACCCAGTCCGGGTCAAACTCGCACTGTTGTGTGAGAGGGTCCTCAGACCCCTCCCAGCTCTCCTGGTCCTCCTCAGGTTCATAATATGGAGGAGGAGGGACATTAGGGACCCAAGGTCTCATCGGCGCCGGAACCGGCGTCGGGCGGCGTCGGTCCGGCTCCATGTCCGGAGCCGGAGAGAGCCGGGGAACGACGCCGTCCGGAGCCCCGGACGGCATCAGGAACGGCACCGGGGACATCGGCGTCGGCGGAGGCGTGTTTAGGTCAACCGGCGTCGATGGGGGTTGCGGCACCACCGGAGCCGGGATCGAGGCCGGGGCCGAGGCCGGGACGAAGGCTGGTGGGACAGGCGACGCCGGGACCGGAGTCGACGGCGACGCCGGAGCAACCCCATCAGGGCCCGCGGGGCCCGAAGGCGCACCGGAGGGACCTTGAGGCCCGAAGAGGCGGGCCATGGCCGACAGGAACTCCTGTACTTGGGCCGGAGTCGCCCCCGAACCCGGGAAGGACGGGTAATGCGGGGGTGACTCGACAGGCACGTCCGGGGCCGCGGGAACGGTGCCGACAGGGGCCTCAGCCGAGTCGCGAGACCGGCGAGGCGAAGTCTTAGAGCGATGACGCCGCTTAGACTTCTTGTGCTTCGACTTACCGGAGGAGCGCGAAGACTTGGATTCCGACGAACGATGGGAGCTCCGCGACCGGCCCCTCGTCCTCTCCCGTGACCGGGGCTCGGCGCGGAGCCGGCTGCCGGACCTCGAGCAGCTTTCGAGACCGCTCTCGCAAAGCCTTCGGATGAAGTTTCCGGCAGTCAGGGCACGACTTCGTGTCGTGGTCTCGGCCGAGACAGAAGAGACACTCGAGATGCGGGTCCGTGATCGACATCATGCGACCACATTCCTCGCAGGGCTTAAAGCCGGGCATCCCCCACGACACCTTAGGAGTCGTGAAGACTCGTTGAAGAAACAGTGAAAAAATTCACAAAAAAATATAGTCAAAAAGTGACTAGGGCACTGCTCTTCCCGGATCTGCGCTTACTGGCACGGAAAAAGAAGAACTGACGTCAGCGCGCAGGGGCGGCGTCTAAGTACTGCCCGCGACGTCATCCCGGCGATCACGACGCCGACGACTGACGCGGAGCCGCACGACGCCGCCTACCGACGCGCAAGGGTACTGCTACGCAAAAACTTTCCGGATCCAGCCTGACGCCTGGGGATATTCTAAGGTAAGGAATCTGTCACTAACGTGTCTCTTTCAGATACATAGTATACCATATACTAGGGACTGATAAGGGTACCCCAGTATCCAATCTGGAGTGTACCTAAAGTACATTCACAACCAATTTAGGGAGAAAGCAGATAAACTGGGGTCCTGATTAGCAGGATCCCAGTCAGACTAGTCAAAAACCAGCAAAACACCAGGAAAAAAGTGGGGGTAACCATGTAGTCAGATTCCACCTTCCTACATAACCCCTCCCCCCCAAACGAAAGGAGATAAGGCTAACCTTGCCCAGTTGAGACTTTATTGACTAAGTGGCCATATAAGGAAGATCCTGCACTAGCATGGATACCCCCTGTCTTATGGTCCACTAAAGAGTCCCTACCCCTAAGGGTATTGGATTTTCTCCAAAAGTTGGGATTACTACCTGTAGTGTGTTTTGATAAAGTAAAAGGCTGGTGGGGTGTCTGAGTAGAGAAGTGAGGCCCTAATGAACAAATTACTTACCTTCGGTAACGATATATCTGTAAGAAACATTAGTAGTGATAGATTCCTTACCTTAGAATATCCCCAGGCGTCAGACTGGATCCGGAAAGATTTCGTCAGCAGTACCCCTGCGCGTCGGTAGGGGCGTTGTGCGGCTCCGCGTCCGTCGTCGTGGTCGCCGAGATGACGTCGCGGGCGCTACTTGGACGCTGCCCACGCGCGCTGACTGGTACATTGAAACTAGGGCCCTGAAAGGGATGACCTTAACCCTAGAAATCAGTTCGCAGAACGGGGAGGCTGGGTGGGGCGGTAAGGAATCTATCACTACTAATGTTTCTTACAGATATATCGTTACCGAAGGTAAGTAACTTGTTCATCTGAAAGAAACACATAGTGATAGATTCCTTACCTTAGAATAGATACCCCAGCAATACCAACCCCGGTGGTGGGTCTGCGAACTAAGATCACACCAGAAAGTCACGGAGAACAGAACGGCCAAAGAAGCCGTCTCTCCGGACTTGGCTGTCCAGGCAGTAATGCTTGGTAAACGAGTGCAGCGAGGCCCACGTGGCTGCCTGACATATGTCTTGCAGGGGGACACCACGTCCCAATGCAGTAGTGGCTGCAGTAGCTCTGGTGGAATGAGCACGCAGCCCCACCGGAGGTTCTTTTTTAGCCAAAGAGTAACAGGCTTTGATACATAAGACAACCCAGCGGGAGATGGTTCTCTTATGGACTGCCCGACCTTTCTTGGTGCCAACGTAGCCAACAAAGAGCTGGTCATCCACCCGGAACTGTTTGGTGCGATCCAGATAAAAGGAAAGCGCACGTTTTGGGTCCAGACGGTGGAGCCTCTCTTCCTCTTTCGAAGAATGCGGAGGCGGAAAGAAGGTGGGCAAAGTGACGGTCTGCCCAATATGAAAGGAGGTGACCACCTTGGGAAGGAAGGATGGACGAGTTCTTAGGACAGCCTTGTCCGGATGTACAGCCAGAAAAGGAGGTTTGGATGAAAGAGCCTGGAGCTCACTCACTCTTCTGGCAGATGTGATGGCCACCAGGAATGCAGTCTTAAGAGTTAAAAGTCTTAAAGGACAGTTGTGAAGCGGCTCAAAGGGAGCGCACATCAAACAGGTCAAGACCAGATTCAAGTCCCACTGAGGCATAACGAAGGGGATAGGAGGAAAGAGATGAGTTATGCCTTTTAAGAAACGATGAACAACCGGGGACTTTAAGAGAGAAGGCTGATCAGGAAGCCTAAGAAAGGCAGAAATGGCCGAAAGATAGCCCTTGATGGTGCCCAGAGCAGAGCCCTGCTGGGCCAAAGAAAGGAGGAACAAGAGGACCTCAGAGAGGGGGGCAGAAAGGGGATCCACAGCCTTTGCTGTGCACCATGCCACAAATTTGTTCCATCGGCAGGCATATACCGTCTTAGTGGAGGGACGCCTGGCTGCCAAGATTACATCACAAACTTCGGGAGGCAAGTCGAATGACGTCAACTGCCGCCGCTCAATCTCCACGCAAGGAGGTGGAGCTGGACAGGTTCGGGTGGAGGACCGTCCCCTGCTGCTGCGACAGAAGATCCTCCCGAAGAGGCAGTCGGATCGGAGGATCGATGGCCATGTTGAGCAGCTCGGGATACCAGACTCTTCGTGCCCAATCCGGAGCCACAAGAATGACTTGGGCCCTGTCGCGCTTGATCTTCTTCAGCACTCAGGGCAGAAGTGGTATAGGCGGAAAGGCGTACAATAGACCGCAACTCCACTCGCGACGAAAAGTGCCGCCTTGGAAATTCCAAAGTGCAGAATTGCTGACATTGCGCGTTCTCTTCGGTGGCGAATAGATCTAACCAAGGCTCTCCCCACTGTTGAAAGAGACCTTGCACCACCTCCGAGTGAAGACGCCATTCGTGATCCATCATGCACCTGCGGCTGAGTTCGTCCGCCCTGGCGTTCAGGGAACCTGCCAGGTGTTGAGCCACCAGGGATATGCCCTGATGTTCCAGCCATGTCCAGAGGCAGAGGGCCTCTTGACATAGGGTCCACGACCCCACCCCGCCTTGTTTGTTGCAGTACCACATGGCGGTGGTGTTGTCAGTGAACACCTGCACTACTCCTCCCCAGACAGAGGGAAAGAATGCTTTCAGTGCAAGCTGGATCGCCCACAGCTCCAGAAGGTTGATGTGGAGCCCGGACTCTGCCGGAGACCTCAGGCCTCTGATCTCCGCCCCATCCCAGCAGTGATGCATCGGTCACCACTGTGAACTCTGGTTGAGGAAGGGAGAGGGATCTGACGTTGACCCAATGCTGGTTCGTGAGCCACCACTGCAATTGGTGTGCAGTGCCCTCTGAGATCTGGACGCAATCGGACAGATTCCCCTGATGTTGCGCCCACTGGAACTTCAGGTCCCACTGCAGAGCCCGCATATGCCACCTGGCATGATCCACCAGTAGGATGCAGGAGGACATCAGGCCCAGCAGCCGGAGGGTCATCCTGACCGAAACCCGGGATAAGAGCTGAAAGATCGGAATCATAGCCCGAATATCCCGGACTCGCTGCTCGGGAGGATAGACCCGAAACACCGTCGTGTCCAGAACCGCTCCGATGAAGAGGAGCTTCTGAGAGGGAATCAGGTGTGACTTCGGCACGTTGATGGAGAACCCCAGCGAATGCAGGAGGTCGGCCGTAGTCTGGAGGTGGGAGACGACTGCCTGGGGCGAGCCCGCCTTCAACAACCAGTCGTCGAGATAGGGGAAGACTGGGACCCCTGATGTGCGCAGATGAGCTGCAACCACCTCCATCACTTTTGTGAACACCCGAGGGGCGCTGGTAAGGCCAAAGGAGAGCACGGTAAACTGAAAATGCTCGTGGCCTACCATGAACCGCAAGTAACGCCGGTGGGCTGGCAGGACGGGGATGTGAAAATAGGCGTCCTGCAAGTCCAACGCTACCATCCAGTCTCCAGGGTCGAGGGCAGACAAGACCTGAGTTAACGTCAACATTTTGAACTTCTCCTTCCGGAGGAAGCGATTGACGCTCCTAAGATCCAAGATAGGACGCAGGCCCTTGTCCTTTTTGGGTACCAGAAAGTAGTGGGAATAGCAACCACGACCTACTTCTGGGGCAGGAACGCGCTCGATGGCTCCCTTGGCCAAGAGAGCCGTAACTTCCTGTTGGAGAAGGCCCAGGTGATCCTCCGACATGCGATGGTACTGAGGTGCATGGCTGGAGGGGTAGCCTCGAAGGGGAGGGAGTAGCCCCTTCGGACTATCTGCAAAACTCACCTGTCCGACGTGATGGTGCGCGCCAGTGGGGGAGGTGATGGCGGATCCTGCCGCCCACTGGCGATTGATGGGCCTGAAAGGTCGGACTAGGAAGGTTTGGAGGCGGAAGCAGAGGGGGATTGGTGGGCTGGCCCGCTCGCTGGCCCCCAGAACCTTGGCGGTGGTTTCCACGTCCCTGCCGCGCGAAGGTTGTGCAGCTTGCGCCGGCCTGTGGCTCTGGGCGGGACGTAGTGAGGCACCCCTTCCGTAGCCACGAAAGTGGCGAAAAGCAGACTGCGGAGGGCGAGTGGAGAGGGCCACGGACTTGGCCGTAGCCCGTGAGTCCTTGAAACGCTCTAGAGCGTGGTCTGCCTTGTCGCCAAAAAGGCGACGGCCATCAAACAGCATGTCCAGAAGAGCGCTCTGGACATCCCCAGAAAAGCCAGTCGATCTCATCCAGGCGTCGCAACGAAGGGCTACCGACGTGGAAATCGTCCTGCCTAGAGAGTCGGCGGTATCCAGCCCACAGCGGGAAGGTATCTCTCCCTGCGGCAAAGGCCTGGGAGAGTACGGTGCAGGCCTACTCCGGACACTGAGGCAGCACTTGCGCAACCGTGTCCCACACAGAGTGGGAAAAACAGCCCAATAGACATGCAGTGTTTACCGACCGCAGTCCCAAGCTGGCGGAAGAGAAAACCTTCTTCCCAAGATGATCCAGCTTCTTGGATTCCCTATCTGGTGGTGCGTTAGGGAATGCGCTCTTGGAAGTAGAAACTTGGACCACCAAGCTCTCCGGGGTGGGGTGTTGGGAGAGGAAAGTGGGGTCGCCCGGAGCCGGCGTCGGGCAACCATCCTATCCACGGGAGCCCCCGTGTTGGGCCTGGACCAAGTGCCCAAAAGGATGTCGGTCAGGGCTTCATTGAACGGCAGCAGGGGCTCCGAAGAGCTCGCTGCCGGTTGAAGCACCTCTGCCAGGAGGTTAGTCCTGACTGCCACCGTAGGAAGCTCGAGGTCGAGAGCCTCGGCCGCCCTACGCAACACCACTGCGTATGACGCTCCCTCCTACGTAGCCACTGTAGGAGGAGACAACATGCCAAGGCCTGGGGAGGTATCCAGACCACTGGCATCCCCCAGGTCCTCTCTCCAGTCCGGATCGTACTCCAACTGGTCTGACAAAGGGTCCCCAGACCCCTCCCAGTCTTCCTCACCCTCCTCTGGCTGCCAGGTTGGCTGAAAATGGCCAGGGTGGAACACATGGGCAAAAGTACCCATCGGCGCCGGCCGACGCCGGTCCGGCTCCGTGTCCACGTCGGTTTGGAAGCCGGGGCCGATGCCGGCTGGGGGGCCAGGCGGAGTCGGCGCCGGTGGAGGTGTCACAAGGTCGACTGGCGCTGATCCGGATCCAGGCCTGGATCCATGGGGGCCCTGCGGTGCCGGGGCTGGAGCCGCCGGCAGGGAAGGCCTAGGGCCCCCAACCGAGTCCGCGGGGCCCGAAGGCAGGCCAGCGGAGTCGGGCTGCCCAAAGATGGCATGCATGGCTTCGTAAAACTGACAAAGCTGGGCAGGGGTCGCTCCGGGTCCGGGAAAGGGAGGGAAACCCGAAGTCGGCCCACCGCCCGCATCCCTCGTCGCGTCAGCCGACCGACGGTGAGAAGTCGAAGATCGACGATGCTTCTTCGACGACTTCTTGTGCTTCGACTTACCTGACCCCGCGTGCGAAGACTTAGATGACGAGTGGTGATGGCTCCGCGACCGGTCCCTCGTCCTCCCTCGCGACCTCGAACGGCGCGGAGCCGACTGCCGGCGCTCAAGAAGCTTTCCTGACCGCTCCCGCAAAGACTTCAGAGCCATGGTCCGGCAGTCGGAGCACGACTTGGGGTCGTGGTCGTGCTCCAGGCAAAAGAGGCACACGCGGTGCGGATCCGTCACCCACATCATTCGGGAACAGGAACCGCAGGCCTTGAAGCCGGGCATCCCTACGTGCACCAGGAGTTTTTTTTAAGAAGACGTCGACAAAAGTCGCTCAAAAAGTTCAGTCAAAAAATGACTGGAGGTACCGCTCTCAGAATCTGCGCTGGCTGGCGCGGAAAAAGAAAGAACTGACATCAGCGCGCTAGGGTGGCGTCTAAGTAGCTACCGCAACGTAATCCCGGCTACCACGACGCCAACGACGGACGTGGAGCCGACCGATGCCACCTTTCGACGCGCAGAGGTACTGCTGACGAAAAACTTTCCGGATCCAGTCTGACGCCTGGGGGTAATTCTAAGGTAAGGAATCTATAACTAACTGTTTCTTTCAGATGCAGTCTTTAACAGCAAGTGTATTAGGTACAGGCCGTGGCTGGTTGACTCATCTCTATGGGGTTCAACGTGCACTTAATAATCTCCCTTGAAGATCTCTGGGTGGGCGGTCCCCGTACAAAATGCTCTTTGGCATTAAAATGTTTGTACCAGACCTTGATGGTCTAGACGTTGTGGCGGCTGCCACAACATTGGACTTGGATAACCACTGTGCTGTATTACAGGATCTACAAAAGAGTCGTGAACCGGTGGTAAAAACACATTTGCCCTCAAACACACCAGCGGATGCAGCAGATCCGATTCCTGTTTCTGGCTGGCTTCCCAAAATTGGTGATCTGGTTCATGAGAAATTAACGGTCAAGAAAGAATTACAACCCACGTACCACGCTCCGATCCCAGTCCTTGGTCTTTAGGGTACCCAAACAGTGATTTTACCACCACCACCTGGATGAAAGGGTAATTGCTTCATTTCTATTAAACCTGTAAAGTTACACCATATGGCAAATTCTTAATAGTATGCCTCGAAGTGTCCCACAAGGGAGTATTTCTCTACAGCCTGTGAGCCTCGTACCTTCAGATTCTCCACGCCTGCCGGAGGGAGAAGTCGAGTCTTCAGGTGACCAACTATCGGTTTTACCTTTCTCAAGTTCTACACCAGAAATTGTGTATTCTGATCCACCAGCAGAGAGCCCTGTGGACCTACACGCCTCTGCTCTAGATTCGAACTCTCAGCCTCTGCTGTTTCAGCTGAGTTCTTCTGGATACTATATAGATCAGGATAATTTCTCTTCGAAAAGTTCCTCTTCATCTACAGTCCTCTCCTCTACACCGGCAAGGATTTGTGTTCTCATCTCTTGGTTAAACGCACTCATCTCGTTCCCCCTTGGACATATGTCTGGATTGTGTTTTCCATGGTGTTCCTGTGGATTGGATTTGTGACTGTGTTCTTCCTTTTGATTACTGGCCACTATATCTTCCCGAGCGCACCAACGTGGAATTGGTCGAAGGAGTGTTGGCCCCACATTCTTCCTCACATAGAACGAAAAGAGACCAGTCCCTGGTTAACATTTTGGCGTTCCCAGTTTCTGATGGAATTGAATGGGATAAAGTACCATTTGATGTATATGTTCACACGGAGACCCTACAGATACCATATGTATTTCAAGTTTCTATGGGTGATGTGATTATACCTGGTTAACAGTCAGATGATTGGGATGTCAATGCTGTGCATTCTTTGTTTTCTGAATTACAATATTACACTGTCTTTGATAAGGAAGATTTATATTTGAATTCTGCTAACTATGCCGAGCTATTTTGTTACCAACACTATGGACATCATTTTCTGCATAGAACTAGCAGACAGCGGCCTTTTTAAAATTATACTCAATAGGAGCATTGCCCTACTCCATCACAGGGTAGTTCAAATATGCAAAAGCGAAAATACATGTATTTTATCAGTTATAACCTGTCAGATACGGTTTATTTCTTTAAATTAGCGCCCGTCTTCAAAAAATATAGGTTGACCCAAACTAAATTAATCTATTCCTTTTCTTTCTTTGAAAATGTAGCACTGAAGGGATATGATTATTGGAAGGATACCATCGATTTAAAATAAGTATGGGACACTAAGCCTTGGCAAGTGCAAGGCACTGAGTCCTTGTCCCGTGCATGTCTAATACCAACCCAAATCATTTTTCTCATTGACACCGTCCAACAAACTACTTGTTTGGGATTGGCTAAAATTAAACAATTAAATTCTCACACTATTCCATCACAATCCCTTTATAATATTTTTATGAACGAATCATAAATAAATCAAAAGAACAGGACATTTATATACACAGATATATGGCGTACAACTACACTTTTTTTTTTACAAGTGAGAAACATGAAAAGTGAAGACAAAATGTGTTTACATATATATCACAACACAATTTAAACATAACCAATAAACATATATCACAATGATACGTTTAAACACAGCGTGAGATACATAAAAAGTATGACCAGACCAGGAATTTATCCTCTTAGTCTATAATGGTCTAGTTGATCTGTAACAAATGTGAGAAGTTGGCCTGGCATATGCTGTCCACTAGTTCTAGTGGGCACCTTGTACCAGTCCAAACGACCTTTATTGATGATAGGTTTAAAGACAACCTTTATTGAAAGCTATCCTAGTGGTAGCTATGGAGAGCAGCCTTCAGGCTAAGTCTTGAAGGAGTGTTAAGCTGTTTGTTTTACCAGTCTATAATCTCATGAATGACCAAATGAAAGGAGAACCACACCAGGTATATATATAAAATATATGTATTTATTACTAAACACTACCCAATAGTCTCTTTATGAGGCTAGAGGTCAAAGTACACAAGTTACAAGTCAAATAGCACAGTAAATTAGCACAATATACGAATAGCCCTAGGGGCGTACCAAACCATATATTAAGAAAGTGGTATAAGAACCACGACTTAAGTAGACACAAGGCCTAGAGCCTGTAGAATCGCTGGGACCCCAAGGAACCACCCAAGGTAGTGACACAGGGGACCCACGGGGGCCGTGTGCAGTGTGAGAACACAACCGCGAGCTCCGTTAACGTCTATGGGAAAGTCGCGGTTAGAGTTTTAAAGTTTAAGGACACTTAGAAATGGACTAGGACTAAACCCTCTTGGACTTAGACAGTTCTAGGGTCAACACCCACTGGAGCACCGGAGTACTCGAGTTACCTCACCCAGGTAAGCCGGGTGCATAGGTGTCAAATGGTGTCGGGTCGCGTCGTCGATTTCAATGGCAGCCTGCAGAGAAGTGCTGCTGCCGGGAAGATGCGAAGTGTCCGAAGAGATCCAAGCCTGGATCGGAGATGAGAAGAACCTGAAAGCAGAGGGGACAGAGTCTGGGTCACTTGCCAGTGACCAGGGGCACGATAGACGAATGCCCACCGATGTCGGGTATTTCAGGTGAAAGAGGTGAAGCTTGACCCTTCAGCCACGAGGCCCCGGAGGCGTCGACGACGACCAAGAGCTGGATTCGAGCTGTCCCACGAAGGATGTCGAGTGCTGCAGCGTTGGTGTCCGGATTGAACACAACAAGCCTTGGCCACAGCAACCCACGCAGAACGGAAAAAGATGCTTCGGTGCAGACCAGCAAGGTCTGAGGGACTCACCACGCGGTGGGGAGTCAGGGCACGTCTGAAGCAACCAGGAAAGCCCAAGGAAAATCAGAGTTGCCTTCACAGGGACCCACCAGTCGACGGACCAGGGATCGCGAAGGAGCCTCGAGCGGAAATGCAAGAAGCGGGCCCACGGAACACTCGTGGAGTGTAGGCTCACAATCTTCGGTGCAAATGGTGCTCGGGGCCTGGGCTACAAGTAACCCAAAGCAGGACTTCAAGAGACGTCGAGAAGTCAATGCACTAGCAAATGTGCACGGTGTCCAGGAGTTCCGGTTCCACGTCACTCGTGAGGGCTGCGGGTCTCAGCTTTGCTGGGGACTCGGGTCGGCCTCTGAGAAGTCTGGAAATCCTCTTCCTGGGCTGCAATTACTTCGGAGTCCGGCGGGAGCTTCGGAGATGCACACCGGCAATTGCTTCGTTGGTGCCTGCCAAGCAGGGGAGTCACTCCTTGACCCAAAGGGAGATTTCTTCCGTCCTCTAGTCTTGAGTAGAGCGTCGAAGTTCCAGGATTCAGTTGCAGAGTTTCGTCCAGGGATATCTAAAGTCCTGTTGCCAGGGGTTCCTTCTTTATACCTAAGGAAGGGGTTGGACTAACTCTGGGGACCCACCTATGGGAGGGTTTGGAAAGAGGGGTGGCTACACCCATTTCCTTTGTCCAGTTTCGCGCCAGAGCAGGAGCTGGCAGCCCCTGCAACCGGTTTGAACTGGGGTATGCACGAGGACACCAAATGTGCCCCCAGTGCAGGACTTCAAAGCACTCTTGGAGTGCACCCACCCAGCCCCAATCCACTAAGGCCTGTCTGGGAGACACCTCCCTGTGACAGGAAACCTATTGTCCAGGCCTCCCCTGCCGGAGTTCGGTCAGCAGCAGGAGGCCAGACTCGTGTCTGTGGCTGCAGCATCCATTTTGTGATGCCAGGGCTCTGTTTAGCTGGTACCGGGTATACCGGTGCTGTCATGTCTCTCCCTCTAGAAGGGTGGGATCATACTCCCACACCAGTTACTGGTGTGAGGGTATGATTCCAAGGTGTTTGACACCAAACACGACATGTTTCCGTGCAGCCATCCCAAAGTTAGCATTTACCGTTGAGTTATAATGCACTCTAGTATATGGTCAGGCTGCACCACAGACAACCCCGGAGAGGAGATTCCGAAGGCTGCAGAGGGGCTCTGCTCATGCATGGGCACCCTCTCACATAAAACCAAGCACCCTGCCTTCAGGATTGATAAGGCCTGCCATAGGGGTGACTGATAGGTTTATATGTGCAGTGATAGGGTGAGATATAATGAACCTATATCTCTGTAAGGGGTGCATGCACCACCTCACTCCGGCTGCTGTAGCAGTCCTGTGGTGTCATTTTGGAAGGCTGCCCAGGGGTGGCATAATACATGCTTCAGCCCCTGGTAGGCCTCTGGGGTACCTATGCCCTGGGTACATAGTATACCATATACTAGGGACTTATAAGGGTACCCCAGAATCCAATCTGAGGTGTACTTAAGGTACATGGAATCAATTTAGAGAGGAAGCAGCTAGGCTGGGGTCCTGGATAGCAGGGCCCCAGCCAGACTAAAGTCGAAAAACAGTGAAACATCAGCAAAAAGTGGGGGTAACCATAAGAGGCAGATCCTACTCTCCTACATATATCACAACACAATTTAAACATAACCAATAAACATATATCACAATGATACGTTTAAACACAGCGTGAGATACATAAAAAGTATGATTAAACCAGACCAGGAATTTATCCTCTTAGTCTATAATGGTCTAGTTGATCTGTAACACTTGTAAGTATGGTCGACGTTTCGACCCCTGGGGATTAGTGTGAATGTAGAATCATCATCTCGGGGTCTTCCTCAGGACTAAATATAATGTCTGTGTGTTGCCTTTAGATTAGGTTCCACCTGGATACCATAGCAGTCGACGCATACTTACAAGAGTTACAGATCAACTAGACCATTATAGACTAAGAGGATAAATTCCTGGTCTGGTTTAATCATACTTTTTATGTATCTCACGCTGTGTTTAAACGTATCATTGTGATGCACAAGTTACTAACTTGTGTAACGATATATCTGTAAGAGACAGTAGTTAGTGACAGATTCCTTACCTTAGAATATCCCCAGGCGTCAGGCTGGATCCGGAAAGTTTTTTGCGTAGCAGTACCCTTGCGCGTCGGTAGGCGGCGTCGTGCGGCTCCGCGTCCGTCGTCGGCGTCGTGATCGCCGGGATGACGTCGCGGGCAGTACTTAGGCGCCGCCCCTGCGCGCTGACGTCAGTTCTGTACACGACTTTCCGCGCCAGGAACGCAGAGCCATGCAAGAAGCTGACGTAGGTGTCTGAACAATACTAGGGCCCTGAAAGGGATGTCCTTAACCCTAGAAATCAGTTCGCAGAACGGGGAGGATGGGTGGGCGGTAGGAATCTGTCACTAACTACTGTCTCTTTCAGATATATCGTTACACAAGTTAGTAACTTGTGCATCTGAAAGAGACACGTTAGTGACAGATTCCTTACCTTAGAATAGATACCCCAGCAATACCAACCCCGGTGGTGGGTCTGCGAACAAAGATCAGACAAGGAAGTCCTGGAGGACAGAACGGCCAAAGAAGCCGTCCCTCCGGACCTGACTGTCAAGGCAGTAATGCTTTGTAAACGTGTGCAGCGAGGCCCACGTAGCTGCCTGACAAATAACGGGCAGCGGAACACCGCGGCCCAAGGCCGTGGTAGCAGCCGTTGCCCTGGTGGAATGGGCACGCAGCCCAACAGGAGGCTCCTTCTTAGCCAAAGAATAGCAGGTCTTGATGCACAAGGTAACCCAGCGGGAGATGGTTCGCTTGTGCACCGCCCGACCTTTTTGGCGCCCACGTAGCCAACAAAGAGCTTGTCATCCACCCGGAAGTGTTTTGTGCGGTCGATATAGAAGGAGAGCGCACGTTTTGGGTCCAGACGGTGGAGCCTCTCTTCCTCTCTGGAAGGATGCGGAGGCGGAAAGAAGGTAGGCAAAGTGATGGTCTGCCCAATGTGAAAGGCAGTAACCACCTTTGGCAAGAAGGACGGACGCGTCCGAAGAACAACCTTGTCTGGATGAACAGACAGAAAGGGAGGTTTGCAAGATAAAGCCTGGAGCTCACTCACCCGCCGAGCGGAGGTGATGGCCACCAGAAAGGCTGTCTTTAGAGTCAGAAGACGAAGAGGACAGTTATGCAGAGGCTCAAAGGGAGCGCACATTAAAAGGTAAGAACCAAGTTCAAGTCCCACTGAGGCATCACAAATGGAACAGGAGGAAAGAGGTGTGTAATGCCTTTTAAGAACCTGTTAACAACAGGGGACTTGAAAAGGGAGGGCTGATCAGGGAGCCTGAGGAAGGCCGAGATAGCACAGAGATAACCCTTGATGGTACCCAGGGCAGAACCCTGTTGGGCCAGATAAAGAAGGAACAGAAGGACCTCAGAAAGAGGGGCAGAAAGGGGGTTCACAGCCTTTGCTGTGCACCATGCCACAAATTTGTTCCACCTGCAGGCGTATACCACCTTAGTGGAGGGACGCCTGGCTGCCAGAATCACATCACAAACTTCGGGAGGCAAGTCGAAAGGAATCAACTGCCGCCGCTCAATCTCCACGCAAGCAGGTGTAGACTGGACAGGTTCGGGTGGAGGACCGTCCCCTGCTGCTGCGACAGAAGATCCTCCCGAAGAGGCAGACGGATCGGGGATCCACGCTCATACTGAGTAGCTCAGGATACCAAACTCTTCGAGCCCAGTCCGGAGCCACAAGAATGACTTGGGCCCGGTCGTGCCGAATCTTCTTCAACACTCTGGGTAGAAGTGGTATAGGCGGAAAGGCGTACAATAGACCGCAACTCCACTCGTGACGAAAAGCGTCGCCGAGCGAGTGCCGCCTTGGAAATTCCAACGCGCAAAACTGATGACATTGCGCGTTCTCTTCGGTGGCGAATAGATCTAACCAAGGCTCTCCCCACTGTAGAAAGAGTCCTTGCGCCACGTCCGAGTGAAGACGCCATTCGTGATCCATCATGCACCTGCGGCTGGAGTTCGTCCGCCCTGGCGTTCAGGGAACCTGCCAGGTGTTGAACCATCAGGAACATGCCCTGATGTTCCAGCCATGTCCAGAGGCGCAGAGCCTCCTGACAAAGGGTCCACGACCCCACCCCGCCCTGTTTGTTGCAGTACCACATGGCGGTGGTGTTGTCGGTGAACACCTGCACTACCTTCCCTTTGACAGAGGGAAGGAATGCCTTGAGTGCAAGTCGGATCGCCCGGAGCTCCAGAAGGTTGATATGGAGCCGGGACTCCGCCGGAGACCAGAGGCCTCTGATCTCCGCCTCTCCCATGTGACCGCCCCATCCCAGAAGGGACGCGTCCGTCACAACTGTGTGCTCTGGCTGGGGAAGGGAGAGGGATCTGCCCATGACCCATTGCCGGTTCGAGAGCCACCACTGCAACTGTCTTGCAGTCCCCTCCGAGATCTGGACGTGATCGGACAGGTTGCCCTGGTGCTGCGCCCACTGGAACTTCAGGTCCCACTGCAGAGCCCGCATATGCCATCTGGCATGATTGACCAGCAGGATGCAGGAGGCCATGAGGCCCAGCAGCCTCAGGGTCATCCGTACCGAAACCCAGGATAAAGGCTGAAAGATCGGAATCATAGCCTGAATATCCCGGACTCGCCGTTCGGGAGGATAGGCCCGAAACTGCGTCGTGTCCAGAACTGCTCCGATGAAAAGGAGCTGTGGAGAAGGAATCAGATGCGACTTTGGCACATTGATGGAGAACCCCAGCGAGTGCAGGAGTTCGGCCGTAGTCTGGAGGTGGGAGACGACTGCCTGGGACGAGCCCGCCTTCAGCAGCCAGTCGTCGAGGTAGGGGAAGACTGAAACCCCTGCCCGGCGCAGATGAGCTGCGACCACCGCCATCACTTTCGTGAACACCCGAGGGGCACTGGTAAGGCCAAAGGGGAGCACGGTGAACTGAAAATGCTCGAGGCCTACCGTGAACCGAAGGTAACGCCGGTGGGCCGGCAGGACGGGGATGTGGAAATAGGCGTCCTGCAAGTCCAACGCTACCAACCAGTCTCCGGGGTCGAGGGCAGTCAAGACCTGAGCTAGGGTGAGCATCTTGAACTTCTCCTTCCGGAGGAAGCGATTGACGTTCCGGAGGTCCAAGATAGGACGCATGTCCTCCTTGTCCTTTTTGGGCACCAGAAAGTAGTGGGAGTAGCAACCACGCCCTACTTCTGGGGTCGGAACATGCTTGATGGCCCTCTTGGCCAAGAGGGCCGTGACTTCCTTCTGTAGAAGCACCAAGTGATCCCCTGACATGCGGTGGAATTGAGGTGGCATGGCTGGGGGGGGTGGTCTCGAAGGGGAGGGAGTAGCCCCTTCGGACAATGTCCAAGACCCACCTGTCCGAGGTGATGGGACGCCAGTGGTGAAGGTGATGGCGGACCCTGCCCCCGACTGGCGTACTGTGCACCTGAAAGGAGGGACTAGGAGGGCTTGGAGGCCGCGGACGGGTTGGAGGTGGTGGCCTGACCCGCACGCTGGTTGCCCGAACCGCCACGGCGGTATCCACGTCCTCGGCCACGCGAAGGCGCTTGCTTCGCGGGCCGTTGGCCGGGCTGTGGACGTGACTGGGCGCCCCTTCCGTGGCCACGAAAGGGGCGAAAAGCAGACGTGAGCGGAGGGCGCACAACAGCAAGGCCCAGGGACTTAGCAGTAGCCCGTGAGTCCTTGAAACGCTCCAGCGCATGGTCTGCCTTCGAACCAAAAAGACCGACTCCATCAAAGGGCATGTCCATGAGTGTATTCTGGACATCCCCTGAAAAACCAGTGGTTCTCAGCCAGGCGTGGCGACGCAGCGCCACCGTCGTTGCAAGCGATCTGCCCAGCGAGTCGGCGGTATCAAGGCCACAGCGGATGGTATATTTAGCCGCATCACGCCCTTCCGCAATGGCGCGGGTAAGCAGTGTCTGGACCTCCTCAGAACACTGCGGCAAAACAGTTGCCACCGAATCCCACAGGGAGTGGGTGTATCGGCCCAAGAGGCAAGCGGTATTAACAGACCGCAAGCCAGCACTGGAGGAAGAGAAAGCCTTCTTCCCAAAGTGATCCAGGCGCTTGGATTCCCTATCCGGAGGGGCGGTAGGGAAGGCGGTGTGGGAGGCAGAGGCTTGGACAACCAAGCTCTCAGGGGTGGGGTGTTGGGAGAGAAACAAGGGGTCGCCCGGAGCAGGGCGATGGCGTCGGGCCACGTTCCTATCCACAGGAGCCCCTGTGGTGGGTTTGGACCAGGCACCCAAAGAACGTCAGTCAGTGCCTCGTTGAACGGCAGCACAGTCTCCGCAGAGGAGGCCGCCGGCTGAAGCACTTCAGTCAGGATGTTAGACCTGACGACCACTGTAGGCAACTGGAGATGTAAGGCTCCAGCAGCTCTACGCAACACCGTTGCAAAATTAGCCCCCTCCTCCGTTGCCACGGGAGGAGACAGCATGCCAGAGTCAGGGAGGTATCCAGACCACTGGCATCCCCAAGTTCCTCAACCCAGTCCGGGTCAAACTCGCACTGTTGTGTGAGAGGGTCATCAGACCCCTCCCAGCTCTCCTGGTCCTCCTCAGGTTGAAAATATGGAGGAGGAGGGACATCAGGGACCCAAGGTCTCATCGGCGCCGGAAACGGCGTCGGGCGGCGCCGGTCCGGCTCCATGTCCGGACCCGGAGAGAACCGGGGAACGACGCCGCCCGGAGCCCCGGACGGCGTCGGAAACGGCACCGGGGACATCGGCGTCGGCGGAGGCGTGGTTAGGTCAACCGGCGTCGATGGGGGTTGCGGCACCACCGGAGCCGGGGTCGGGGGCCGGAGCCGAGGCCGGGACGAAGGCTGGTGGGACAGGCGACGCCGGGACCGGAGTCGACGGCGACGCCGGAGCAACCCCATCAGGGCCCGCGGGGCCGAAGGCGCACCGGAGGGACCTTGAGGCCCGAAGAGGCGGGCCATGGCCGACAGGAATTCCTGTATATCGGCCGGGGTCGCCCCCGAGCCCGGGTAGGGCGGGTACTGCGGGGGTAACTCGACAGGCACGTCCGGGGCCGCGGGGACGGTGCCGACAGGGACCTCAGCCGAGTCGCGAGACCGGCGAGGCGAAGTCTTAGAGCGATGACGCCGCTTAGACTTCTTGTGCTCGACTTACCGGAGGAGCGCGAAGACTTTGAATCCGACGAGCGGCGGGGACTCCGCGTCCGGCCCCTCGACCTCTCCCGGGACCGGGGCTTGGTGCGGCGCGGGCCGAATGCCGGACTTCGAGGAGCTTTCGAGACCGCTCTCGCAAAGCCTTAGGATGAAGTTTCCGGCAGTCAGGACACGACTTCGTGTCGTGGTCTCGGCCGAGACAAAAGAGACACTCGAGGTGCGGGTCCGTGATCGACATCATGCGACCACATTCCTCGCAGGGCTTAAAGCCGGGCATCCCTACGACACCTTAGGAGTCGTGAAGACTCGTTGAAGAAACAGTGAAAAAATTCACCAAAAAAGATAGTCAAAAAGTGACTAGGGCACTGCTCTTCCCGGATCTGCGCTTACTGGCGCGGAAAAAGAAGAACTGACGTCAGCGCGCAGGGGCGGCGCCTAAGTACTGCCCGCGACGTCATCCAGGCGATCACGACGCCGACGACGGACGCGGAGCCGCACGACGCCGCCTACCGACGCGCAAGGGTACTGCTACGCAAAAAACTTTCCGGATCCAGCCTGACGCCTGGGGATATTCTAAGGTAAGGAATCTGTCACTAACGTGTCTCTTTCAGATATATGTTTATTGGTTATGTTCAAATTGTGTTGCGATATATATGTAAACACATTTTGTCTTCAATTTTCATGTTTCTCACTCGTAAAAAAGTGTAGTTGTACGCCATATATCTGTGTGTATATAAATGTCCTGTTCTTTTGATTTATTTATGATTCTTTCATAAAAATCCTAAACATATTCTGAACTGTATGAGTAGTTTATGGTATAGTCACTTTGGTTTGGACTTATTCTTATGTTTATCATTAATTGAAATCCCATCTTATTAGAGGGATACCAAAAATAACTTTTTCTCTTTTTAAACATTTGTGTGGCAGAACCACTGTTCACTTAATGTACTAATCCCCAGGTTCTGCACGTAACCGGGTCACCCTGTTGTTTCATATCGACTTTATAATATTTGGCAGACGTATACAAATTATACGGAAGATCAACTTAATTGCATGATAAGAAATGGTACATCTAATTCCTCTACGCTGAACCCAGCGGGGTGGGCTTTGTGGCCGTTGGACACGAATATTTGTCATTCACGTTTTATGAATACTACTTCAGGGTTTTCACTACATGGACCTGATCCACGCTACCCTCAGACCCCCCATTCCAATACTGTCAACACTTATTCTGTAGGAAAATTATGTCAACAATGGTTAGAACATTCCACGCTGTCTTCTGTAAAACAACATCTTTCTCTTTTGTCCGGTGACAATAATCTTGCTGATTTCCTTTTGGGTCCCCGTACTAAGTGTTTTGTTTATGCTGCTTATAATGAATTTTTGAAATTGTCACCCCTAGAGGCAGCTGAACGTCTACGTCAAATAGATCAGGACAATTTGGACAAAGTCCTTTCCGTGGTCGATAACAGTATTAACACATTGTCATCTCGTATTTATACTTTGGATAATATTGTATCTTCTGTTGTTAATAATGTATAAAATGAAGTGTCTACATTATATCACGGACTACACCAACTTAGATCATTTATGCAGTTTGGGTGGACACTACAAACACTCAAAAATGGGAAAGTTCCCTTGGATTATTTGAATGCAAGTGCGTTGTTTCTACCTTTGAATTTAACACGTAAACAACAATTAATGGCCATGAAAGACGCTACAGACACTATGTTACATATATATAAACTTGAACAACTTCCATTTATGGTAGCAGAAACTTATTCTGCATATGGTTAATACATGGGGTCATTTCATTGCCCATCTCTATGTTTCAGTTCACGGCATGTATGAAATACTTTCACGTAGGTAGATATGAGCCCCTGGGTAGTAGTTACATACATGAGTTATGGTCTTTACCATTTACACATGGCTGTCAACGAGCAGAAAGAGAGGTTTTTTTTAACGGAAGAAGAATGTGATTCCAATGCCGGCCATTCCCTTGTATGTTAACAAGTAAAATTACACGGCGCTTGTAATGTTTCTGCCCCTAATTTGGCTTGTTTTCTAAAAGGAACTCCTGTTCCCGCTATTATTCCTACACTCACATTGCTTTCCAATGGCAGTTATCTCGTCCTTAATAATCAGGACTGCTGCGGTCTGCGATCCTGTATGTGGTGACTGTTTCCCAGCTACTTACTTGTTGCAATAACGTCCTGTTACGCCCTCCACATGGGAGTGTAGATAGTTCCTTGTGGCCTTCCATTCCAAATCTGAAAACAGATTTTAATAAGCTAAGCAGACTCAAAGCGCTATTGTTTCAACAAGAAGTAGCTTTCACGTCAGCCCGTGAGACCTTCGAATTGCAGGTGGCAAGAACGTCCAGTGAAATACAATCGTTGTTGAACACGAATCTCCCACTTCCTTTTGGTGAACTGATACATCAAATATTTAATGTGTCTGATAAGACAGGCCTAGAACACCTTTTTAAACTCATGGGTTCTGGCCTCGTGTCCTCTTTTCAGACAATTTTTCGAGTAATTCCTGCCTTTATACATTCTATTTTTTCCAGCGTTTTCGGTGGGTTCCCACTGCTGCTCCTCTTGATTTGTGGCATCGTTATCCTGTTCCTACTGTTTCGCAATGGCTGCTCGCTCTGTGGTTCTACGTCGGACAGGAACAGCTGCAGCTATACCGTGAGCGGATGCATCAGCTTTTTGAATATATGCCACTAGAAGCACTGGATGTCGATTTCTATCTGACCTTCCATTATGCCTATTTCACCTGTGTGCAACTTGTGTTTTCCTGCATCCAGTGCCCCTTCCAGTGGGCCCAGGATCTCTGCCTGGCTACACCATCACGCGCTGCCCTGGATTATGAACTGTTGATGGGTCCGTTGATGTCCCATAACCAGGACAGTTCCTTGGGTATGCAGCTTGCGTATAATCCATCGTTGGGGCCAGTGGCCGACACAGCATCCTACGCAGGTGCACACTGTCTCTTAGATCTCAGTTTCATTGAAGTCAATATCGAAACTCCTTAGATGGTACAGGCGACCACTGGATATGAGGAACACGTCTGTTCATTTCATTTGCTCAATTGGATGCCTGCAATATTCAATTTGGATGGGTCTGATGCCTTACTGGAATTGATGGCGTTCCACTTGGCCGCATACATACTGGGCCCTGACGACATGCTGTAATTGGACATATTTTTGTGCGCAAAAAATTCTCCACCCAATCTATTACGTCGTCTTCGGTCTTGGACGCTCACCTATGACGCTTTGGCTCTGCTTACCTCTGATTTCTGTAGCCATTACATGCTACTGTCCTGACCAAAGGGAGGGTGTCACGTGGTTCAGGAGGCAATTGTCGTTTTTCCTAAATTAGCATGAGCCGGAGTCAGACTGTCCTCTGCTTTGCGCATGTTACTAGACGAACATATTTTTTCTTTGTGCCACACTGCAATTTTCACACAGAACATACTGTTTTGCGTTCTGCTCTATCCTGGAATTTAGTCTGAACACTGCAGCAAGGTCAAACAACAATGCCCCTTGTTATTCTGTTCTTGTCATGCCCTAGCACCTAGACAAAACACACAGATGCAGCTGTTGTTTGGAAACATGTACTTTGGTCATATAGGTATACACAAGTGGGCAACACACAGTTAGAGAGGGATCTTTCCAGAGAAGGGAGTGTGACAGCACCTGTGATGTAGATCTTCCATCTATAGACTGAGGTACAGGGTCTGCTGCTAAACACCCAGAGATCTTCTAATATATAATCAGAGGAGGGGGGTTAGGTCTCACTGTCTTATATAATGGCAGCACCTTTTATGATTTACGGACTACTTGCTATGCTGACCCAATTTGTGTTAGGCATTTTTCTACTTGTTGTGGCACGAATACTGCATACTAACGCATGTTACTTAAAATAAACATTTTAAACTGTTCTCGTGTCTCTGTCTAATCTTTTTGTGGACTGGCACGAGAGTGAGAGGGCGTATCCTGTAACCGCGATTTTTGAGAGGGTCGGGAGTGTTGTGTTCTGAGGTGTCTAACCACTTGTTCCTCTGTGAGTGAATAGGGGGGCAAGTGAGACACTATAGCTAGTTGGTCCCCGGGCTCATGGATACTCAGGTGGTAGGATGACTCGGTCCTTGCCTACTAAGGTTCCATGATCCCAAACATAGCTCTGTGACTCTGCAGAATCCCTGCAACACCACAACACTCAAATTATTGTCCAGTCAGTGCCTTTTCTTTTAAAAAGGAAAAGTACGATTCATACAAACACACACTGCGAAATACTACTAACTGAATTAAAAGTATGTACATCAGGTAGAAGGAAATACTTTTAGTGACACCCTTATACCTCATTACACGCTAAGTGGGTCTTGAATCACACAATCACAATGCCTTACACTTCTACCAGATGCAAAATAACAATATAAGGGGGCGTCATTTTAAATAAGGCAGGCCTACTGACTTGGTCAAGGAGTCACCACATTAGTAAACCAATAGTCACATGTTAGGATTCACCATTAAAGCCAATGAAATCAATAACCATTTTTAAATGCATTCAAATTCAACATAAGCTGCTGCAATGTTCATCAATCATCATTATCAATAAAGTATTTTAAATAAAGCACTTTAAAACAATCCCAAACGCGTTGGAGACTTTCAATTGCATTACTCGGGTCACATATAGTAGCCATTGGACTAACCACCAGACGTTCCTGCACTCCAGAGCCCAAGACCAAAATCTCAAGCTCTGGGAGCGGTTTGAAAATAAGTAAAATCTTTTCCCAGGGTAACCTTTACTAGGGCCCAAGAGACTTGGGGTCAGTTTGTTAAGTTAATGTTACTGGGACTGCTGGGACCTCTGTGCCCGCCCCACCTTCTTCTTTGTTCAGACACCGGTTGCAGTATGACAAGGTAATTATCAGATGCAAATTTCCCCCACTCACTTTTCGTCTCTGAAGGACTGGGTCAATCACTGTGTGGGGAGGCCTTTGTTCCCTATGCACTGGAGTAGAGTAATTAACTTGCCCCAATGGGAGGACAAAGGCCTGGAATCCGATTATGAATGGAGCCAGAGAAATAAGACAATTCTCGAAGTCCTATAACATTTGGATTCACTGAGTTGGGAAATGCAAAATCAAACTCGGCATGCACATTTTACCCCAGTTTGATGATATCTCGCTGAGCTGTGCAGCACTACATACTAATCTCGGAGTACCCACTCATAAGGCCTACCCCAGGTCAGCACCTAGTTCGCGCCAGGCTACCTGTGCACAAATACAGGGCTGTGTACAACGATAGTCTCACACGCACAGCCTGCACATGTGCGCACACACATGTTACCAGCCCAGTGCCCCTTACCACGACTGCGCCATAGCGGCCTCCTCTTAAAAGGCAGATACTGGTGGTATACACTTTCAGCCCAATTACCATGAGTGAGACTTAGGTAGTGAGACTCGCACACAGTAAAGGTCCAAAAGCCATGTAGTCAAAAGCAAAAAATCCTGATGGACTAAATGGGCAGAATCCATTAGCAACAGTCGCTTTTCCCTTTCTTTGACCCTACACAGAGTTAAACATCTACGTGGTGATCTTTTGTGCGGTCGATGTAAAAGTTCAGGGCCATTTAGGGTAAAAATGATGGAGAGCCTCACCTCCTTCTCCATCAATGGCTGAGGCGATGCAATTAACCGTTCACAAAATAACCAACTGGCCGACATGCAAGGGATTCACAAAGTTTGGTAGGAAGGATGCCCTGATCCTCAGTACCGATCTGTCCAGATAGGTGGTGGTGTAAGAGAGGTGGATCAAAAGTACCTGCATTTCACTCATGCCACGTGCTGACATATGGCTATAAGGAGGATGTTTTTTGGAGTCATGAGCCTTAAAGAACAGCTGTGCACAGACTCGAAGGCCATTTGCAAGTGCCTGGGACCTTAGAAGATCCGTGAAGGACTGGAGCTGCTCTCTCTTGTGCTCAGGACAAAGTAGTAGTCTCCAAGGGTTGGGTCAGTTGCCTCACCTGCTGTGTCAATATAGGGACTACAAAAGTACCCAGCTGGTGTGTGACAACTGAACTAGACTAGACTTTGTTGTGGACTCTGCCTGACACCCTTAGAGTCTCTGTGTGTCCTGCCCCGAGGGCCTTAGAAATGTACTATTGTGATTGTTTTTGACACCAGAAGAAAGTTTGGAAACCTTGAAAAACGTTTCCTCCAGAGCTTCTGGGGGATGTGCAAGAAAAAGTATCCAACAGGCAGTTCCACAAAATCAGATTGAATTTCAGTTTTGTCTTGATCAAGGTTCCCAGCACCTCTGGAAAAAACATGACCCAGTCCCATTCTACGCTGGGAGTTATAAATATTTTCAACGCAAAATCTAGAAAAGGTCCAGCGGGACCAACCTGCTTTAGGTATCCAGCCTTCAGTTCGATGGCAGCGGCCCACTCAGGGAGGATTTTTCTTCGCAAATAGTTACTAAGTCCTTTTCTGCGTTAGGACATAGAAACCTTTTTGCACTTTTTAACTTTCAGAATTTCATAGGGCCCAATCCACTTGTATACAACCAGGTCTCCATTGCAATCAGTCTCAAATGGCACCTAGGTTCCTCTCTACTGCCTCCATAGACTATCATTAGCACTTTGTGCTTTTTGGCACTATTTTCAGTTTGTAAAAATTCATAGGTTACTTTTAGTGAATTTTTTGTCATTTTGGTTTTAGTTTACCCATAATTTAGTATTTGTTTTCTTTATTTTAAAATTAGCTGTGGAATTTGATTGTGTTTTGTGTGGCTTCTGCTACTGGGTATGCACTGATCACTTTACACATTACCTTTGGTTTAAGCCTGACTGCTTTGTGTCACATTACCAGGGACTGATCACAGGTTTATTTAATATAATTTGTGACATCTAGCAGGTGGCGGCATTATCTTTTGAGGTGGAAACTTGCCCACCCCAATCAATGATCCACTTTTCTAAAGGGCTTCGTTTAAGAGCATGAAGCTCGACACTGCACCAATTCAGAAGGGACCTCAAGACCTGGCTCTTCAAATGACCCCAACGGAGCTGCCCACACCCCCTCCCTCCACGCCTTCAGACCCTCACGGGTGAGTAGTGCGCTCTACAAATCATTTGATTGAATGTAAGACAATGAATGAGGCAGTGATTTGGAACGGAGTGGCACACAAGTGCCTGAAGCCACTGAGGGGATTAAGTGAGACTCTGCTGACGTGTCCAATCTGGTAATATGGCAAAAAGGAAGACTCCACTCAAGTGTACAAGACCAGTGATGAAGCTTTGAGTGAGTCTCTCCTGAACAGTAAAAGCCAGTTAACGGTATGAGTGCAACTGCACCAAAGTGCATGAGACCAGTGATGTGAATGAGGCTTCATTTTTGTGAGACCAGTGATGAGGAAAAAGTGAGTTTAATGGAGAAATAAACAAAATTCCATTGGTGGTAACAAGGTAAAAACTATAATCAGTTCTGATCTTCCGGTTTGAAGCTGGCATAGTGAAAGATTGGGTTCTTTCATGACACCAACCCCAACTTCCAACAGACTGGCATGCAACGGTTGGTTGGTGGATGAGGGCTCTTACAAAACGATTGCATCGAGCGCATCTTGGAAGAACATGCAGACTGCCAGAACCCCCATGTCCAGGAGTACACAGGCATCATGGAAGAAAGGTTTTATTCTGACAAAAAAAACAACAATTGAATGTGTGACTGTTCATTAAAATATGTGTGTCCGCTGAGTATGTCACTTTATGTCATGTGTTTTTATAGCGTAGTAATCACCCGTGAGGGTATACAGGCACTCTGTAAGAGATGTGTGAAGCCAGCCCTGAGGGTGCCCTCGAAAAGCCGGGTCTTCAGCTTCTCACAAAAGTCAAGAAGAGAGGAGGCGGCTCTGGTGTGTTGTGGGAGGTCGCTCCAGGATTCAGTGGCCAGGTACGAGAAGGCGTGAGCCCCTGCTATGCTTTTGTGTATACATGGAGCATATGCTAGTGAGAGACCAGCAAAGCAGATGTGTCTGGAAGGTTAATACTCGAAAACATCACACTGGCAAAGTGGGCTTGAAAAGGCGCACGTGTGTAATTAATTCAAAATCTGTGTCCTCCAACGCTCTACTTTTGTGACCCCCACTGCCAAGAAGCCACCCAAACATACGGTCAAAACAACAATTGAAAAGGAGCATTAATTTCTAAACAAGATGATCTGTTCCATAAATCACAGATGATTAAACTGTTTTCCAGCAAAACACACAAAAAATCAAAATGCTGTATATAGTAGTTGTTTAGTAGTCTTGCGAATTTGATTAGAATTCAATTAGAAACAAATGTCAGTTTCAAAGACGCCGTCCATACAGCCCAGCCAACGCGTTTCGTGCCTGTGGGACTTCATCAGGGTTGGTCAATATTTCAGTGAACAGTCCAGAAAAGTCACAGAAAGAGTGAGAAAAGAATGAGAGAAATGGCAGAAAGAGCACGAAGAGTGAGAGGAACAGCACCGAAAAGTCACAGAAAGTGAGAGGAAAGGCACAAAGAGCAAGAGAGAAGGCACAAAGAGCGAGAGAGAAGGCACAAAGAGCGAGAGAGAAGGCACAAAGAGCGAGAGAGAAGGCACAAAGAGCGAGAGAGAAGGCACTAAGAGTGAGAGGGAGAAGGCACAAAAAGTCACAGTAAAAGTTAGAGAAAAAGCAGAAAGAGTGCGAGAAGTGGCACAAAAGTCACAGAGAAAGAGACCAAGATGAGAGAGAGAGCAAGCAAGAGGGAAAGAGTAAGGGAGGTGCATTGAGGCGCTGGAGTTGGGTCTGCAAGGGCCTTAACCGGTAAGAATACTGGTCTAGGTTAAGTCTGGCGTGGGTGGGGGGGGCGATGCTGGTCTTATGCACCTGCTTCATGGCTGGTCCGCACTGCGACCGCCATTAAGTAGGTCCTGGCAAGAGGGCTGTGGGCAGGGCGGAGGAGGAGCGCGGCAGCAGTGAAGGAGAGAGCAGGTAAGGAGCGGGTGGAGGAGGTAGATGGGAAGCAGAGGGGGCAGTAAAGGCGTGCAGAGAAGCTGGAGAGATGGCAAAGGTCAGAAAAGGAGAGTGATAAATGGCACAGATGCAAAAAGAACAAGAGAAACAGCACAGAAAAGTCCCAGAAAGAGTGAGAACAAAAGTGAGAGAAACGAGCCCGGAAGCGTAAGGCAGGGTTGGACTGGCTGTAGTGGGCACCGGAGTTTCCCCGATGGGCAGCCAGTGTGGGGGCCGGTGGGCCAATTGAATCCTGAGAACCCTTAACTTTTCTAGCCCAACCAGATGCACATCTGCCCTTCTAACCTGGCATGCCTGCTATGTCACTGTTTGTTTGCAAGGAAGCAAATGGTATAACCGTAGCGTGCTTTGGCACCTCCCTTTATGCATGCGCACTTTCTCTGTATAAGCCCTGGTTTTAAGATTACAAGGCTATTCCAAGGAGCACAGCTGGGCATGTGTGCTCTGTAAAAGCCCTAGCCAGCAGGGCACAAGGTCACCTGCACCTCACTCACACCCCAGTGTCCTTCTAAGCAGGAAGCGCCCCATACTCACTCGGGCCGGCAGATCACCAGGTCTCCCTTGTTGGTGCCATAGGCCAAGCCCAGTCCTGGCTCTGGAAGCCAACGGGCAGAGTTGATGCTGACGTGTCTCCTCTGGTCAGTGGGCATCGGATAAAGGACGTTGAAGACTCTCTGCCATGGGAGAAACAGACAAAATACCACTGAGTGATTCACGACTAACAGAGCATGCTTGAACAGAAGGTGCCTTAAGTAGCAATCCCCCCCACTCCACACAGCTCTAGTGTGTGAAGTGTCTTCTTCCCTCTGGAGAGAGAGACCCAGAGGTGACAGCCTTCGGCACTGCTTGAAAGCTTAGATTGGTCATTTATCAAACTGCAGATATGCTTGGATTCAACCAAGTTTAAAAGTGTCAAATGTACTTAAAACAATAACAGATAAAAACATGTATATAAAAGAGACAGTGCATAGCTAATACTGACAAGTAAGCCCATTCCAGCAATAAAGATTACATGTTCATCACACGTGACCAAAAGGAAGGTCAAACATAAAATAAACAAGGAGCACAAAGACTACTCCTGGCTGAGATGAAGAAGGAACTTACCGTCAGTAAATCTAACCACAGATCACCAGTACCAAAGCACAGTCACCTTCATGGAGCAGAGTCTGCTGAATGGACTCAGACCAGGAAGTGCTGCAGGACTGAGCGGGAAAAGAAACAAGCATTTGCAATGCAATAGGTCTCGCATTTGCAAGAGTTAGAGCTATTGGTGTTGTAAATGAAAATGTCTTTTACCTATGTGTTTTATTTTGGAGTGTAGGGGATGTATATGGAGTGGAGTGGAATTATGTGGGTTGTATTGGGAATGTGAGTTGTGTGGGGTGGAATTGTGTGGAGTGTATTTGTGTAGTGGAATTATGTTGCTTAGTGAATAGATGGGGAGAGAGCTGCATAGAATAGATAGAAAGGAAGATATACAGGGATAGGTGTTATGAAACCTCAATTGGTTAATGCAGTCACTGAATTTTGTCCTTGTTGGTGCAGTGGTGGATAGTGACATCTGTATCATAGTGCTACAAGATATCCGCATGTGACTGAAAAGCACTGTGAATATTCACATTGTTTTAAAATTGTATTATGCATAGTATAACTGGGGCTGCACCAAAAGTTGCATATATTTGGTGTTTATTGTAAAGCAAGGGTTAACCTTCCATTTCAGGCGTTTATAGCAATTTCAAGATATTTTTAGCGCTTCTTATAGCACAAAAAATTGTAATTTCTGATATTAGTCCCTTTCCATGTACCTTATTGCTTTGGATTTACTTGCGAGAAAGTGTCACTCAAAATGTCACATATTTGGCTGTTGAATGTTACTTATGAGTGCACTGAAACCATGGAAATGTCAGACATAAGCAATTTGAAACCTTGGCAGCTACATAGCAGTGGTAAAATGCACACAGTCCTAAGGCTAAGAAAAACTAATTTTGGTGCCGAACTATGTTGTTTAATTTCCTTAATAAAGCTGCGTTCTTTACGCAGGGTGACCAAATTGATGTGCAAATAATCCTAGCAGTTTGCACACACCTCTTTTCAACCATTTGGTAGCTGCAGATGTATTTTACTCATTATGAATGCAGAACCATGGGTTGCGGAAGTCAGACAGCCTCAGGGCAGGTCAGCTTTGGACCTGAAGTGCAATAGTGAAATTCTGTGTGCATCGATGTATTAATATGTGCCTAGTTTATTGATTGGTTTTAGTGATTAACTACCTAGGTCTAGCTAAGCCATCAACGGAAGGGATAGGAGAGCCGGGGCTGGTGAGTCTGACTTCCGTGTGGATGGCTGCTGTATGACCTTTAATAACGAGGCAACAGAAAAGATAGGATTGGCAAACAAAAGCACACAGGAGAGAGAGGATAATGCATATATGTGGGGGAGAAAATCACGACAGATGATAGGTGGAAAACAGATACACCTCTCATGGAGTGCTTCGGATAAATAAACTTTTTTAACAATTTCCCTAACCAACAACAAGCAAAAAGAAGAATGAAATCACTCTTATTGCCAGTGAAAAACTAATGTACTCACGCCTCTTGTACACGCCAACATCTTTCTGCATTTTAATTCCGTCGGTCTCCTGGCTTTAATATGCCTAAACCAAACTTAGCCATAAAGCTTTGTGAGTGTAGGGTGAGGTGTGTACGGTTTTCTTGCTACAATATTTAACAAGCCCGAGCCGTTCTGGAAGCCTTCTCCGGGCCGCTCTCAGCGCGACCCGGAAGTCAGGCAACCTTGCCTGGGACAAGGGCGGGGCATGGAGCGCGCGGCCGGAAGTGTCCGGGGCTCCCGTGAGCTGAGGAGCCCCGCGTGTTGCAGCCCGCATGTAGGAGAAGCGCGGCGGGAGCCCACCCCGCACTGGCAAGCCGTAGAGGGAAGTCAGAGTGACCGGGTGAAGAGGCGAGTCCCCCCTGCCATCGAGGAGACCAGCCGGGGAGCAGCGCAGAGTCCCCACAAGAGCCGGTGAGTGGGGCGTGCCGCGCTTGGACAGGAGATGTGCACGCGTATGGTGCGAGCAGGAGTTGTGATAACGCTGCGAGCCGTACGCGTGCACATCTCCTGTCTGTTAAGCTTCGGCACAGACAGTAGATGTGCACGCGTACGGCTTGCGGCGTTATTACAACTCCTGCTCGCACCATACGCGTGCACATCTCCTGTCCAGGCCTTGCCGTACGCGTGCACATGTCCTGTCCCCCTTCCGAGCCAAGTCGACAACAATAGATCTCGCATAGCGAGCAGCGCAAAGCGCTGCATCGCTAGGCGAGACCTAAAAAGGACCCTACCTGCAGGGCTGAGAATCAACATAGTAATGCCTAGTTAACGTATGGACAGATGCACATATGGCTGTCCAGCAGCTGTTCAAATCCGCAGCACCTCTAGTTCATGCCATAGAGGCAGCTTTTCCTCTGGTGCAATGAGTCCAAAGGCCCTCGGAGGCTCCTTTTTGGCTAAAGTTTAACAGTTTTATGCGGAGGTTTTGCCATTGCAACAACGCCCCCTTCTGGACTGCCTTTACATTCACATTGGTGAACCCAAAAAACAGTTTACGTCTACAGTACACCTTAGTTCTAACAATACAAAACTAAGGGCAGACCATGGGCCCAACAGGAGTAGACTCTCCTCTATAGATGGAGAGTGAAGAAACGAAGGAAGGGATCATGATGGACTGCCTCACGTGGAAAAGAGATGCCACTTTTGGAAGAAAAGATGCACAGGACCAAAAGACCAGCTTGGCAAGGAGAAAAGTAGTATATGGAGTCTGAAATGAGAAGCCCTGCATCTGACTAACAAGACAAGCAGACGTGATGGCAAAGAGGAACACCATCTTCAAGGTCAAGAGCCTCGGAGCACAGCAGTGGAAAGCCTCAGTGAAGCACACATCAGAAAGGTTAAGACCCACCGCAGAATACTGAAGGGAGCAAGGAGAGCATGTGAGACTCCTTTTATCATAACCGCCGACCATGCAAGAGAAGAGAAGGAGCCTTTACACTGGCCACTGCACAGAGTTGTTGGAGTAAAGACAGTACAAACAAACGAGCACCAACCTACATCCCTTCATCCCTAGCGAACAAATGTAGTCCACTGGCCTAAATGTATATGCTCTTGGATTAAGGGGCAGTGAAGCCAGAACGACCAACCCCACTACCGACAGAAGGTTGAAGCCGCTCAGATGGTTCAGCTCAATCTCCATGTATGAAGATGTACATTGTGGAGCCTCCGAATGATATCTCTGTCCTGCTGCTGGGACAGCAGATCCTTCAGATGAGGAAGTGGGAGTCAATCAATCAGGATTGATAAACCGTGGCAAATCACCCGTGAGGGTCTCAAGGCGCTGGAGGTGCTAGCTGCTTCGCGGTGCTCTGTTCATTCGAACAGCCATGTCTGGAGGGCATACGCTCTGGGTCAAGAGATCTGTGCACCAGACCCCCCCCTCCCCCCGAGACCAATGCAGGGCTATCAGGATGAGCTGTGCTCAGATATGCCTGACCGTCTACCGCACGCGTGGCCCAGAGGCAGAGATGTGTACAGTAGGCCGAAGCTCCATTAAAGATGGAATATGTCGCTTGGTGACTGCACCCACAGCACCCGAGAGGGAAACGCTGCATGTTGAGCACTGTCGCAGATGGTACTTTTAATTATCTTGCATATGCTTGTTGTTTGTGTGTGCGTTTTATTGTAAATGGGTCAGTGGATGAATGCAAGAATGAGTCAGTGGGTAGATGGATGACTGCAAGGACGAGTGATACAGTCAATGTGTGATGAGGCACTGCGGCCTAATCTCGCCAGTGACTGAACAGGCACTCTCGGTTAGAAGCCAGGTTCTACAGGCGCTGGCAATGGTTCAGCTGATATTTCTTTCAGAAGTAGTGTGCACCCACTGGCTCTTTTAGTGAGGCACGTGATGCTACTTTCCCTACAAGTGTTTTCTTTTCTGGTATGGGTGTAAAGGATGCTGCTGTAGAAAAATCCTGCAGGATCAAAAAGCAAGTTCTCATTTAAGTTGCTAACATGGTAACCTGGCCTTACGACTGTATGTAGTCTTATTAATTTTAGTTCTGGTCCGGTGACCCAGTCAGTCAGAGCCTAGGCACTACCTAGTGTGTGATGGCCTCATTGGAGCTCTAGACTACCCGACAGCATGGTTCTGGGAGGAAATCAAACCAGGGGCAGGCGGGGGGTAGGGTGGGATGGAGGGGTGGTCTTACAGGTTCCTCTTCCAGGGAATCGTCCCCGATTTCTAAACTAAGATGGTTCGATGAGGTTCAGCTGATGCATTCACAGTCAGCATTAGGGATGGGTTCTAAACTTCTCGGGGTAGTGTCTCCATAGTCAGTCCCATCAGCCATTCCTTGGTAACCAGGGACGGGTAGGAGGGGGGAGTGAAGCGGCTTCTCTTCTGTGGAGATTTCTTTCTAGCTCCTGGTGCCGCTCCTACCCCTAGGTGTATATTGCCTTGAGAATGCTTCCACGCAATATCACTAACTTCAGAACCAGATCCTGTTGCTGTGGGGCTGGGCTGTTGCGCAGTCAGTAAGGCCATTACAATAAAGTACCCAGAGGCTTTACTAGCCTGGAGGATTACTGCACTACACATGGTCACCATACCTCCACACCCTCCACTGACTGCAGCTTCCCTGGGTCCAGCGCCTTCCGCATGACACCCCATATCTCCCCCAGCTCTATTTATTTTCTATAATGCTACATATCTTATTTTGTCAAACCATCCTGACGTTCACGCCTGTTAGTTTGAGGTTTACTGAAATTTATGCTGCACCACATTGTCATGATTGAGGCCTGTTAGTTCAGGACATGTTAATGCTGGCCCCTGGCACCGGGCTGTGATCACATTATTAACAATAACAGTAACTTCTGCCTACTCATAATATTCCATTGTTACCTTTTCACTGCTAAATCTGAAGCTCCCTAGAGTTGTCACCACTTGAGGTTCGAACAACTGGCGGAAGGCACCTAGGGTGCACTTGGAGTAGTTTTGGCGCATGGTATTTTTTCTAAGGTGTGCGTTATGTTCTTTTATTGAAACATAAGTATTGTGGGATATGCACAGCCATCCTGAAACTTTATTTTCAAGGGCTGTAGTGCACTTTCTGCCCACCTGGACCTGCTGGGACCCCGGTGGACCTTCCACGAGCAGACACCGTCCTACCTCCAACTCACTCCAAATGAAGTCAGCCAGCTTTGTCTCCTTTGTGGGCCATGCCTCAGACGTCCCTCCATTGGCTCTGCTTGGAGATCTATCTTCAGCACAGTCTGCCCTATGTCACCATATCAAACACAAGGAGATGATGGACGGAGCGCTGAAACTTTTCAGACACCCCCAGTCACAGATCTCGGTTGAATCCATCATCGTTCTTTAGCTCACTTTGCCACCCCAGTTCAGACACAGCCATATGCAAATCAGTCTTGACCCTGTGCCTCATGGGAACAGTCCAGACCGAACTGCCAAGCAATGTCTTCCCTGGACCGGAAACAAGCATCCTGGGACCAGTTTCGGGCTAACAGCCCTCATCAGCCAGGCTAGCTTGAATCCAGTGGCAAAGTGAGCAAGGGACCCACGTCTGGGCATATCCTGCCAACTTAGGGCGAACAAAGCAAACACAAGGAGATGATGGATGTAGCGCTGAAAGTTTTCAGACACTCACCCCCAGTCACAGATCTGGGTTGAATCCATCATCGTTCTTTAGCTCACTTTGCCACCCAAGTTCAGACACAGCCATATGCAAATCAGTCTTGACCCTGTGCCTCATGGGAACAGCCCAGATCGAACTGCCAAGCCATGTCTTCCCTGGACCGGAAACAAGCATCCTGGGACCGGTTTTGGGCTAACAGCCGTCATCAGCCAGGCTAGCTTGATTCCAGTGGCAAAGTGAGCAAGGGACCCACGTCTGGGCATACCCTGCCAACTTAGGGCGAACAAAGCAAACACAAGGAGATGATGGACGGAGCGCTGAAACTTTTCAGACACTCACATATATCACAATAAAGGTACAACCACGTATGAAGGAAGGCGCCCCTCTGATTTCTGGTCCTCAGCAGCTGTACCTCAGAAGGTTTGAAGGTATTTTTGGGTCAGGCTCTGTTCTTATGATCACACCAACAACCTCAGAGGAGGAGCAGAAGGGGAGAAGGCACATCATTTGCTTCCCCTATTCTATACTTAGACTAAGAAGTGCTAGTAGCCTAGATACTTCCCCTAAATCTGCACTGTATTCTCATGTCTAGCTGCAACTGGCAAAAGTGCACCATTTGCAACTGAGGTTTTGGAGGTGCCACTCCCAACTGAAGAGGCAAGGATGATCCCAGAGAGATTGAGACCGGGACTTTCCACTTAGGAGCCTCTGCCACCATTATACTAGGCTTTAGTCGGGTGAGTGCTGGAAGCTTGGTTAGCGTCATGTTGTGCTTCAGCAGTAAATCGCCCCATGGCTCGGTGCTATAGACCAGTGCCTGGAGAGCCCGAGCTTTTAAGACAACATCCTACCCAGGAGAGCTTTGTGGCGCAGCCTCCACTTGCACGGCTAGTGCCAAGTCTTTTCCTTTCAGTTGAGCAGATCAGAATCAAAAAGAAATGATGCAATGGAATAGACTATCGGGCAGCCTGGCGCTGCACCCATTGAATGCTGTCTTTGGGCACTCTACAGCCACACCCTCGATATCTCTTAAGGGTGTGCCTGCACGGCCCGAAGCCCTGCGTAATGTCCAAGACGGACAGGACTCTGTTAAACAGATTCTTCTTTCAGGTCTGGGGCTTGTGCTATGGTCACCAGTTTCATTATTAGAGGTCACTCCTGGATGCACTCCAGCAATGACTGATTGATACGCCCTTGGATGGGCCCAGACCTTTTGGTAAGATGGTTGATGCGGCCTTAAATTACTTCAAAAATAGCAGAACTGCTGCTCGCTCATTAGGAGTCTTCTTCCACCGCCAATTCCACCAGCAGTTAGTGAAATGCAGAGGTTACTCTAAAGGTCTTACCTACCACCTGAGGCACCCCTCTTAGTCCATTCAGCTACCAGCATAGACTGTGTGCAAGAGGTGAAGGTGGTGCCAAAGGGCTACGACACAGGAGTCTCTGAAGAGTCTGTCTCCTCTTCCCAGGGCCATGCTCACTAATCTCCTTAGATTACCCATGAGTGGGCATCCAAGTCCAGTAGTGGCTCGAATTCAACACTGCCTACCTTACTTGCACTCAATCACTTCGGACTAATAAATACTGCAGATTGAGCAAATTAGTCATCTTGTCGCCTTTATGGATAACTCCACCCACATTCCCCCACTTTTATCAGGCGTCATTCAATCACGCCAGTATATCTTCTACCAGGAGATGTTCATGTTTCTTACCAAGGAAGCAATCAAGATTGCGCCACGACATGTGGGACATGTGCTGTTGCTCACAGTATTTCTTGGAACACAAGAAGGATAGGGGTTAGAGGCCAATTCTAGACCTTAGGATGCTGACCTTAATCCTAAAAAAAGCAACGCTCATGATGATGATACTCTCACAAGTTCTCCCGGCCTTGGAAAGCGAGCATTGGATGGTATCTCTGGATCTGCAGGACACATGCTTGCATGTGCTGGAACTGCAGGGCACATGCCGGAACTGCAGGGCACATGCTAGCATGTGCCGGAACTGCAGGGTACATGCTTGCCTGTACCGGAACTGCAGGGCACATGCTAGCATGTGCCGGAACTGCAGGACACATGCTTGCATGTGCCGAAACTGCAGGACACATGCTTGCATGTGCCGAAACTGCAGGACACATGCTTGCATGTGCCGAAACTGCAGGACACATGCTTGCATGTGCCGAAACTGCAGGACACATGCTTGCATGTGCCGAAACTGCAGGACACATGCTTGCATGTGCCGGAACTGCAGGGGACATGCTTGCATGTGCCGGAACTGCAGGACACATGCTTGCATGTGCCGGAACTGCAGGACACATGCATGCATGTGTCGGAACTGCAGGACACATGCTTGCATGTGCCGGAACTGCAGGGGACATGCTTGCATGTGCCAGTCCTGCATTTCCTCAGAAAACACCTTTGTTTTGGAGTGGGATCAGATCACATTAACCTCGCTGTACTGCCTTATGGTCTTATATCGTCACCTCTCGTCTTCATAAAGGTACTGGTGGAAGCATGACCTATTTTCATAGGTCAGGGATAACCATTTTCCTGTACCTCGATGACTGGCAGTTGACTAATGACTAGTCTTGGACCACCTGCCGAACACAACATTGCTGTCTACCCGGGGGTTTCCCATCATCGAGTCAATCTCCTCTTTTGCCTGATCAGAGACAGCCCTACATCCAGGCTATGTTTGACACGCTCTAATTGTAGGGCTTTCAGCCTCTGCTGTGACTCCGGGACTTTTAGGCTATGATTCTGACATTTCAGGCGACAGTTACTTTAGGTTCTGTCATCATGCATCTGCTGGTGTCTTATACTCGTTGGCACAAGCAGGCCCTTCAATGGACCCTGCATCTGTAGTGGGAAATGGGGGAAGTGGCATTTTGGACAGAATCCATGTGTGTCCGACATGCGCCCCAGGAACTTCCTAGGTAGATGGCGGATACAAATCTGATGTGCAGCAGGCCATTCTGCTTGCCCCCCTCAAAGGTCAAGGTAGTGACGAATGCATTATCTCTTAGATACAGTGGTCACCCGGACAAGGTGCAGATCAGATGCCTTTGGTATGTGATTGAGTAGCACCATCATGTCCATCTTCTGGCACTGTATGCCATCTGACTCGCTTTTGATGCCTTTCACCAAGACCAAGGGGATCCAGTGCTCACGGACAACAGTCACCATGTGGTACGGACAAAAGCATGGTCGACGGAGCCACACACTTCCTGGAAGTCTACCTTTAGAACCAGTGGCCGCATGGGATGCAGTGGGGTCGAGGGGAGCCAAACACTCCCTGGAAGTCCACCTTTAGAACCAGTGGCTGCACGGGATGCAGTGGAGTCGAGGGGAGCCACACACCCTCTGGAAGTCCACCTTTAGAACCAGTGGTCGCGAGGTATGCAGTGGGGTCGAGGGGAGCAACACACTCTCTGGAAGTCCACCTTTAGAACCAGGGGCCGCATAGGATGCAGTGGGGTCGACGGAGCCACACACTCTCTGGAAGTCTACCTTTAGAACCAGTGGCCGCATGGGATGCACTGGGGTCGAGGGGAGCCACACACTCCCTGGAAGTCCACCTTTAGAACCAGTGGCCGCGAGTTATGCAGTGGGGTCGAGGGGAGCCACACACTCTCTGGAAGTCTACCTTTAGAACAAGGGGCCGCATAGGATGCAGTGGGGTCGAGGGAGCCACACACTCTCTGGAAGTCCACCTTTAGAACCAGTGGCCGCATAGGATGCAGTGGAGTCGAGGGGAGCCACACACTTTCTAGAAGTTCTACCTTTAGAACCAGTGGCCGCAGGGATGCACTGGGGTTGAGGGGAGCCACACACTCTCTGGAAGTCCACCTTTAGAACCAGTGGCCGCAGAGGATGCGTGGGGTAGAGGCGAGCCACACACTCCCTGGAAGTCCACTTTTAGAACCAGTGGCTGCATGGGATGCAGTGGAGTCGTGGGGAGCCACACACTCTCTGGAAGTCCACCTTTAGAACCGGTGGCTGCATAGGATGCAGTGGGGTAGAGGGGAGCCGCACACTCTCTGGAAGTCCACAATTAGAACCAGTGGCTGCATGGGATGCAGTGGAGTCGTGGGAAGCCACACACTCTCTGGAAGTCCACCTTTAGAACCAGTGGCCGCATAGGAAGCAGTGGGGTAGAGGGGAGCCACACACTCCATGGAAGTCCACTTTTAGAACCAGTGGCCGCATGGGATGCAGTAGGGTTGAGGGGAGCCACACTTTCTGGAAGTCCACCTTAAGAACCAGTGCCTGCATGGATGCAGTGGGGTCGAGGGGAGCCACACACTCTCTGGAAGTCCACCATTAGAACCAGTGACCGCAAGGAATGCAGTGGGGTCGAGGGGAGCCACACACTTTCTAGAAGTTCTACCTTTAGACCCAGTGGCCGCGAGGGATGCAGTGGGTTCGAGGGGAGCCACACACTCTCTGGAAGTCCACCTTTAGAACCAGTGACCGCATAGGATGCAGTGGGGTCCAGGGGAGCCACACACTTTCTGGAAGTCCACCATTAGAACCAGTGGCCGCATGGGATGCAGTGGGGTCGAGGGGAGCCACACACTCTCTGGAAGTCCACCTTTAGAACCAGTGGTCGCAAGGGATGCAGTGGGGTCCAGGGGAGCTAAACACTCACTGGAAGACTACCTTTAGAACCAGGGGCTGCATAGGATGAAGTGGGGTCGAGGGGAGCCACACACTCTCTGGATGTCTACCTTTAGAACCAGTGGCTGCATGGGATGCAGTGGGGTCGAGGGGAGCCACACACTCTGGAAGTTCACCTTTAGAACCAGTGACCGCATGGGATGCAGTGGGGTCGAGGGGAGCCACACACTCTGGAAGTTCACCTTTAGAACCAGTGACCGCATGGGATGCAGTGGGGTCGAGGGGAGCCACACTTTCTGGAAGTCCACCTTCACAACCAGTGCCTGCATGGGATGCAGTGGGGTCGAGGGGAGCCACACACTCTCTGGAAGTCCACCATTAGAACCAGTGGCTGCATGGGATGCAGTGGGGTCGAGGAGAGCCACAAACTCCCTGGAAGTCCACCTTTAGAACCAGGGGCCGCATGGGATGCAGTGGGGTCGAGGGGAGCCACACACTCCCTGGAAGTCAACCTTTAGAACCAGGGGCCGCGTGGGATGCACTGGGGTCGAGGGGAGCCACACACACTCTGGAAGTCCACCTTTAGAACCAGTGGCCGCATGGGATGCAGTGGAGTCGTGGGGAGCCACACACTCTCTGGTAGTCTACCTTTAGAAACAGTGGCCGCATAGAATGCAGTGCGGTAGAGGGGAGCCTCACACTCCCTGGAAGTCCACCTTTAGAACCAGTGGCTGCATGGGATGCAGTGGAGTCGTTGGGAGCCACACACTGTCTGGAAGTCCACCTTTAGAACCAGTGGTCGCATGGGATGCAGTAGGGTCCAGGGGAGCTACACACTTTCTAGAATTTCTACCTTTAGACCCAGTGGCTGCAGGGGATGCAGTGGGGTAGAGGGGAGCCAAACACTACCTGGAAGTCCACTTTTAGAACCAGTGGCTGCATGGGATGCAGTGGAGTCGTGGGGAGCCACACTTTCTGGAAGTCCACCTTCACAACCAGTGCCTGCATGGGATGCAGTTAGGTCGAGGGGAACCACACACTCTCTGGAAGTTCTAACTTTAGAACCAGTGGCCATATGGGATGCAGTGGGGTCGAGGGGAGCCACACACTTTCTAGAAGTTCTACCTTTAGAACCAGTGGGCGCATGGGATGCAGTGGGGTCCAGGGGAGCAACACACTCTCTGGAAGTCTACCTTTAGAACCAGTGGCCGCATGAGATGCAGTAGGGTCGAGGGGAGCCACACTCTCTGGAAGTTCACCTTTAGAACCAGTGACCGCATGGGATGCAGTGGGCTCGAGGGGAGCCACACTTTCTGGAAGTCCACCTTCACAACCAGTGCCTGCATGGGATGCAGTTAGGTCGAGGGGAACCACACACTCTCTGGAAGTTCTACCTTTAGAACCAGTGGCCATATGGGATGCAGTGGGGTAGAGGGGAGCCACACACTTCCTAGAAGTTCTACCTTTAGAACCAGTGGCCGCATGGGATGCAGTGGGGTCCAGGGGAGCCACACACTTTCTGGAAGTCCACCTTTAGAACCAGTGGCCGCATGGGATGCAGTGGGGTCGAGGGGAGCCACACTTTCTGGAAGTCCACCTTCACAACCAGTGCCTGCATGGGATGCAGTTAGGTCGAGGGGAACCACACACTTTCTGGAAGTCCACCATTAGAACCAGTGACCGCATGGGATGCAGTGGGGTCGAGGGGAGCCACACACTTTCTAGAAGTTCTACCTTTAGACCCAGTGGCCGCATGGGATGCAGTGGGGTCGAGGGGAGCCACACACACTCTGGAAGTCCACCTTTAGAACCAGTGGCCGCGAGGGATGCAGTGGGGTCGAGGGGAGCCACACACTCTCTGGAAGTCCACCTTTAGAACCAGTGGCCGCGAGGGATGCAGTGGGGTCGAGGGGAGCCACACACTCTCTGGAAGTCCACCTTTAGAACCAGTGGCCGCATAGGATGCAGTGGGGTAGAGGGGAGCAACACACTCCCTGGAAGTCCACCTTTAGAACCAGTGGCTGCATGGGATGCAGTGGAGTCGTGGGGAGCCACACACTCTCTGGAAGTCCACCTTTAGAACCAGTGGTCGCATGGGATGCAGTGGGGTCCAGGGGAGCCACACACTTTCCAGAAGTTCTACCTTTAGACCCAGTGGCCACATGGGATGCAGTGGGATCGAGGGGAGCCACACACTCTCTGGAAGTCCACCTTTAGAACCAGTGGCCGCATAGGATGCAGTGGGATGAGGGGAGCCACACACTCCCTGGAAGTCCACCTTTAGAATCAGGGGCCGCATGGGAAGCAGTGGGGTCGAGGGAAGCCACACACTCCCTGGAAGTCTACCTTTAGAACCAGTGGCCCCACGGGATGCAGTGGGGTGGAGGGGAGCCACACACTCCTGGAAGTCCACCTTTAGAACCAGTGGCCACATGGGATGCAGTGGAGTCGAGGGAGCCACACACTCTCTGGAAGTCCTCCTTCACAACCAGTGGCCGCATGGGATGCAGTGGGGTCCAGGGGAGCCACAAACTCTCTGGAAGTCTTCCTTCACAACCAGTGGCCGCATGGGATGCAGTGGGGTCCAGGTGAGCCACACACTACCTGGAAGTCCACCTTTAGAACCAGTGGCTGTGAGGGTTGCAGTGGGGTCGAGGGGAGCAACACACTCTTTGGAAGTTCTACCTTTAGAACCAGTGGCACCATAGGATGCAGTGGGGTCCAGGTGAGCCACACTTCCTGGAAGTCCACCTTCACAACCAGTGCCTGCATGGGATGCAGTTAGGTCGAGGGGAGCCACACACTCTGTGGAAGTTCTACCTTTAGAACCAGTGGCCATATGGGATGCAGTGGGGTCGAGGGGAGCCACACTTCCTGGAAGTCCACCTTCACAACCAGTGCCTGCATGGGATGCAGTTAGGTCGAGGGGAGCCACACACTCTGTGGAAGTCCACCTTTAGAACCAGTGGCCGCATAGGATGCAGTGGAGTCGAGGGGAGCCACACACTTTGTAGAAGTTCTACCCTTAGAACCAGTGACCGCATGGGATGCAGTGGGGTCGAGAGGAGCCACACACTCTCTGCAAGTCCACCTTTAGAACCAGTGGCCGCATAGGATGCAGTGGGGTCGAGGGGAGCCACACACTCTCTGGAAGTCCACCTTTAGAACCAGTGGCCGCATAGGATGCAGTGGAGTCGAGGGGAGCCACACACTCCCTGGAAGTCCACCTTTAGAATCAGGGGCCGCATGGGAAGCAGTGGGGTCGAGGGAAGCCACACACTCCCTGGAAGTCTACCTTTAGAACCAGTGGCCCCACGGGATGCAGTGGGGTGGAGGGGAGCCACACACTCCCTGGAAGTCCACCTTTAGAACCAGTGGCCACATGGGATGCAGTGGAGTCGAGGGGAGCCACACACTCTCTGGAAGTCCTCCTTCACAACCAGTGGCCGCATGGGATGCAGTGGGGTCCAGGGGAGCCACACACACTCTGGAAGTCCACCTTTAGAACCAGTGGTCGCATGTGATGCAGTGGGGTCCAGGGGAGAGACACTTTCTAGAAGTTCTACCTTTAGAACCAGGGGCTGCATGGGATGCAGTGGCGCTGAGGGGAGCCACACACTCCCTAGAAGTACACTTTTAGAACAAGTAGCAGCATGGGATGCAGTGGGGTCAAAGGGAGCCACACACTTTCTGGAAGTTCACTTTCACAACCGGTGCCTGCATGGGATGCAGGTTAGGTCGAGGGGAGCCATAAACACTCTGGAAGTTCTACCTTTAGAACCAGTGGCCGCATGGGATGCAGTGGGGTCGAGGGGAGCCACACATTTCCTAGAAGTTCTACCTTTAGAACCAGTGGCTGCATGCGGGGTCGAGGGGAGCCACACACTTTCTAGAAGTTCTACCTTTAGACCCAGTGGCTGCATGGGATGCAGTGGGGTCGAGGGAAGACACACACTCCCTGGACGTCACCTTTAGAACCAGTGGCCGCATAGAATGCAGTGGGGACGAGGGGAGCCACACACTTTCTGGAAGTCCACCTTCACAACAGTGGCTGCATGGGATGCAGTGGGGTTGAAGGGACTTACACACTCCCTGGAAGTCTACCTTCACAACCAGTGGTCGCGTGGGATGCAGTGGAGTCGAGGGGAGGCACACACTCTCTGGAAGTCTACCTTTAGAAGCAGTGGCCGCATGAGATGCAGTGGGGTCGAGGGGAGTCACACACTCTCTGGAAGTCTACCTTTAGAACCAGTGGCCGCATGGGATGCAGTGGGGTCGAGGGGAGGCACACAATCTATGGAAGTTCACCTTTAGAACCAGTGGCTGCATGGGATGCAGTGGAGTCGTGGGGAGCCACACACTCTCTGGAAGTCCACTTTTAGAACCAGTGGCCACGGGATGCAGTAGGCTACAGATGAACTGTGCAGCCCGTAGCACGATCTGGGGCTTAGTTTGGCACTCGAAGAAAAAAAAGGAATGTAAATAAAGTTGAAGTATACAAAGAAAACGTGGAAAACATAAGGACTGGCACAGAGGCCGTGGCACTGAAGAGCACTGGTCAGGCAGAGGAGCACATGTGATTAGGAACTCACAGGGCAGAAGAGCCAATGACTGACATAGGCTGACCCACTGCCCCATTCTGTACACTGTAAACGGTGCAAATAGAATGTGAAAGACACTCAAACAGACCAATGGCTGAAGGGGAAGAGTCCAAAACCCCTCTATGAAAGTACATGCATGTATATAGTTTTTAATGAAGTTTAGGGACAAGAGCTTGGATGACCGCTACAGCGGCCAGGTCGGATTGAAAAAGATGCTAATACACACACAGCTAAATATTATGCATAAAGTTACATATATGTGCAAGACTACACTTGGGGAACACACAGAACCCCTTCTAAGAGGGTCCAGTGAGGATTCTCACAATGCAATTGTTTTAGCCTTGGGCTTGTCATAAGAGGGTTTTAAACACCAAAACCCTTGCCTACTACTGCAAGCCGGTGAGTTCCCTGTCACAAAACACCTGCCCCGGACCTTCAACGCAGTGTAATGACAGTGCACCTTGTATGCTTCTTGGCTCTACAAATACTTTTCACAATAGATACGACAAGCCTACTGCTGTTGTAACATTTCAGAAGAAGCAGAGCAGGCCCTTGACACAGGACATCATTTGACCTTGTGGATGCGGTGCGACAAAAATACGCTGTAGGAGAGTAGGATCTGCTTCTTATAGTTACCCCCACTTTTTGCTGATGTTTCACTGTTTTTCGACTTAGCCAGACTGAGGCCCTGCTAATCAGGACCCCAGTTTATCTGCTTTCTACTCTAAATTGATTGCATGTACTTTAGGTACACTCCAGATTGGATTCTGGGGTACCCCTATAAGTCCCTAATATATGGTATACTATATACCCAGGGCCAAGGTACCCCAGAGGCCTACCAGGGGCTGCAGCATGTATTGTGCCACCCCTGGGAAGCCTTTTAAAATGACACAACAGGTCTGCTCCAGCAGCCTGTGTAAGGTGGTATATGCCCCCCTTACTGAGATATAGGTTCCCTATATCTCTCCATATCACTGCACATGTAAACCTATCAGTCACCCCTATGGCAGGCCTTAACAATACTGAAGGCAGGGTGCTGTGTTTCGTGTGAGAGGGTGCCCATGCATGAGCAGAGCCCCTCTGCAGCTTTCGGAATCTTCATTCCGGGGTTGTTTGTGATGCAGCCAACCATATACTCTTAAGTGCATTATAACCTCGCGGTAAATGCTAACTTGAGAATGGCTGCATGGAAACATGTCGTGTTTGGTGTCAAACACCTTGGAATCATACCGCCACCCCAGTAACTGGGATGGGAGGTATGATTCCACCCTACTAGAGGAGAAACATGGCACCACCGGTACACCCGGTACCAGCTTAACAGAACCCTGGCATCACAAAATGGATTCTGCAGCCACAGACACGAGTCTGCCCTCCTGCTGCTGGACGAAACTCCGGCAGGGGAGGCCTGGACAATAGGTTTCCTGTCACAGGGAGGTGTGACCACCTCCCAGACAGGCTTTAGTGTATTGGGGCTGGGTGGGTGCACTCCAAGAGTGCTTTGAAGTCTGCACTGGGGGTACATTTGGTGTCCCTGTGCATAGTCCAGCTCAAACCGGTTGCAGGGGCTACCAGCCCCCGCTCTGGCACGAAACTGGACAAAGGAAATGGGTGTAGCCACCCCTCTTTCCTGACCCTCCTATAGGTGGGTCCCCAGAGTTTGTCCCACCCCTTCCTTGGGTATAAAGTAGGAACCCCTACTACAGGACTTTAGATTACACCTGGACTAAACTCTAACACAGAAACCAAGTACTTTGACGATCTACACTACGCTGGATGACTGAAGAATCTCCCTTGGAGTAAAGGAGTTACTCCCCTGCAAGGCAGGCACCTTTAACGCAACTGACCGGTTGGCATCTCCAAAGCTCCTGCGGACTCCGAAGAATATTGCCACACAGGAGGTGGGTTCCCGAGGTCTCTGAGGTCGATCTGTGCCCCCAGCAAGTCTGAGGCCCGTATCCCTCGTGGAGACCGTGCAACCCGAACCCCTGGACACTGCGACCAGTTGCAGAAGCATCAGCTTTCCGGCGACCCCTGAGGCTGAGCTCTGGGTTACTTGTAGCCCTGACCCCGAGCAGGAATTACACCGAAGATTGCTGGTCTACACTCAACGAGTGTTCCGTGGGCCGCCATTTTGTGATTCCTCTCGAGGTCCCTTCGCGATCCCTGGTCCGTTGACCTGTGGGTCCCCAAGAAGGCAACTCTAACTTTAATTGGGCTTCCCTGGTTGCTCCAGACGTGCCCTGACTCTCCATCGCTTGGGGAGTCCCCAGGACCTTGCTGGTCCTCACAGAAGCATCTTTTCTCTTCCGGCGTGGGTTGCTGTTGCCAAGGCTTGTTGTGTTCAATCCGAGCACCGACACCCCAGCACTCGACATCCTTCGTGGGAAAGCTCGAATCCGGCTCCTGGTCGTCCTCGACGTCTCCTGGACCCTGTGGCTGCAGAGTCAAGCTTCACCTCTTCGCACCTGAAGCACCCGACATCGATGGGCATTCGATTGCTCCGCTCCTGGTCACTGGCTAGTGACCCAGACTCTGTCCCCTCTGCTTTCAGGTTCTTCACATCTTTGATCCAGGCTTGGATCATCCCGGACACTTTTATTCTTCACGGCAGCAGCACTTTGCAGCAGATCGCCATTGAAAACGACGACGATTCCCGACACCCTTTGACACCTATGCACCCGGCTTCCCTGGGTGAGGTAACTCGAGTACTACGGTGCTCCCGAGGGTGTTGGCCCTAGAACCCCTTAGGTCTAAAGGGGTTTGCTCAAAGTCCTCTCCTAAGTGTCCTTTTGCTTTAAAATTCCAACCGCGACTTTCCTCATAGAATCCTACGGCGCTCGCGGCTGTGTTCTCACACTGCACACGTCCCCGTGGGTCTCCTGTGTCACTACCTTGGGTGGTTCCTTGGGGTCCCAGCGATTCTACGTGCTCTAGGCACTGTGTCTAGTCAAGTCGTGGTTCTTATACCACTTTCTTAATATATGGTTTGGTCCCCCCTGGGGCCCAGTGTATATTGTGCTATTTACTGTTGTTTTAATACTGTGATATTGTGTATCTTGGACTCTAATCTCATAAAGAGATTAGTAGTGAGTGTTTAGAAATAAATACATATATTTTATATATACCTGGTGTGGTTCTCCTTTCATTTGGTCATTCAAGAGGTTATAATCTGGTAAACCAAGCTGCTTTACACTCCTTCAAGACTTAGCCTGAAGGCTGCTCTCCATAGCTACCACTAGGATAGCTTTCAATAAAGGTTGTCTTTAAACCTATCATCAATAAGGGTCGTTTGGACTGGTGCAAGGTGCCCACTATAACTAGTGGACAGCATATCCCAGGCCAACTTCTCACATACGCTCTTCACAAGAAGTAAGCCAGGCCGCCTGCCTTTGTCCTACCTTTTCATAATGAACAGATCTGACATCAGACCTCTCTCTACAGACAATCACCCGCGTGTTATGACCAAATCAGACCTCCAGTACTGAGCCCCCGCATCCCTCGGGCATGCAGTTATAAAAGTGCTGACAGAGCACTCCCGAGAGGGCCTAACGCACAAGTTACTAACTTGTGTAACGATATATCTGTAAGAGACAGTAGTTAGTGACAGATTCCTTACCTTAGAATATCCCCAGGCGTCAGGCTGGATCCGGAAAGTTTTGCGTAGCAGTACCCTTGCGCGTCGGTAGGCGGCGTCGTGCGGCTCCGCGTCCGTCGTCGGCGTCGTGATCGCCGGGATGACGTCGCGGGCAGTACTTAGGCGCCGCCCCTGCGCGCTGACGTCAGTTCTGTACACGACTTTCCGCGCCAGGAACGCAGAGCCATGCAAGAAGCTGACACAGGTGTCTGAAAAATACTAGGGCCCTGAAAGGGATGTCCTTAACCCTAGAAATCAGTTCGCAGAACGGGGAGGATGGGTGGGGCGGTAAGGAATCTGTCACTAACTACTGTCTCTTACAGATATATCGTTACACAAGTTAGTAACTTGTGCATCTGAAAGAGACACGTTAGTGACAGATTCCTTACCTTAGAATAGATACCCCAGCAATACCAACCCCGGTGGTGGGTCTGCGAACAAAGATCAGACAAGGAAGTCCTGGAGGACAGAACGGCCAAAGAAGCCGTCCCTCCGGACCTGACTGTCAAGGCAGTAATGCTTTGTAAACGTGTGCAGCGAGGCCCACGTAGCTGCCTGACAGATAACCGGCAGCGGAACACCGCGGCCCAAGGCCGTGGTAGCAGCCGTTGCCCTGGTGGAATGGGCACGCAGCCCAACAGGAGGCTCCTTCTTGGCCAAAGAATAGCAGGTCTTGATGCACAAGGTGACCCAGCGGGAGATGGTCCTCTTGTGCACCGCCCGACCTTTTTTGGCGCCCACGTAGCCAACAAAGAGCTGGTCATCCACCTGGAAGTGTTTTGTGCGGTCGATATAGAAGGAGAGCGCACGTTTTGGGTCCAGACGGTGGAGCCTCTCTTCCTCTCTGGAAGGATGCGGAGGCGGAAAGAAGGTGGGCAAAGTGATGGTCTGCCCAATGTGGAAAGCAGTAACCACCTTTGGCAAGAAGGACGGACGCGTCCGAAGAACAACCTTGTCTGGATGAACAGACAGAAAGGGAGGTTTGCAAGATAGAGCCTGGAGCTCACTCACCCGCCGAGCGGAGGTGATGGCCACCAGAAAGGCTGTCTTCAGAGTCAGAAGACGAAGAGGACAGTTATGCAGAGGCTCAAAGGGAGCGCACATTAAAAAGGTAAGAACCAAGTTCAAGTCCCACTGAGGCATTACAAACGGAACAGGAGGGAAGAGGTGAGTAATGCCTTTTAAGAACCTGTTAACAACAGGGGACTTGAAAAGGGAGGGCTGATCAGGGAGCCTGAGGAAGGCCGAGATAGCACAAAGATAACCCTTGATGGTACCCAGGGCAGAACCCTGTTGGGCCAGAGAAAGAAGGAACAGAAGGACCTCAGAAAGAGGGGCAGAAAGGGGATTCACAGCCTTTGCTGTGCACCATGCCACAAATTTGTTCCACCTGCAGGCGTATACCACCTTAGTGGAGGGACGCCTGGCTGCCAGAATCACATCACAAACTTCGGGAGGCAAGTCGAAAGGAATCAACTGCCGCCGCTCAATCTCCACGCAAGCAGGTGTAGACTGGACAGGTTCGGGTGGAGGACCGTCCCCTGCTGCTGCGACAGAAGATCCTCCCGAAGAGGCAGACGGATCGGGGGATCTATGCTCATATTGAGTAGCTCGGGATACCAAACTCTTCGAGCCCAGTCCGGAGCCACAAGAATGACTTGGGCCCGGTCGTGCCGAATCTTCTTCAACACTCTGGGTAGAAGTGGTATAGGCGGAAAGGCGTACAACAGACCGCAACTCCACTCGCGACGAAAGCGTCGCCGAGCAAGTGCCGCCTTGGAAATTCCAACGCGCAGAACTGATGACATTGCGCGTTCTCTTCGGTGGCGAATAGATCTAACCAAGGCTCTCCCCACTGTAGAAAGAGTCCTTGCGCCACTTCCGAGTGAAGACGCCATTCGTGATCCATCATGCACCTGCGGCTGAGTTCGTCCGCCCTGGCGTTCAGAGAACCTGCCAGGTGTTGAACCATCAGGAACATGCCCTGATGTTCCAGCCATGTCCAGAGGCGCAGAGCCTCCTGACAAAGGGTCCAAGACCCCACCCCGCCCTGTTTGTTGCAGTACCACATGGCGGTGGTGTTGTCTGTGAACACCTGCACTACCTTCCCTTTGACAGAGGGAAGGAATGCCTTGAGTGCAAGCCGGATCGCCCGGAGCTCCAGAAGGTTGATATGGAGCCGGGACTCCGCCGGAGACCAGAGGCCTCTGATCTCCGCCTCTCCCATGTGACCGCCCCATCCCAGAAGGGACGCGTCCGTCACAACTGTATGCTCTGGCTGGGGAAGGGAGAGGGATCTGCCCATGACCCATTGCCGGTTCGAGAGCCACCACTGCAACTGTTTTGCAGTCCCCTCCGAGATCTGGACGTGATCGGACAGGTTGCCCTGGTGCTGCGCCCACTGGAACTTCAGGTCCCACTGCAGAGCCCGCATATGCCATCTGGCATGATTGACCAGCAGGATGCAGGAGGCCATGAGGCCCAGCAGCCTCAGGGTCATCCGTACCGAAACCCAGGATAAAGGCCGAAAGATCGGAATCATAGCCTGAATATCCCGGACTCGCCGTTCGGGAGGATAGGCCCGAAACTGCGTCGTGTCCAGAACTGCTCCGATGAAAAGGAGCTGTGGAGAAGGAATTAGATGCGACTTCGGCACATTGATGGAGAACCCCAGCGAGTGCAGGAGTTCGGCCGTAGTCTGGAGGTGGGAGACGACTGCCTGGGACGAGCCCGCCTTCAGCAGCCAGTCGTCGAGGTAGGGGAAGACTGAAACCCCTGCCCGGCGCAGATGAGCTGCGACCACCGCCATCACTTTCGTGAACACCCGAGGGGCACTGGTAAGGCCAAAGGGGAGCACGGTGAACTGAAAATGCTCGGGGCCTACCGTGAACCGAAGGTAACGCCGGTGGGCCGGCAGGACGGGGATGTGGAAATACGCGTCCTGCAAGTCCAACGCTACCAACCAGTCTCCAGGGTCGAGGGCAGTCAAGACCTGAGCTAGGGTGAGCATCTTGAACTTCTCCTTCCGGAGGAAGCGATTGACGTTCCGGAGGTCCAAGATAGGACGCATGTCCTCCTTGTCCTTTTGGGCACCAGAAAGTAGTGGGAGTAGCAACCATGCCCTACTTCTGGGGTCGGAACATTCTCGATGGCCCCCTTGGTCAAGAGGGCCGTGACTTCCTTCTGTAGAAGCACCAAGTGATCCCCTGACATGCGGTGGAATTGAGGTGGCATGGCTGGGGGGTGGTCTCGAAGGGGAGGGAGTAGCCCCTTCGGACAATGTCCAAGACCCACCTGTCCGAGGTGATGGTGCGTCAGTGGGGAAGGTGATGGCGGACCCTGCCCCTACTGGCGTGCCGTGCACCTGAAAGGAGGGACTAGGAGGGTTTGGAGGCCGCGGACGGGTTGGAGGTGGTGGCCTGACCCGCACGCTGGTTGCCCGATCCGCCACGGCGGAATCCACGTCCTCGGCCACGCGAAGACGCCTGCTGCGCGGGCCGGTGGCTGGGCTGCTGACGTGAAGGGGCGCCCCTACCGTGGCCACGATAGGGGCGAAAAGCAGAAGGCAGCGGAGGGCGTGTAGCAGAAAGGCCCAGGGACTTGGCAGTAGCCCGTGAGTCCTTAAAGCGCTCCAACGCATGGTCTGCTTTGGACCCAAAAAGACCGACTCCATCAAAGGGCATGTCCATGAGAGTATTCTGGACATCCCCTGAAAAACCAGTGGTTCTCAGCCAGGCGTGGCGTCGGAGCGCCACCGTCGTTGCAATCGACCTGCCCAGCGAGTCGGCGGTGTCAAGGCCACAACGGATAGTGTATTTGGCCGCATCCCTTCCTTCCGCAATGGCGCGGGAAAGCAGTGCCTGGACCTCCTCAGGGCACTGGGGCAAAACATCCGCCACCGAATCCCACAGGGAGTGGGTATATCGGCCCAAAAGACAAGCGGTGTTAACGGACCGCAAGCCAGCACTGGAGGAAGAAAAACCTTTCTTCCCAAACTGATCCAGGCGTTTGGATTCCCTATCCGGAGGAGCGGTAGGGAAGGCGGTTTGGGAAGCGGAGGCTTGGACAACCAAGCTCTCAGGAGTGGGGTGGACAGAAAGAAACAGGGGGTCGCCCGGAGCAGGGCGATGGCGTCGTGACACGTTCCGATCCACAGGAGCCCCTGTGTTGGGCTTGGACCAGGCGCCCAAAAGAACGTCAGTGAGGGCGTCGTTAAACGGCAGCACAGTCTCCGCAGAGGAGGCTGCCGGCTGAAGCACCTCTGTCAAGATGTTAGGCTTGACCGTCAAAGTAGGGAGCTGGAGACGTAAGGCCCCAGCAGCCCTACGCAACACCGTACCAAAATTGGCCCCCTCCTCCGTAGCCACGGGAGGAGACAGCATGCCAGTGTCAGGGGAAGTATCCAGACCACTGGCCTCCCCTAGACTCTCTGTCCAGTCCTCATCATACTGACAGTTGCGCGTCAGAGGGTCATCAGACCCCTCCCAGTCCAACTGGTCCTCCTCAGGTTCAAAATAAGGAGGAGGAGGGACAGTTGGGACCCAAGGTCCCATCGGCGCCGGAGCCGGCGTCGAGCGACGTCGCTCCGGGTCCATGTCCGGAGCCGGAAGGAACTGGGGACGACGCCGCCCGGAGCCCAGGGCGGCGTCGAGAACGGCACCGGAGACATCGGCGCCGGCGGAGGTGTCGTGAGGTCGACCGGCGTCGATGGGGGTTGTGGAGCCGGGATCGAGGCCGGGGCCGAAGCCGGAATCGAGGCTGGAGGCACGGGCGACGCCGGGGCCGGAGCCGCCGGCGACGCCGGAGCAACCCCATCAGGGCCCGCGGGGCCCGAAGGCGCACCGGAGGGGCCTGAAGGCCCGAAGAGGCGGGCCATGGCCGACAGGAACTCCTGTACCTTGGCCGGATCCGCCCCCGAACCCGGGAAGGGCGGGTATGGCGGGGGCGACTCCACAGGCAAGTCCGGGGCCGCGGGGGCGGGGACGGTGCCGGGAGGGGCCTCAGCCGAGTCGCGAGACCGGCGAGGCGAAGTCCGAGAGCGACGATGCTTCTTGGACTTCTTGTGCTTAGACTTACCGGACGAAGAAGACTTCGACGCCGACGACCGGTGTGCACTCCGCGAGCGACCCCTGGACCTCTCACGCGACCGGGGCCTCCGTGGAGCCGAATGCCGGGCCTCGAGGAGCTTTCGAGACCGCTCTCGCAAAGCTTTCGGGTTGAGGGCCTGGCATTCGGGACAAGACTCGGTGTTGTGGCCTCGGCCGAGGCAGAAGAGACACTCCCAATGCGGGTCGGTGACGGACATCATCCGCGCACAGGCGCCGCATCGCTTGAAGCCGGGCATCCCTACGACACCTTTAATTTGGAAAAAACAGTGAAAAAATCACCAAAAAGTATGGTCAAAAATTGACCAGGGCACTGCTCTTCCCGGATCTGCGCTTGCTGGCGCGGAAAAAGAAGAACTGACGTCAGCGCGCAGGGGCGGCGCCTAAGTACTGCCCGCGAAGTCATCCCGGCGATCACGACGCCGACGACGGACGCGGAGCCGCACGACGCCGCCTACCGACGCGCAAGGGTACTGCTACGCAAAAAACTTGACAGGTTTTGCAGAGCCCTAATCCCAAGCGCTGCGGGCTGCCCTGCTCGGGCGCTCGGCGCTGCTCTCTTCCCCAGACCTGACGAAGCCCTGCGGACAGGCATGGATGGCTCCAGCTGGAATGTGAGAGCTGGACTTGGGGGTCTCTAGAAAAACGCTCTAGGGGTGAGGGAGGGGCCCTGGGCCCTTCCTCTGCATGCTTCAGCATGTCCTGAGCGCTGGTTCCGCAAGGCGGGTATTCACTCCACCTCTTAAGAGGTGTTCGCAAAGGTGACATTAAGGTTCCTATACCGGTGACCTGCATTGCTAAGTCAGTGCAAACGCACATAGTGCACTATAGAGTACCAGCCATCTCTAGGAGCTTGGACTATGGTCAGATGGGGTCTGTGGAGCAGCGTTTCTCCCGCGAGCTCACTGCTGCTGATCCCCCATTTACAGACCCCTGAGGCCCCTTAAGGATGGCATACAGCACTGGCCCTCTCGCCTTCTAGCTGCCGAAGCCACCCTCCGACCATCTGCCTGGGTGTGACCTTTTACCCCTCAGCTCCCCTCTTCTCATTGGGCCATCTAACAAGCCCCTTTTCCACTGTGCCTTCTGATTGCTGTGCAACCCCTAAGATGCCTTTCTGTCCTGTGATCCGGCAGAAGAGTAGTGCGCAGATCTCACCTGTTCCCATGGAGACAACAGCGGAGTAGGATGGTTTTGTGGGATCCTGGAGCGCAGGTCCCTCATTACCCAGGGGGCCGCGGCCTGGAAGCCAGAAGAAGCCGAGCATGAAAGGAGGCATGAGCTTGGAGATCTGCTTTTGTTTAAGCAGCTGACAGCCCCCACCTAGCATCCCCAGCTACGGGCGGCAACGCTGGAGCATCAGACCCTCTGCAGGGTCCACTTTCACCAAGTCACACCGAGAGTTACTTAACTTCGGTAACCTCTTATCTGGCAGAGACTCTATGTAGCCGCAACCTTAGAATTATCCCCAGGCCTCAGACTGTTGTGGGGATTCTGCACATACACAGAACTATGCGCAGGAAAACAGGACCTCGGTGTATAGGGGCTGAACCTTCCTACCACCTTAGTACACAAAATCCCAGAACCGACTAGCTATAGTGTCTCATTCGTTCTCCTACATAATCAGGAAGCTAAAAATGATTAGACAACCCAGAACACAACACTCCCGACTCTCTCAGGAATCGCAGTAGCAAGACTCACCCTTTCGCTCACTCACTCGTACTTGTCCACAATAAGAATTGACAGAGGCAGTGATATAGTTCAAAATGAACGAGTTACTTACCTTCAGTAACGATGTATCTGGTAGAGAGCAGTCTAGCCGCAGATTCCTTAACTTTAGAATGTTCCCAGGCGTCCGTCTGGATCTGAAGAATTTTCAGCAGTACCTCTGCACGCCGGGGGACGGCGTCGCATGGCTCCGTCATGACGTCACCCACGGATATGACGTCAATGGAGCCATACAAGTCCCTCCCGGCGCGCGGACGTCAGTTTTCTACTGTGAAACTTCTCCGCGCCACAACGCGGATCCACTACAAAAACTGTGAGAGAATAAGTGGGAACAGTGTGCCAAAAAAGATCAAAAATCTTTGAAACAACAATGACAAGAAACAGAGTGATGAGAAACATCACCATGTAAGTTAGAAAAAGAGTACTTTATGCTGTGAGGGACTGAAGGGAGAGAACAGAGTACTCGCCCCTAGAAAAAGTCTTGTCGAAGAGAAGAGCCATGCCCTCCTAAAAGGCAAAATGGCATTGGAAATGCATGTAATGACAAACAATAGGCAGTCTGCAACCACAGGATGCAACTGTAAAGGGCAACAAGACTTGAACAACATCACTCATGGTATTTGACCACATTTCTGCAAAAACAGAAAATGTGCAACCATACACCCCATAAACGACCTACTGACTGTAGCATAGTCAAATAGATGAGGGTGGAAGGGAGTGTATAAGAACACGATAAACCCACCACACTGGAAGAACCAGGGTGGAGGAGCGTGGAAGCACATAAAACCCCACCACCCAATTGTGAGAAAGGGTGGAGAAGCAACAGATAAAACAGAATGAAACATCCTGCCCCAGAGGGAGGTGAAGTAGGCCACCCCGTAGGAAGACAAAGGCCACCTTTAAGGAGGCAAGTGGGTAGAACCCAACCTGAAAAGGTCCTCGCAGAGCAGGGAGATGCATAGTTACCGAAGGTAAGTAACTCGTTCATCTGATAGAGACATCTAGCCGCAGATTCCTTAACTTTAGAATAGATACCAAAGCTATACCCTATTGGCGGAGGGTCTGCGACTGAAACCCACAAAGTTCCGAAGTGAGCTAATCCGTCAATAACATTGACGGAAACACAGTGGGGACAGCAAAGCCAGCGTGGCTGACACCAGACCCATTAAGCTCTGTAAAGGAGCATTAACAAGGGGAGGCAAAGGCACCGCAATCCGTCAGAGGACGGAACGAGACCTCTCTCGTCCAGACAGGTACGAAAGGAAATCACAGAACCAGACTGGTCAGTGCATAATGGAAGAAAATCCATAAACTTCTACAAAAAGAAGTTAAACCGAGCACAGGATCCCATGGACCCGCAAAAGACAAAGTCCCAGAGAAGGGACAAAACAGTCAGAGCATACAAACTGAGCATGCACCACAGTGGATGCCAAAAATGACATGTGAGGGAACAGATGTCACCATGCAAAGATATACAAAACCATGACTAACAAGATATATATGTATGTAGATGACAGGGATACACATAAGCAGAAAGTGTGTACCATGAGAACTACACCACACATATGCTAAAGCCCAATGAAATGTAGCATCAACAGCACATATGCGTCGGCAGAGAGAGACGGGTGCATCACCAGGTAGTCAACCAGCCAACTGTACCCAAAGGGACAAAAGAGAAAGGATACCGGCAAAAGCCGGGCATACACATAAGGCTCGCTCCAGAGAGAGAGAGAGAGAAAGAGAGAGAAAGAGAAAGAGAGAATATATACGAAAAAATTTCAAAAAATGAAAGACAAGGGGATCTCAAAGAGCATGCCCTAGATAATAGGAGGCCGCATAATAGGTATCAACAGCATTGTTGCGAAGCATAGCAGGACATAATGTCTAGACACTTAAAAAGCGACATCATCCTCCTCGTCGGGGAAGGAAACCTGGTCTCCCACGTGACAGGCGGGAATACCGACCACTATACGAACGAGGAATGAGTTAGTAATACACATACACAGAGTGTCCGAAGAATGTATAAATAACCATATACAGACACTGCATAAGGACAATGAGTATCCTGAAGAAGAATACTTCCACCAATAACATCAGCAGAGGCCAGGAGCAGAAGTACCTGAGCCCTTGCTCGGCAATGAACAGAGGGACTTGAGACCCTGCCTGGGAAGGGCACAGAGAAATAGGGCACCATGCAACGTGCAGCAGAGGCGCGTCTGGCGTAGACTCCACTGCCCATAGGCAAAAAACAGTCAGGGTCTGAGCCATGAGAGAAGACCTAAGCACTTGAAGGGTAGACAATACCACCGGGAAAGATCGCAGCCAAGTCAGAGGCGCAAGGTATACCGCAGGCACCCAGTGACCGCGAACATACCCAGAGTGTACTCACATGTCTTCCCCGCACAAAACACGGAAAGAAAACCGTCCCGGAACGGAACAACATGCCCACAAGGGACTCTTGCGACATAGGCAAAAAGAGTACAGCGAAAGGCCGAAAGAATAGCCAAAGGCAAGAAATTAAGACGTGAACACGCCAGGGTGAACCAGGCGTGGCCGAAACCCCACAATACCCTGGAGAAGTCTGTATCCACAGAGGCAGGAGAGTGCTACGGACCAACCGTAGATGACAACGCATAAGCTCCAGGAGAGAGGTGGATCTCACCAGAGGGGACATCCCACACCGTAGGAAGAGCGGAACGAAGTGAGAAGCCTACAGTATAACCATAGTTCCCTGTAAAGTTGCCTGAGCGGGCGCGCACACTTAAATTTCTCTCCGCGCAGAGACCTACAAGCACCGCGCATCACAAAGGATTCCACTGCACTTGTGAAGTGCTTAATTGGAGCCTTTGAAATGCGGCCGTAGTTGTTAAGCTGTGCCGTTAAATGCATTTTTAAAGACGTATTTTTGTCTTTAAAAATGCTAATCGAGGACGTTTAAACACCTGCAGTGAAGGGCAGTCAAGAAGCAGCATGAGAGCAGTCACAGAGCCTTCACTGCAGCCCAAGAGTCGAAGCTGAGGCATACCTTGGTAAATAAGGTAGTTGTCAGACGTTAACATACTCTGAGAGCAGTGGCAGCTGCCAGCAGGGATAATTTGTGGGGCAGCGCGGGGGACAATTATAAACGTTTTTGGGCAAAATAACAACCAAATTGTTTAATACATAAGCACTAGGCGGTGCTATGAAATAAAGGTAGTTTGTGGTGTACTTGCCTTCTTATGATCGGGCAGAAAACGTTTGTTGATCAGTCCTCTGCAGCATTACACTAGTTTGCTGATGAGGGTAATTTCTGAAGGTGACGCACAAGTTACTAACTTGTGTAACGATATATCTGTAAGAGACAGTAGTTAGTGACAGATTCCTTACCTTAGAATATCCCCAGGCGTCAGGCTGGATCCGGGAAAGTTTTTGCGTAGCAGTACCCTTGCGCGTCGGTAGGCGGCGTCGTGCGGCTCCGCGTCCGTCGTCGGCGTCGTGGTCGCCGTGATGACGTCGCGGGCAGTACTTAGACGCCGCCCCTGCGCGCTGACGTCAGTTCTGTACACGACTTTCCACGCCAGGAACGCAGAGCCATGCAAGAAGCTGACATAGGTGTCTGAAAAATACTAGGGCCCTGAAAGGGATGTCCTTAACCCTAGAAATCAGTTTGCAGAACGGGGAGGATGGGTGGGGCGGTAGGAATCTGTCACTAACTACTGTCTCTTACAGATATATCGTTACACAAGTTAGTAACTTGTGCATCTGAAAGAGACACGTTAGTGACAGATTCCTTACCTTAGAATAGATACCCCAGCAATACCAACCCCGGTGGTGGGTCTGCGAACAAAGATCAGACAAGGAAGTCCTGGAGGACAGAACGGCCAAAGAAGCCGTCCCTCCGGACCTGACTGTCAAGGCAGTAATGCTTTGTAAACGTGTGCAGCGAGGCCCACGTAGCTGCCTGACAGATATCCTGCAGCGGAACACCGCGGCCCAAAGCCGTGGTAGCAGCCGTTGCCCTGGTGGAATTGGCACGCAGCCGAACAGGAGGCTCCTTCTTAGCCAAAGAATAGCAGGCTTTGATACACAAGGTTACCCAGCGGGAGATGGTTCTCTTGTGCACCGCCCGACCTTTTTTGGCGCCCACGTAGCCAACAAAGAGCTGGTCATCCACCCGGAAATGGCGTGTGCGGTCGATGTAAAAGGAAATTGCACGTTTTGGGTCCAGACGGTGGAGCCTCTCTTCCTCTCTGGAAGGATGCGGAGGCGGAAAGAAGGTGGGCAAAGTGATGGTCTGCCCAATGTGGAAGGCAGTAACCACCTTTGGCAAGAAGGACGGACGCGTCCTAAGAACAACCTTGTCTGGATGGACAGACAGAAAGGGAGGTTTACATGATAGAGCCTGGAGCTCATTCACCCGCCGAGCGGAGGTGACGGCCACCAGAAAGGCAGTCTTCAGAGTCAGAAGACGAAGAGGACAGTTATGTAGAGGCTCAAAGGGAGCGCACATAAGAAAGGTAAGAACCAAGTTCAAGCCCCACTGAGGCATCACAAACGGAACAGGAGGGAAGAGGTGTGTAATGCCTTTTAGAAACCTGTTAACAACAGGGGACTTGAAAAGGGAGGGCTGATCAGGAAGCCTGAGGAAGGCCGAAATGGCACAAAGATAGCCCTTGATGGTACCCAGGGCAGACCCTGTTGGGCCAGGGAAAGAAGGAACAGGAGAACCTCAGAGAGAGGGGCAGAAAGGGGATTCACAGCCTTTGCTGTGCACCATGCCACAAACTTGTTCCACCTGCAGGCGTATACCAACTTAGTGGAGGGGCGCCTGGCTGCCAGAATCACATCACAAACTTCGGGAGGCAAGTCGAAAGGAATCAACTGCCGCCGCTCAATCTCCACGCAAGCAGGTGTAGACTGGACAGGTTCGGGTGGAGGACCGTCCCCTGCTGCTGCGACAGAAGATCCTCCCGAAGAGGCAGACGGATCGGGGATCTACGCTCATACTGAGTAGCTCGGGATACCAAACTCTTCGAGCCCAGTCCGGAGCCACAAGAATGACTTGGGGTAGAAGTGGTATAGGCGGAAAGGCGTACAATAGACCGCAACTCCACTCGCGACGAAAAGCGACAAAAAGCGTCGCCGAGCGAGTGCCGCCTTGGAAATTCCAACGCGCAGAACTGATGACATTGCGCGTTCTCTTCGGTGGCGAATAGATCTAACCAAGGCTCTCCCCACTGCCGAAAGAGTCCTTGCGCCACTTCCGAGTGAAGACGCCATTCGTGATCCATCATGCACCTGCGGCTGAGTTCGGAGCCCCGGACGGCGTCAGGAACGGCACCGGGGACATCGGCGTCTGCGGAGGCATGGTTAGGTCAACCGGCGCCGATGTGGGTTGCGGCACCACCGGAGCCGGGATCGAGGCCGGGGCCGGAGCCGAGGCCGGGATGAAGGCTGGTGGGACAAGCGGCGCCGGGACCGGAGTCGACGGCGGCGCCGGGGCAACCCCATCAGGGCCCGCGGGGCCCGAAGGCGCACCGGAGGGACCTGAAGGCCCGAAGAGGCGGGCCATGACCGACAGGAATTCCTGTATTTCGGCCGGAGTCGCCCCCGACCCCGGAAAGAACGGGTAATTCGGGGGCGGCTCTACAGGCATGTCCGGGGCCGCGGGGGCGGGGCCGATTGGGGCCTCAGCCGAGTCGCAAGACCGGCGAGGCGAAGTCTTAGAGCGATGACGCCGCTTAGACTTCTTGTGCTTCGACTTACCGGAGGAGCGCGAAGACTTGGATTCCGACGAACGGTGGGGACTCCGCGTCCGGCCCCTCGACCTCTCCCGGGACCGGGGCTTGGTGCGGCGCGGAGCCGACTGCCGGACCTCGAGCAGCTTCGAGACCGCTCTCGCAAAGCCTTTGGATGAAGTTTCCGGCAGTCAGGGCACGACTTCGTGTCGTGGTCTCGGCCGAGACAGAAGAGACACTCGAGATGCGGGTCCGTGATCGACATCATGCGAGCACAGGCCTCGCAGGGCTTAAAGCCGGGCATCCCTACGACACCTTAGGAGTCGTGAAGACTCGTTTGGAGAAACAGTGAAAAAATCACAAAAAGGATAGTCAAAAATTGACTAGGGCACTGCTCTTCCCGGATCTGCGCTTACTGGCGCGGAAAAAGAAGAACTGACGTCAGCGCGCAGGGGCGGCGTCTAAGTACTGCCCGCGACTTCATCCCGGCGACCACGACGCCGACGACGGACGCGGAGCCGCACGACGCCGCCTACCGACGCGCAAGGGTACTGCTACGCAAAAACTTTCCGGATCCAGCCTGACGCCTGGGGATATTCTAAGGTAAGGAATCTGTCACTAACGTGTCTCTTTCAGATAAGCATGACAATGAGTTTGTGAACTCTGGCCTTTCACAACAGCCTTGTACACACTAGAGCTCTGTCTGAGGTTCAGAGTTGATATCTACTATGAATAGGGCATTTTCTTAATATATTTTCTTAGCGGGTGGATATTTGCAATCACAGCATTGTTTCTGTATGTTTTGCCAGATCTGTAAAGGAAATGCAACCGTCTGGTCAATCGTTTTCTATTTTGATGCTTTTGTCTTCAGATCAGATAAGGTTATAAATGACGCAATCCTTAGCAGTAGATTTTAACAAATAACAGAACTTCAGACAGCATCCATGTACAGGGCCATCAGTTTGCAACTACTGATGCGTGCTGGGAAGTCTGCAAGGAATGGGCTCAGAGAAATGTTTTATATTTAAGGACTGTCCTGCCTCTGACTCCTTGCACTTGAAACTAACCGTCTCACCCCAGGCTCTGCACTTCCCTTCAGAGCCCCCGAGGGCTGCCCCTTCCGGTCCCTGCCTGGGAGGTTGTGTGGGGTTGGGTCAGGATGTGCAGTGGTGACGTGACTACCGGAGGTCTCAAGCTTCCCAGGTACATGTGTAGTGGCACATCAAGGCCGGTTTCTGCTTTGCATTCTGGGACCTGCAGTGCTATGTATCCTATCATTACTTCAAGACTGCAAGTCCCAGAATTCAAACCAAAATCGTAGACGGGCTGAGCTACTCATGCACAGTCTTGGGATGCTTGGGAGCTCTGGAAGAGGGTGGAAGGGAAAAGGCTGCAAGAGCACACTAGTGCATAAGTATGCAAAGCATTATGGGTGGCACACTTCTTCCCTTTTAGTAACGTCTCACACACCACTGGTGGCACCAGAATCACAAATTAACCCCAAAAAAATCACGTCTCCCTCTCAGACTCTGAGCTCATGCTTGGCTCCAAGTTCACTTTAGGCTCTAGGTTCTCCCTCAGTCATAATCTCACCTCAAACTTCGTCCTCTCCTCATTATTCCATGCTTTTCTAACCTCCCACCCCCCACTGCTGTCAAGTGGTACCCTGTGACACATTTATTTCACCCCTAATAAAAAATTAATATGAAAACGTACCTGCCGTCTCATCTCACCGCCTCAGTGCTCTTCTGCTCACAGGCTCCCAGACTCCCCTGTGCCAATCCAGACGCTGCTGTCATGCTGGTAATACTATTACCCAGCATGAGAGAAGCACTGGGATTGGGCAGAGCGGGCTGATTTTACGCTCCCAGAGGGACTGGGAGCCTGTGCTTGGAGATCGAAGCCTGCGCGTGCTACATCTCCATGCAAGAGCCTGGAGATATCTAAGTGGGCATGATCGTTTAGCCGTCCTAATACAGCCGGCAAAACAGTCATGCGCACTTGCAGTGCCCACCACTCCTCCTCCCAGTCCCTGCTGCTGTGAGACGATGGCCCGCCCTCAAGACTCGGCTCCGGCATGAAAAATAAAATGATAATAAAACTGCTTTATTATAATTTTATTTTACATGGTCTTAATGTGTTGGCAGAGGCAGTGGGGCAACACTCCTCTGCCCTAACGGAGGAGCCGCTATCTGGAAGTTGGGGCATACATTCACCACTCCGGTGTCAGCCACTAGTAACATCCCAGAGGCTGAAACTTCATAACAAAATGAGAGCCATCAGTTCTGGACGCTGTTAGATTTAAAACTCACCAGCTGACATGGCTTTGTATTTTCATTGCTGAAACTTCTCTTGTTTTAAAGGGCGACATAGAAATTGTGAAGTACTTGCAGAGGTGCCAGGGCCCAAGTCTGCAGGGTACCATCAGGTAGCTCCTAAGTCAAAGTGTGATTCAAAACTCCTCTGATTTCCACAAATAATCAGTACAATTAATCCTCTCAGTCCTACTACTTAGGTAATTCTGTTTTCAGGGTCCTCTATCCAAAGTAACGAAAACGTTACAGAGAGGAGTACCACATTCCTTATAGTCAGGGCCACTGGAATTATGTGGCCAGGGAAGACCAAATTATGTGTCAGCATTAATGAAATTATGCGACACTAAAAGGCAAATTATGCTGCACAATGCAGCACATTTTGTGATAACATTGCTTCCTTATTTTGGTATTTTTTATACTGGTTAACACTGTCTGGAAAAAGGGATCACATTATTAATATCAGCTCAACACCCAAAACAGCAATAAGCAAACTAAAGAGGACCAGTCAACCTTTGCAAAGGGCCTTCTGCTGTGTGAGAACATGCTCGCCACATTTTTAGTAACTTATTATCCGTTTGCGCTAGAAACATTAACCTTTTTTTGTTAAAATCTGCAGTTTGTGCAGTAGATGATGGATTATGTGGCAAATGTGGAAAACCCATAAATATGCAGAAAATGCTGCAACCGCAAAATCACATAATTCCAGTGTCCTGTTTATTGTCTGCAAATGCTTAGGAAAACTTCATGTACCATAATCCTTTGCAGTGGTCTTTCTGATTTCTAATGACAGAAAACAGTGAGAGATTTATTAACATAACATATATTGGGGATTGTTACAGTACTTATATGGAATTTCACAGATTGCTGTAGTTGGCAAGGGTTTTGGTATTGGCGGCTGACTCGAATAAACTGTGGACATAGAAGATTTGCACTATGATAATGCTTGCTAGGCCTTCTTAGAGATTTTTTTTTTATTTTCTAGAATCTCTTCAGAAGGTCGGACAGGCATACCACTGGAATATATACCACTTTAGTCATCGACTCTCTTGCCCTGTGAATGACATTTGCCAGGCCACATGTGCACAGCCACCTGAAAATGAGTGCGTTTCAATGCCAAGGCTGGTGGGCCAGTCCTTTAGTTTTCCATGTTCTAGTTACAGGTCTCTTTTAATTTCGTTCTTTCTTCTCTTTTTATTTTCATGATTAAAGCCTGCTACACCTTCATAGACAGTCTTAACTTGCTGTTTGCTTGCTGCTCACTCCATCTGCAGTGTACCGCAACATGTACAGCCACTGCATCTAAACCACCTTGGAAGAATATTCTCAATAAGGTTTCATTGTTTTTAACATTGCAAAATGGCCAACATGTTGGTTTAAATGTGGCAGTCAGATGCAACTGTAAAACAATACACCATGTACAGCACCATTGCAAGATGGCCACCTGCTGCTTTGTTTAATTTTATTATTGCGAGCATAGATCTGCCATTTTTAGGATATAGCTTGTTATCGTTTTCTGTTTTTATTCTTTAATTTCTTGCCTATGTTGCTGCGTTTGTGCATTTTATTGTGGTTGTGTAAATGGGTGAATGCAACAGTGACTCAGTGATAAATAGATGCATGAATGCAAGGATGAGTAACAGAATGCATGTTTGATGACTTATTCTGTACCTAAACCCATTAGTGACTAAAAAGGTACTTTCATATATAAGCCACACCTATTGATATTGCCAATGCTTGTTATCAACCTTCAAGTGAAAGCTAGTCGATTTTCCTAGTTGCACATCTCATCACTCGGTTGCGCGCACAAGCTAGAAACGTGTGCACGCAACATTCTGTTGCCGCACACAAGGAAGAATAATTAGAGGGAACATTGAGTATAATCCATAGGACAATTACCCAAAGGGACAGAAGACAACCATCCTAAGAAGACTCCGCAGGAGCCTTCGAAACTTCCCGTGCTAGGAAGAGCAGCTATGTAATAGCCAACGAATACCCCACATAGGGTTTGTCACATCCCTATAAAAATTAAGGGACACCTCTTGAGACAAGCTCGTAGACAGAGGACTCGAAAAAGAAATGCAAAAACAGCTGGCTAGCTGTACCAAATAAGGGCAAAAAAAACCGGCTGATTAGCCGTACAGTCCGCTCAGGAAATAACGTCTTGAACCTATAGACGGATACCAGAAAAACAGTGACAATACTGCAAACGAAATTAAAAGTCCACAATGAGGACTATAAATCATGGAAGTCATGGGAACCCAGACATGAGGCACTGAACCGATGAGTCAGCGTGACTGTCAAAAAGACTGACCCCATCAAAGGGCAGATCCCCAAGACGCTCCTGAACATTTTCAGGGAAACTGCCATCGCGCAACCAGGCATGGCGACGTAGAGCAACTGACCTGGCCATAGCCCGACCCACAGAGTCAGTAATGTCCATGGCCGACCGAATGGAAAACTGTGCCATTTCCCAGCCATCATGAACTAGCCGAACCAGGTCAGCTCGATGGCCCTCTGGAAGAAAAGGAAGGAGACGCTCGACGAGTCCCAAAGGGCAAAAGTAGCTCGTGCAAACACGCAAGACGTGTTCAAGGACCGAAGTCCCGAGCTAGTGGACGCAAAGACATGGCGGCCACACAACTCCAACCAGCGAGACTCCCTAGAGGGCGGAAGCAGCGGAGGAGGGTAGCGAGACTGAAGCTGCCTGGACTACCAGCCCTTGAGCCCTAGGATGGAGGGACAAACAGACAGGGTCATCTGGAGCCGGGCGATGACGATGTGCAATAGCACGATCCACAGGGTCCCCCGATGAGGGCCTCGCCCAAGCCCCAAGAGGAGTGTCATATAATGACCCGCAAAAGGGCAGCAAGGGCTCCACCTCCACAGCATCCTGGTGGAGTAGATCCAACAAGGGATCAGAAGGCAGAGAGACTGAGGGAGGCTGCATCTGTAAGATATCTGCAGCCTTGCGAACAGCCCTCGCAAATGCCGCACTAGCCTCTGTGGCCATTCTAGGTGGCGACAATAAGCCATTTGTAGGGGTCGGTTGTAGGCTAACCCGTCCACCCAACGGTAGAGGCTCCATAGCCCGAGGACGACCAGATGGCTGCCAGTGCCCCATGGGCACCTGCTCCGAGGAGCATCGAAACAACCCTGGTGGAGGGGAACCCTCAGAGGCCTCATCCTCTTCAGGAATAGCAGTGGACGGCACCTGCGTCGTCCGACATCGAGACGGCATCGCCTCAACGACCACCGAAGACTCGTCCGCCCGGCGTCGGGCCGTTGCCGACTCGACCTCCACCGAGATGGGGAACTGCGGAGAGGAACGGCATCGACTCGGAGTTGAGCTCCGCACTGCTGCCGCATCCGGCATCGGTGCAGAGAGCCTCACAGGGCTGTGCAGAGACGACACAGGAAGGCCCGACGTCAGACTGGGGTGCCACTCCGGGCCGTGACCCGACGTCGCAGTGACTCCAGAACCGGAGTCAGGGTTCTCGATCGGCGCCGAGGGCGAACCCGTCGGTGAAGTCCTGACCTGAGACCCTACCCCTTCTGTGGGGCCCGAAGGCGCGCCAGGGAGAGGGGTTGACCCAAAGATAGCCAGTAAAGCCCGAGAATAGGCTTCCATCTGGATCCTAGTCGCCCACCACCAGGAAATGGAGGGTAGGTGGGGGTCGACTACTGGGGGCCCATGTCCAGTGAAGACCGAGAGCAGCGGGCCTCGACGTCACGTCAATGTGAGGTCGATGACCTCCGTGACTTCTTCTTGTGCTTACCCGCGCCAAACAAGCGACGTCCGTGGGAACGACTCCGTGACCTGTTCCGAACAGGAGCCTTGGCTCGAGATGGAGAATGGCGGCGCGAGGACTCCGAACGGGACATCCGGGCAGACAACTTCATCCGACGTTCCCGCAGTGACTTTGGTTTCAACTGCCGGCAGGCGTCGCACTCCTCGGAGTCGTGGTGCTCTCCCAAGCACCCCATGCAGATCTCGTGTGGATCCCTCACCGACATCTGCCGCGTACAAGTCTAACACGGCTTGAAGCCCGAAGGCATCGCACACTGTTCCCGGACGCCAAAAGGCGTTGAAAAGGCCTGAACAAAAACAGGCCAGAGGAACCGCTTCTCCTGGATCTGCGTTGAGACGCGGAAAAGAAGAAAACTGACGTCCGCGCGCCGGGAGGGACTTATGGCTCCATTGACGTCATATCCGTGGGTGACGTCAGGACGGAGCCATGCAACGTCGTCCCCCAGCGCGCAGAGGTACTGCTGAAAATTCTCCGGATCCAGACCGACGCCTGGGAACATTCTAAAGTTAAGGAATCTGTGGCTAAATGTCACTATCAGATGTTTATTTTAACTATTGTGCTCTATAATGCAGTATACGAGCCACTACCAGCAGCGAAATGCATAAGCCTAATACAGTCAGCAGTGTTACAATTCCATAAAGTATGAAGGTGGATGTCATCGTATATTGACAGTGGAAACAGGACTATAAGGCCTAACCACCCTCCCCTTGGTAAGAGAAGTTTTATTATATAAAAGAAGATCTCTGGGCTTTGTCAGCAGACCCCATACCTTAGTGCCTAGATGGACGTTTTACATCATAGGAACAGCATAGCTTTTCTCCCTGGAAAGGTCCCTCTTCAAGTGTGTTTTTGAACAACATGCATCCCCATAATATAAAAGCATGAATTTTCAGCAGCACAGCTGTGTTAGCATGTTTTGTCTAGGTGCTAAGGACTGACCAGAACAGAATAACAAGGGGCATTGTTTATCGCCCTTGCACATCGTGTTCAGACTAAACTCCAGGAACGGGCAGAAAGCAGACAGTTCTCATGTGAAAGGCACAGAGTCTTGCAAAATAAAGTCATGTAGTAACGTGCGCAAAAGCAGCATCTAGGCAGCAGAGCTCATGCTAACTTAGCAATGTCGACAATGACCCTATTGGCCATATAACAAGACTGCATCTAGAAATATTTAGTGAGCAGTACTCCTGGGCGACAGCAGGTGGCGACATTCGGCTCCATGTCTATCGTGGGCATCATCCACACCGGAAGTGACGTCACTGCACCTATAAAAGTGCCACCCAGGGGCGCTGGCATCAGCTTCTTTTCACAACTTTTCACACTAGAAGCACGAAGCCATGAAGAACACTGACCACTGTTGTGCCAAAAACTAGGGCCCTGAAAGGGGTCATCATCTCTGTCCCTAGACATCCATTCACAGAGCAGAGAGGATGGGTGGGTCAGTATGAATCCTGCGCCTACATATAGTCTCTACCAGATAAGGTGTTACCGGAGGTGAGTAACTTGTTCGTCTGACAGAGACTTCTATCCACACGTTCCATACTCAAGCAATGCGAACCAATTTCAAACTAGAAAGTCCTGCAGGACCGAACGGGCAAAGTGCCCATCCCGGCGGACCTGACTGTCCAGACAGTAATGTTTGATGAATGTGTGTAGGGAAGCCCATGTTGCTGCCTGGCAGATATCCAGGACCGGAACTCTGCAGGCTAACGCAGAGGTGGCCGCTTTAGCCCCGGTGGAACGAACACTCAAACCTTCAGAAGATTGCTTCTTGGCCAGTGCATAGCAGATTTTGATAGAGAGCACAACCCATCTGGAGATGGTCCGCTTCTGCACTGTCCGAACTTTCTTCGCACCAACATACTCTATGAAGAGTTGATCGTCCACCCAGAAAGAGTTGGTTGTCCACCCTGCGGTCAAGGTAGAACTACAACGCTCTTTTTGGGTCCAGAGGGAGGAGTTGCTATGCTTCCTTAGAGGCGTGTGGAGGAGTGAAAAGGGTAGGGAAAGTGATGGATTGGCCTACATGAAAAGGAGTGACCACTTTAGGCAGAAAGGAGGCCGTTGCGTGAAGCACCACTTTGTCAGGATAGACTGAGAAGACAGGGGGCTTAGATGCTAAGGCCTGCAGCTCACTCACTATGCGGGCAGAGGTAATGGCCACAAGGAAGGCTGTTTTCAAGGTGAGAAGCTGGAGGGGACAACTGCATTGAGGCTGGAAAGGCGCACACATCAAAAAAAGTCAAAATCAAATTAAGGTATCCCTAAGGCATAATGTGTGACAAAGGAGGGAGAGATGAGTAAGACCTTTAAGGAACCTATGTATAATAGGAGACTTGAACAAAGAAGGTTGATCAGGCAACCTCAAGAAGGCAGAAATGGCAGATAAATAGCCATTAACAGTGCCCAGAGCAGAGCTCTGCTGGGCGAGAGACCATCCAGTAAGCAGAACTTCAGAAAGAGGGACAGAAAGGGGAACAGATTTTTTTTGCTCTTCATGCCACAAATTTCTTCCAACGGCAGGCGTAGAGGGACGCCTGGCTGCCAAGATAACATTACAGACTTCGGGAGGAAAGTCAAAAGCTTTCAACTGTTGCCACTCAATCTCCACGCAAGAAGGTGGAGACTGTTCCTTGTAAGCGCACTAGGAGCTCGGAGATGCCTGGCTCCTGCATTACCTTTATTATTTTTCTTTATCCTTTCGTTCCTTTGTAAGCACACTAGGTGCTGGGAGGTGCCTGGCTCCCCTGCACTCTGCGGTAGACGACGCATGTTTTTAATTTACTTCACATTTATTCGTTTTTACAACTTGTACTTCACTGCAGTTTTATCTCACTCCCTCTTGCCTACCTGCTGCTCCCGATCTCCCGAGTTGGACCGTAGCCACGCCCCTAGAGGCGGGCTACAAATTCATGGCCACTGACGCGCCAAAGGCAAGCTCATCTGCGCCCGTCCGCACCTGGACGGCGCCAGGGGCCAGGACCCCTGCTCGTTTAACTAGGGCGGCAGTGCGCTACTCCCCCTCAGAGATCCTATCCCTTAGAGCAGACGTGGGCGAGGATTGTCTCCACTCCATAGAGATGTTGGGGCCAGAGAACGGCTGTGGTAGGTGCCATTTGTCATTTGATATTTCAGTTAAGGGACAGAAAAGTGTGAGGGCTAAAGAGCCAGCTCTTTATTATGTTTGTTGTTAAACTGTAGGTCCGTGAGTAAGCACAAGTATGACATTCTTGAGCTTATAACCGAGCAAGAGCCAGTGGGACTGTTCCTGGCGGAAACTTGGCTTAAGGGCAGTCTGCTCCGGATATCCTGGAGGCGGTACCTGAGGGCTATGCCATCTCTAGAATTGATAGACCGACGCAGAGAGTTGGGGGGCTGGCTGTGATCTTTAAAAAAGACTTCCAGGTAAAACTAACTAAATTACCAATTGTGGGTTGTGAAGCTGCTTTCTTTACTATATCCTACAATAGATACTGGTCGGTGGCTGGAAATTTAATTTATAGGCCTCCGGGCCCGGCGAGAGAATTTATTAACACGGTGGCAAAGATGTTACCCCCTTATGCCATCCGCTACCCGACTTTTTTAATTCTTGGGGATTTGAATTTACATTTTGATGACAAAAGTAGTCAGGAAACCTCTGAGTTCGTAACTGGACTTGAGGCTCTAGGATTGGTGCAGTTAGTACATGCCCCACGCATGTTAAGGGACACACCCTTGATAACATTTTCTCAAACAGTGCAAGGATTATAGTTTCCCCTCCAAGGCCCCTGGCGTGGTCTGACCATTCTATTCTCCCCTTCAAGATCAGGAAATCTTGGAAAGTTTCGAGCCAAGTGATACAGCACGCCACACCCAAAATGATCCGGAAATGGTCTCAATTCACCTCAGATACCTTTACGGCCAAGTTGACTCAAAGCACCCCGAAACTGGAGGCTTGTCCTCAGATAGCTAATGAACAAATTACCTCTTGGATTGTGGAGGCAGCAGATGCTCTAGCACCTCTGAAACTCTGCAATAAATCCCATTTAAATCCATCAACAGAATGGTTCTCAGCAGAACTATTAACTCTGAAGAAAGAATGTAAGCGCCTAGTACGTCTCTGGAGGAAGAGCTACCAACTGGAGGATAAATCGAAGTATCATGAAGCTCTAAAATACTACCATAAGCAGATCAGGAGAACACGTAGGGACTTCTATGTGCAAAGAATTGATTCTGATAAGAATGCACCTAAAGAGATTTTTCGTATAGTTAAAGAACTAACCTCCTTGGAGCAAGTTACTACATCATTGCCTTCCTCTGCCGACTATTGTAACAAAGTAGCTAGTTTTTTTGCTGGAAAAATCAAGACTATATATGATACTTTTCCAGAGGTCAGCAGAAAATTCAATTTCATCCTGCCCAAGAATGAATCAGCCCATGAAGGGCTTTTCAAATTCCAAGCACCCACGATAAATGATATACTGCAACTCCTTACAAAAGTGAAGTCGGGTTCCCCCTTGGATCCTATTACCCCCAACATATTGATACTGGTGAAGGATGCTATTGCACCCATGCTCACAGACTTGATGAAGTCCTCTTTTAACTCTGTGCAAGTTCCAAGCCCCTGGAAACACGCAATGGTGGTCCCATTGGGGAAGAAGCCCTCTCTGGATCCCGCGTGTTCAGCTATTCTGAGACCAGTTTCACTGTTCCCTTTCTATTCCAAAATAGCATAAAACGTCTCAACCTTCAATTGAGTAAGTTTATCGAGGACAACCAGATACTACATGATACCCAATCAGGTTTCAGAGCACAGTACAGTACTGAATCGGCCTTACTTTTAGCCTCTGAAACACTGAAAATGGCTGCAGATGAAGGTAAGACGGCAGCGCTGTTCTTGCTGGAACTTAGTGCAGCTTTTGACACGGTATCCCACAGCCTTCTTTTGGAACGGCTGTGGGATGCTGGGATCCAAGGTGGTACACTGAAGCGGATCAAACACTTCCTTCAAAATAGATCCTTCCAAGTTTCTCAACGTCTCTACAAGCCGGAAATCCGACCCGTGTTACAAGGAGTTCCGCAGGGCTCGGCCCTTAGCCCGACGCTATTTAATGTCTATATGCGTCCGCTAGCAGACACAGTCACTAACCATGGGGTAAAACTGGTGACCTATGCCGACGACACGCAGCAGATCATTACATTGGAAATAAATGAAGTGGAGGCTGCATCTAAATTCAGAGCTTGCTTAACTGACCTGGCCAACTGGATGAAATTCAGCTGTCTCCAACTTAATACAGATAAAACGGACATTATGGTGGTTGGCAAACACACCACCATCTTTTCGCACATTTGGTGACCATCAGAACTAGGCCTGCCCCCGGCCCCTAAACCTAAGATAAAATATTTGATGGTATGGTTTGATAATAACTTATCTTTCGCAGAACATATATCAGGTTTGGCCGGTATGTGCATTGGTCTACTGAAAATGTTAAGAAAAATGTTAGATTTGCTACCTCTGTCAGCAAAAAAAAACCATCATCCAGGCAATGACTACTTCTCGCTTGGATTACTGCAACGTTCTCTACTTAGGGGCTACCAAAAGTAGAATGAGAATGCTGCAGAGAGTTCAGAACGCCACAGCCCGGTTAATACTCAATATCCCAAGGCGAGCCCCGATAGGAACAGCCCTTGCGGAATTACACTGGTTACCGGTGCCGGATATAGTGACTTATAAGGCCTTATGTTTTTGTCCCAGGATTCTAAACGAGAAAGGGCCTAGCTACCTACTACCGCTACTCAAGCCGTATAGACCGATTAGAAGCCTTAGATCGGTAGGCACTATGAGACTGACTGTTCGGAAAGGGCAGAGGGCATGGTTGAGAGGTAGATCCTTCAGCTTTCTAGCTACTAGGGCCTGGAACCAACTGCCACTGGATCTTAGGATGCAGCCCTCGGAAATGTTGTTCAGTAGGAAACTTAAAACATGGTTTTTCAGGTCATCTCAGGTAGAGTGGTCCTAAATATGCTTTATTCGGACAGGGGAGTTTTTCAGACCTAGAGGAAGAAATCCTAGCGCGAAGACACTCGGTTGGAGTAACCAGGCGCTCTATAAATTATTAATCTAATCTAATCTGGACATGTTGGGTGTAGAATCCTCCCCTGTTGCTGCAACAGAAGATCTTCCCGAAGGGGCAACCTGATCGGAGTACCGATGGTCATGCTTAGTAGCTTGGGATACCAGACTCTCCATGCCCAGTCTGGAGCTACAAGGATGACCTGGGCCGTTCCTGATCTTCTGGAGAACTCAAGGAAGGAGTGGTATGGGCGGAAAGGCATAAAGGAGGCCTGAGCTCCACTCGAGACGAAAAGCGTCTCAGTGTGAGTGCCGCTTTGGAAACTCCAGCGTGCAATACTGCTGACATTGCATGTTCTCGGCGCTGGCGAACAGATCTAACCAAGGCTCTCCCCACTGCTGAAAGAGACCTTGCACCACCTCTAGATGGAGACGCCATTCGTGATCTGCTAGGCAGCTTCGACTGAGTTCATCCGCTCTGGCGTTCAGAGAACCGGACAGATGTTGAACCACCAGATTAACACTGGCATTCCAGCCATTTCCAGAGGCAGAGGGCATTTTGACAAAGGGTCCACAACCCCAACTTGCCCTGTTTGTGGTAGTACCATATGGTGGTGGTGTTGTCCCTGAACACTTCAACTAGTCTGCCCCGATGAAGGGGACAAAAGCTTTCAATTCTAGCCGGATGGCTTGGAGCGCCAACAGGTTGATGTGGATTCTGGATTCTGCCGAGACAGAGTCCTCTGATCTCCACCTCTCCCAGATGGCCACCCAACCCCAGGAGTGACACATCTGTCACAACTGTGAGATCTGGTTGGGGAAGGACAAGGGGCCTGTCACTGATCCAATCGCAGTTCATTAGCCGCCACTGCAGAGCAGTCGCAATACCCTCCAAGATCTGGACCAGGTGGGAGAGTTTCCCCTCATGCTGCGCTCAATGGAACTTCAGGTCTCACGGCAGAGCCTGCATATGCCATCTAGGCATGTATCACCAACAGGATGCAGGAGGTTATGAGGCCCAGCAGCCTCAGTGTCACTCTCATGAAACCCAGGATAGAAGCTGAAATATCAGTATCATAGCTTGAATATCCTGGACTCGCCGCTCAGGAGGATAGACCCGAAACTGCACTGTGTCCAGAACAGCTCTGCTGAATGGCAGCATATGAGAGGGAGTCATGGCATGCTGATAGTGAACACCAGAGAGTGTAGGAGGTTCGCCGTAGTCTGGAGGTGGGAGACGACAGCCTGGGACGAGCCAACCTTCAACAGTCAGTCCCCAAGATAGGGAATACTGACACCCCTGACCTGCGCAGATGAGCTGGAACCACCGCCATCCACTTGGTGAACACCCGAGGGGCACTGGTAAGGCCAAAAGGGAGCACAGTGAACTGAAAATGCTCGCAGCCTAATGTAAACCGCAGATAGCACCAATGGGCAGGCAAGATGGGTATGTGAAAATAGGCATCCTGCTAGTCCAATGCCACCATTCAGTCTCCAGGGCAGACAAGACCTGAGCCAAAGTGAGCATTTTGAATGTTTCCTTCTTGTGGAAGAGATTGAGAATTGAGAATTTTTTTTTTTTTGTTGTTTTTTTTACATTTTAGGACGATGACTTGTCCTTTTTGGGAACCAGAGGGTAGCGAGAATATCATCCACTGCCTACTTCTGGCACCTGAACTCGCTCTATGGCTCCCTTGGCCAAGACAGCGGTGAGCGCCTAGGGGAGAAGGGACGGGTGATCCTCCGTCAGCTGCTCGTGAGATGGTGCTGCAAAAACCCACCTGTCTGATGCTACGGACTGCCAGCGGGGCAGGTGATGGCGAATCCTGCCGCCAACTGGATGCCTGTGGTAATAAAGGGGCAGACTAGGAGGGTTTGGAGGCTGTTGCAGTGGCGGTGGACCGTCCGGACTGCTGGCCACCTGACCCACGAGGTCTGTAGGAACCGCATCCTTTGCCACGCAGAGGCTGGGGAGCCTGTGCGGTGCGGTGGCTGGGCTTTCAAAGCCACAAAAGAAGCAAAAGGCAGATTGACGTGGACGTGAGGCCACCGAGAAGCCTAAGGACCTGGCCGTAGCACGGGAATCCTTAAAGCACTTGCGCGCCGAATCTGCCTCGTCTTCGAAGAGACCCATGCCATTGAAGAGCATGTCCATGAGGCAAGGCTAGACATCCCCCGAGAAGCCGGTCAACCTCAACCAGGTGTGGCGCCGAAGGCCCACTGCCATTAAAACCGCTCTGCCCAGCGAGTCAGTTGTGTCAAGTCTGCATATACATTTTGTACCACATATTAGGAATTTATAGGCAAGTTAAATATACCAATTAGGAGTATGCCAATTCAACCATATTTAATGGGAGAACACATGTACTTTACTAGTGGTTAGCAGGGGTAAAGTGCATAGAGGTATAAAGCCAGCAAAAAAATAGGGTCCTGAAAAAGCAAGAAATCCAAAGTGACTATGCAGAAAAGGTGAATTTCCTACATACGGCCCAAGCAATAAGTGGTGTCCAGACCAGACTGGATGACATATTTAATTGCAACCTGGGTATCCTAAAAGGTTTGTGCCAAAAAGGCCAGAAGATCTACAGAGACTGCCGGCAAAATCTCTCTGACTATGTCCTAAAGGGCGAACGTTTATCGCCCAAGTAAACAACTGCTGTTGATCAACCTTAAGGACAAGCTGCATGAGGAGAACCTACCTTTCCCAAACACTTCAATCATTTTCAACTCTCTACCTTCGAGTCAGGATTCACTTTGCTGTCAGAAGCTTGAACCACAAGACTCGCAGGAGTGGGACGTTGAGTCAGGAAATAAAGAGTGCCTGGCACCGGCTTTAAGAGTCTGACAACCTGCCTATTCACCGATGGGCATTAACAAGGCTTTGCCCATGTGCCCATCAAAGCATCAGTTAGTGTCTCATTAAACGGCAACAAAGACTCACAGCAAGCCTGGCGCAGTTGCAGAACTTCAGTAAGGACGCTAGTTTCAACCTCCACAGTAGGGAGTTGTGGGTTCAAGACTTCTGCTGAACGTCTGATGACCACAGCGAAGGAAGCACTATCTTCAGTTGGAGGTCAAGGTGATAAATTATCCAAGTATCAGGTGATGTATCAAGCCCTCTGGCAACCTGCAAACCCATGTACAAATTGTCCTCATCATAGTATGGGGGTAAAACATCCACAGCATCAGCAGTATCATCTCCAAATAGAGGCTGACTCTGATCAGAACCAAAAAGTTGGTTGAACTTTTAAAGGCTGCTCCTCAGCAGGAGCACTGCTTTGTCATAATCAGACTGAAGAAGGCACAGCAATGTAGATTCAAGAAGCGACCTCTGAAGAGTACAAAGGGAGCTCAGCGTCGCCTAAAGTGGTATAGGGCATTCTTCTGGTGTCCACGCTGCAGATTTTGGTACCAGAGTAAAAGTACTGGATCTGTTGCGATGTCACAGATGATCCAAAGAATTTGGGGTGCATCAAGATAAATTGCGGAATCGGCTCCTTGGTGGACAGGGAGCTACCTTGAGTGGCATGTTAATGCCATTGCGACTTCTCTGGTGATCTCAGAATAAACTCATGATGACTTGCCATGCAGTGACTCCTGTATTATAAAAGTGATCACAGACTAAACTCATGGTGACTCTCCATGCAGTCACTATTGTATTATAAAAGTTATCGCGATGTGAGTATTCTATTATAATAGTGATCACAGAATAAACTCGACGCCATGCAGAGACTATTGTATTATAATAGTGATCACAGAATAAACTCGACGCCATGCAGAGACTATTGTATTATAATAGTGATCACAGAATAAACTCGACGCCATGCAGAGACTATTGTATTATAATAGTGATCACAGAATAAACTCGATGCCATGCAGAGACTATTGTATTATAATAGTGATCACAGAATAAACTCGACGCCATGCAGAGACTATTGTATTATAATAGTGATCACAGAATAAACTCGACGCCATGCAGTGACTATTGTATTATAACAGTGATCACAGAATAAACTCGACGCCATGCAGTGACTATTGTATTATAACAGTGATCACAGAATAAACTCGATGCCATGCAGAGACTATTGTATTATAATAGTGATCACAGAATAAACTCGATGCCATGCAGAGACTATTGTATTATAACAGTGAACACAGAATAAACTCGACGCCATGCAGAGACTATTGTATTATAACAGTGAACACAGAATAAACTCTTGACGCCATGCAGAGACTATTGTATTATAATAGTGATCACAGAATAAACTCGGCGCCATGCAGAGACTATTGTATTATAATAGTGATCACAGAATAAACTCGACGCCATGCAGAGACTATTGTATTATAATAGTGATCACAGAATAAACTCGACGCCATGCAGAGACTATTGTATTATAATAGTGATCATAGAATAAACTCTTGACGTCTCGCCGTGCAGTGACTATTGTATTATAATAGTGATCACAGAATAAACTCATGGTGACTCTCCATGCAGTCACTATTGTATTATAATAGTTATCGCGATGTGACTATTGTATTATAATAGTGATCACAGAATAAACTCGACGCCATGCAGAGACTATTGTATTATAACAGTGAACACAGAATAAACTCGACGCCATGCAGAGACTATTGTATTATAATAGTGATCACAGAATAAACTCGACGCCATGCAGAGACTATTGTATTATAATAGTGATCACAGAATAAACTCGACGCCATGCAGAGACTATTGTATTATAATAGTGATCACAGAATAAACTCGACGCCATGCAGAGACTATTGTATTATAATAGTGATCACAGAATAAACTCGACGCCATGCAGAGACTATTGTATTATAATAGTGATCACAGAATAAACTCGACGCCATGCAGAGACTATTGTATTATAATAGTGATCACAGAATAAACTCGACGCCATGCAGAGACTATTGTATTATAATAGTGATCACAGAATAAACTCGACGCCATGCAGAGACTATTGTATTATAATAGTGATCACAGAATAAACTCATGGTGACTCTCCATGCAGTCACTATTGTATTATAATAGTGATCACAGAATAAACTCGACGCCATGCAGAGACTATTGTATTATAACAGTGATCACAGAATAAACTCGACGCCATGCAGAGACTATTGTATTATAATAGTGATCACAGAATAAACTCGACGCCATGCAGAGACTATTGTATTATAATAGTGATCACAGAATAAACTCGACGCCATGCAGAGACTATTGTATTATAATAGTGATCACAGAATAAACTCATGGTGACTCTCCATGCAGTCACTATTGTATTATAATAGTTATCGCGATGTGACTATTCTATTATAATAGTGATCACAGAATAAACTCTTGACGCCATGCAGTGACTATTGTATTATAATAGTTATCACAGGATAAACTCTTGACGTCTCGCCGTGCAATGACAACTGTATTTGAATAGTGATCACAGAATAAACTCATGATGACTCCATGCTGGGGTTACTGTATTATAAATTATAATAGTGATTGTGCAGTAACAACTGTCTTATAGTATTGATCACAAAATAAACTCTTGATGACTCACCTTACGGTGATTATCACACAAACTTATGAAACCTCGCCATGCAGCGATTACTGTATAATAATCGTGATCACAAAATAATCTTTTGACGACTCGCTTTGCGGTAATAATCACAGAATAAACTCTTGGTGACTCGCCTTGCAGTGACTACCGCAGAATACAATTATGATGACTCGCCGTGCTGTGGCATCCATCACTAAACTGAGGGGACCTGTGTGTGGCAAAAGGAGACCAGTGCTCCTTCCACACAGCGCACACCCATTACTTAACTGAGGTGGCCTGCGTGTGGTCAAAGAAGGCCAGTGCTCCCCCATACAGAGCACATCCACCCCTAAACTACGGTGACCTAAGAAGGAGAGTAGTATCTGCTTCTTATAGTTACCCCCACTTTTTGCTGATGTCTCACTGTTTTTGGCCTAGTCTGACTGGGATCCTGCTATTCAGGACCCAAGTCTAAATGCTTTCTCCTGCAAATTGCAATACATGTACTTTAGGTAAACTCCAGATTGGATACTGGGGTACCCTTATAAGTCCCTAGTATATGGTACACCATGTACCCAGGGCATAGGTACCCCAGAGGCCTCCCATGGGCTGAAGCATGTATTATGCCACCCATGAGAGGCCATTCAAAACGAAACAGGTCTGCTACAGCAGCCTGTGTAAGCTGGTGCTTGCCCCACTTACTTAGATATAGGTTCACTATATCTATCTAAATCACTACACTTACAAACCTATCAGTCACCCCTATGGCAGGCGTTATCAATCCTGAAGGCAGGGTGCTGGGTTTTATGTGAGAAGGTGCCCCTACATGAGTAGGGCCCCTCTGCAGCCTTCGGAGACCATTCTCCGGGGTTGTCTGTGATGCAGCCAGACATATATGTTTTAAGTGCATTATAACCTCGCAGTAAATGCTAACTTTAAAACGGCTGCTTAGAAACATGTCATGTTTGGTGTCAAACACCTTAGAATCATACCTCCCCGCCAGTACTGGCGGGGGAGGTATGATTCCACCCCTGTAGAACTACTACTATGGGTCACCGGTCTACCCGGTACCAGCTTTCTCGACCTGGGCAGCACAAAATGGATGCTGCCAGCCACAGACACGAGTCTGCCCTCCTGCTGCTGAGCCAAACGTGAACAGAGGAAGGCCTGACAATAGGTATTATGTCACAGGGAGGTGTGACCACCTCCCAGACAGGGTTTAGTGTATTGGGGCTGGGTGGGTGCACTCTGAGAGTGCCAGAAAGTCTGCACTGGGGGCACATTTGGTGTCCCTGTGCATAGTACAGCTCAAACCAGTTCTGGGAGCCGTTGGCTCCTGCTCTGGCGCGAAACTGGACAAAGGACATGGGTGTAGCCACCCCTCTGTCCTGCCCCTCCCCTAGGAGGGTCCCCAGAGTCCGTCCAACCCCTTCCCTGGGTATAAAGTGGGAAACCTGACCACAGGACTTTAGATTATACTTGGACAAGACTCTGCAAAGAAACCAAGTACTTCGACGGTCTACACTTCGCTGGACGACAGAAGAATCTCCCTTGGAGTAAAGGAGTTACTTCCCTGCAGCAGCAGGCACCCAAGCGCATCTGACCGGCTTGCATCTCCAGAGCTCCTGCGGACTCCGAAGATTTCTGCAACACAGGAGGTGGGTTCCCGAAGGTCCCAGAGGTAGATCTGACCTCTCAGCGATTCTGAGATCAGTATCCCTCGTGGGGGCCGTGCAACCCGTACCCCTGTGCACTGCGTCTATTTGCAAGTGCATATGCTTGATGGCGATACCTGAGCTTGTACATTGGACTACGTGTAGTCCCGACTCCGAGCAACATTAGCACCGAAGATATCCGGCCTGCACTCCACGAGTGCTCTGTAGGCTGGTGATTTGTAAATTCGCTCGAGGTCTCCTCGCGATCCCTGGTCCGTTGGCCTGTGGGTCCTGGCGAGGGTCATCTTGTTTGTTCTTGGGCGTCCCTGGTTGCTCCAGACGTGCCCTGACTCTCCATTGCTTGGAGAGTCCCCTGGACCTTGCTGGTCCATACCGTAACCTGTTTCCTCTGCCTGCGTGGGTTGCCGTTGCCAAGGCTTGTTGGTGTTCCAGCCAGACACTGACCCCTCAGCTCTCGACATCCTTCGTGGGACAGCTCACCTCCGGACCCTGGTCGTTGTCGCCTCCTGGTCCCCGTGGCTGCAGAGACAAACATCCTTTCTCTTCACCTGAAGCACCCGACATCGGCGGGCATTTGACTACCAAGCCCCTGGTCACCTGAAGTGACCCAGACTCTGTCCCCTCTGCTTTCAGGTTCCTCTCACCTAGAATCCAGGCTTGGATTCCACCGGACACTCTTCGCCTTCCTGGCAGCAGTACTTCTTCGCATCTCTCCATTGAAAACGACGGAGGTTTCCGACACCACTTAACCCCTATCAATCGGCTCCTTTGGGATAGTTAACACAGGTACCTCGGTACTCACAAGGGTGCTGGCCTTAGAACCTCTTATGTTCCAAAGGGGTTGCTTGAAGTCCTCGTAGAAGTGTCCTTAAACTGTAATTTTCCAACAGCGACTTTCCCATAGAGTTGCACGGAGCACGCGGTCGTGTTTCCTCACTGCACCCGTCCTCCGTGGGCGCCCTGTGTCACTGCCGTGGGTGGTTCCTTGGGGTCCCAGCGATTCTACGTGCTCTAGGCACAGTGTCTATTGAAGTCGTGATTGTTATACCATTTTTTTAGTATATGGTTCGGTCTCCCCCTGGAGCCGTTGTACATTTTGCTACTTACTTATGTTCTATTGATTAAGTATTGTGTGCTTTATGTTCTAATCTCGTGTAGAGATTAGTAGAGACTGTTTTAGTAATAAATACATATTTTTACATAACTACTGTGTGGTTCTCCTTTCATTTGATCATTCAAGAAGTGAGATTCTGGTAAAACAAGCTGCTTTACATTCCTTCAAGATTAAGCCTGAAGGCTGCTCTCCACAGCTACCACTAGGATAGCTTTCAATAAAGGTTATCTTTGACCTCATATATCATAAGGGTCGTTTGGACTGGTGCAAGGTGCCCCCTTTAATTAGTGGACAGCATATACCAGGCCAACTTCTCACAGCCTACATGTGGCACAAGGACACCAGTGCTCCATCCACACCATCACTAAATTGAGGCGGCCAAGAGAGCTGCACAAGGAGACCAATCAATCAATTAATCAGGGTTTTGTATAGCGTGGCTACTCACCCGTGAAGGTCTCAATGCACTGGACGAGGGGGGCTTTTGGTCGGACTGGGTGGAGGATCATTCGAAGAGCCAGGTCTTGAGGTCCTTACTGAATTGGGTCAGCGACGCGGATTGCCTGAGGTGGAGTGACAGTATATTCCAGGTATTTGTGGCGAGGTAGGAGAACGACCTTTCTCTGGGTTCTGGTCTTGTGAATCCTGGGGACCAAGGCAAGGGTAAGCTGGGCGGAACCGAGTTGTCTGGCGGGTATGTGGAATGCGAGGCATTGGTTCAGGTATGCTGGTCCTTCATTGTGTAGAGTTTTGTAGGCGTGAGTGAGGACCTCGAAAGTGATTCTCTTGTTGACTGATAGCAAGTGGAGTTGTCGGAGGTGTTGCGTGATGTGGCTGCGGCGGGGATGTCGAGTACCAGTCTGGCTGTGGCATTTTGGACGTTCTGTAGTTTCTTTAGCTGTTTCAGAGTGACGCCAGCGTAGAGTGCGTTGCCGTAGTCGAGTCTGCTGGTGAGGAGTACGTGGGTGACCCTCTTTCATGATTCTGTGGGGATCCATCTGAATGTCTTTCGAAGCAGGCGGAGCGTGTAGAAGCAGGCTGAGGAAACTGCGCTGATTTGGCGGTTCATGGTGTGCGATGAGTCCATATAATGTAGAGGTTGCGTGCGCAGTCTGTCGGGGTGAGGGAAGGTCCCAGAGCGGCTGGCCACCAGGAGTCGTCCCAAGCTGAAGGGGTCAGTCCCAGGATGAGTACTTCGGTCTTGTCTGGGTTGAGCTTGAAGCAGCTGTCTTTCATCCAGGTAGCAACGGCCTTCATTCCACTGTGGAAGTTGGTTCTGGCGGTTGTGGGTTCGTTGGTGAAGGAGAGGATCAGCTGGGTGTTGGTGGAGTACGAGATGATGTTGAATTCATGGCTTCTGACGATGGCTGCAAGGGAGGCCATGTAGACGTTGAAGAGGGTGGGGCTCATGGACGAGACCTGGGGCACTCCACAGCTGACCTCTGTGGGGTCTGAGAGGAACGCTGGTAGTCTGACTCGCTGATTCTGCCGGTGAGGAAGGAGTGGATCCAGTCCAGAGCCTTGTTGCGGATGCCGGCGTCGTGGAGTCTCATGATTAGGGTGCGGTGGGAGATGGTGTCGAAAGTGGCCGAGAGGTCTAGTAGGAGGGAGCAGATGTCGATGGTGGCGAGTCTCATTGATGTGGTTGCTTCGGAAGCCGGATTGGGAGGTGTCCAGGACGTGGTTCACTTCAATGAACTCGGACAGTTGGGCGTTGATGGCCTTCTCGATGACCTGGGGAGGGGAGGGGAGGAGGGAGATGGGTCTGACGTTCTTGATGTCTGTCGGGTCCAAGGACAGATTCTTCAGCAGGGGAACAAGGACACCATTACTCCACCCACTGCCATCCCAAAACTGAGGGGCCTGCATGTGGCACAAGGATAGCAGTTCTCCAACCACACAGAGCAACCTATTACTTAACTGAGGTCGCCTGCGTGTGGTCCAAGGAGGCCAGTGCTCCCTCATACAGAGCAAAAAATCAGCACTAAACTAAGGTGGCCTGCATGTGGCACAAGGACACCGGTGCTCCACCCACTTCCATCCCTAAACTGAGGTGGCCTACATGTGGCACAAGGACACCGGTGCTCCACCCACTCCCATCACTAAACTGAGGTGGCCTGCATGTGGCACAAGGACACTTGTGCTCGACCGAGTCCCACCACTAAACTGAGATGGCCTGAGTGCTGCAAAAGGAGACCAGTGTTCCACCCATTCCCATCAGTAAACCGAGGGGGCCTGCATGTGGCACAAGGACACCGGTGCTACACCCACCACTAAACTGAGATGGCCTGCATGTGGCACAAGGACACCAGTGCTCCACCCACTCCCATCACTAAACTGAGTTGGCTTGCATGTGGCACAAGGACACCGGTGCTCCACCCACTCTCATCCCTAAACTGAGGTGATGTGCATGTGGCACAAGGACACCTGTGCTCGACCCAGTCCCACCACTAAACTGAGATGGCCTGAGTGCTGCACAAGGAGACCAGTGCTCCACCCATTCCCATCAGTAAACTGAGGGGGCCTGCATGTGGCACAAGGCCACTGGTGCTACACCCACCACTAAACTGAGGTGGCCTGAGTGCTGCACAAGAACACCGCTGCTCCACCCAGTCCCACCACTAAACTGAGATGGCCTGAGTGCTGCACAAGGAGACCAGTGCTCCACCCATTCCCATCAGTAAACTGAGGGGGCCTGCATGTGGCACAAGGACACCGGTGCTCCACCCACACCCACCACTAAACTGAGGGGGCCTGCGTGTGGTACAAGGACACCAGTGCCTCACCCACTCCCATCCCTAAACTGAGGGGGCCTGCATGTGGGACAAGGACACCGGTGCTCCTTTCACACCCATCACTAAACTGAGGTGGCCTGAGTGCTGCACAAGGACACCAGTGCTCCACCCACACCCATCCCTAAACTGAGGAGCCCTACATGTGGCACAAGGACACCAGTGCTCCACCCACATCCTCCCTAAACTGAGGTGGCCTGCATGTGGCACAAGGACACCAGTGCCTCACCCACTCCCATCCCTAAACTGAGGGGGCCTGCATGTGGCACAAGGAGACCGGTGCTCCCCCCACACCCATCATTAAACAGAGGTGGCCTGAGTGCTGCACAAGGACACCGGTGCTCCATCCCCTCCCACCACTAAACTGAGATGGCCTGCACGTGGCACGAGGACAACAGTGCTCCAACCACTCCCATCACTAAACTGAGGTGGCCTGCATGTGGCACGAGGACAACAGTGCTCCAACCACTCCCATCACTAAACTGAGGTGGCCTGCATGTGGCACAAGGACATCAGTGTTCCACCCACACCACCGCTAAACTGAGCGTGCCTGCATGTGGCACAAGGACACCGGTGCTCCATCCACTCCCATCACTAAACTGAGGTGGCCTGCATGTGGAACAAGGACAACAGTGCTCCACCCACTTCCATCCCTAAACTGAGGGGGCCTGCAGGTGGCACAAGGACAACAGTGCTCCACCCACACCTATCACTAAACTGAGGAGGCCTGCATGTGGCACAAGGACACCGGTGCTCCACCCGCACCCACCACTAAACTGGGGTGGCCTGCATGTGGCACATGGCTACCGGTGCTCCACCCACTCCCATCACTAAACTGAGGTGGCGTGAGTGCTGCACAAGGACACCGGTGCTCCACCCACTCCCATCCCAAAACTGAGGTGGCCTGCATGTGGCACAAGGACACCGGTGCTCCACCCACTCCCATCACTAAACTGAGGGGGCCTGCATGTGGCACAAGGACACTTGTGCTCGACCCAGTCCCATCACTAAACTGAGGTGGCCTGCATGTGGCACAAGGACACCGGTGCTCCACCCACTCCCAGCACAAAACTGAGGTGGCCTGCATGTGGCACAAGGACACCGGTGCTCCACCCACTCCCATCACTAAACTGAGGTGGCCTGCATGTGGCACAAGGACACCTGTGCTCCACCCACACCCACCACTAAACTGGGGTGGCCTGCATGTGGCACTAGGACACCGGTGCTCCACCCACTCCCATCACTAAACTGAGGGGGCCTGCGTGTGGTACAAGCACACCGGTGCTCCACCCACACCCACCACTAAACTGAGGTGGCCTGCATGTGGCACAAGGACACCGGTGCTCCACCCACTCCTATCACTAAACTGAGGTGGCATGCATGTGGCACAAGGACAACGGTGCTCCACCCACTCCTATCACTAAACTGAGGTGGCCTGCATGTGGCACAAGGACACCGGTGCTCCACCCACTCCCATCAGTAAACTGAGGTGGCTTGCATGTGGCACAAGGACAACAGTGCTCCACCCACTCCCATCCCAAAACTGAGGTGGCCTGCATGTGGCACAAGGACACCGGTGCTCCACCCACTCCCATCACTAAACTGATGGGCCCTGCATGTGGCACAAGGACACCGGTGCTCCACCCACTCCCATCACTAAACTGAGGTGGACTGAGTGCTGCACAAGGACACCGGTGCTCCACCCACACCCACCACTAAACTGAGGTGGCCTGCATGTGGCACAAGGACACCAGTGCTCCACCCAGTCCCATTGCTAAACTGAGGGGGCCTTCATGTGGCACAAGGATCCCAGTGCTCCAACCACTCCCATCACTAAACTGAGGTGGCCTGCATGTGGCACGAGGACACCAGTGCTCCAACCACTCCCATCACTAAACTGAGGTGGCCTGCATGTGGCACAAGGACATCAGTGTTCCACCCACACCACCGCTAAATTGAGCGTGCCTGCATGTGGCACAAGGACACCGGTGCTCCATCCACTCCCATCACTAAACTGAGGTGGCCTTCATGTGGCACAAGGATCCCAGTGCTCCAACCACTCCCATCACTAAACTGAGGTGGCCTGCATGTGGCACGAGGACACCAGTGCTCCAACCACTCCCATCACTAAACTGAGGTGGCCTGCATGTGGCACGAGGACACCAGTGCTCCAACCACTCCCATCACTAAACTGAGGTGGCCTGCATGTGGCACAAGGACATCAGTGTTCCACCCACACCACCGCTAAACTGAGCGTGCCTGCATGTGGCACAAGGACACCGGTGCTCCATCCACTCCCATCACTAAACTGAGGTGGCCTGCATGTGGAACAAGGACACCAGTGCTCCACCCACTTCCATCCCTAAACTGAGGGGGCCTGCAGGTGGCACAAGGACAACAGTGCTCCACCCACACCTATCACTAAACTGAGGAGGCCTGCATGTGGCACAAGGACACCGGTGCTCCACCCACACCCACCACTAAACTGGGGTGGCCTGCATGTGGCACATGGCTACCGGTGCTCCACCCACTCCCATCACTAAACAGAAGTGGCCAGAGCGCTGCACAAGGACACCGGTGCTCCACCCACACCCACCACTAAACTGAGGTGGCCTGCATGTGGCACAAGGACACCAGTGCGCCACCCACTCCCATTGCTAAACTGAGGGGGCCTTCATGTGGCACAAGGACACCAGTGCTCCACTCACTCCCATCACTAAACTGAGGTTATGTGCATGTGGCACAAGGACACCAGTGCTCCACCCACTCCCATCCATAAATTCAGGGGTCCTGTATGTGGAACAAGGACACCGGTGCTCCACCCACTCCCATCACTAAACTGGGGGGCCTGCATGTGGCACGAGGACACAGGTGTTCCATCCACTCCCATCACTAAAGTGAGGGGGCCTGCATGTGGCACGAGGACACCAGTGCTCCACCCACACCCATTACTAATCGGAGGGGGCATGCATGTGGCACAAGGACACCAGTACTCCTCCCACACCCATCCCTAAACAGAGCGAGCCTGCATGTGGCACAAGGACACCGGTGATCCACCCACTCCCATCACTAAACTGAGGTGGCCTGCATGTGGCACAAGGACACCGGTGCTCCACCCACTCATCACTAAAGTGAGGTGGCCTGAGTGCTACACAAGGACACCGGTGCTCCACCAACTCCCATCCCAAAACTGAGGGGGCCTGCATGTGGCACAAGGACACCGGTGCTCCACCCACACCCACCACTAAACTGAAGTGGCCTGCATGCGGCACAAGGACACCGGTGCTCCACCCACTCCCATCACTAAACAGAAGTGGCCCGCATATGGCACAAGGAGACCAGTGCTCCACCCACTCCCATCACTAAATTGAGGTGGCCAGAGTGCTGCACAAGGACACCGGTGCTCCACCCACACCCACCACTCAACTGAGGTTATGTGCATGTGGCACAAGGACACCGGTGCTCCACCCACTCCCATCCATAAATTAAGGGGTCCTGTATGTGGCACAAGGACACCGGTGCTCCCCCACTCCCATCACTAAACTGGGGGGCCTGCACGTGGCACGAGGACACCTGTGCTCCATCCACTCCCATCACTAAACTGAGGTGGCCTGCATGTGGAACAAGGACACCAGTGCTCCACCCACTTCCATCCCTAAACTGAGGGGGCCTGCAGGTGGCACAAGGACAACAGTGCTCCACCCACACCTATCACTAAACTGAGGAGGCCTGCATGTGGCACAAGGACACCGGTGCTCCACCCACACCCACCACTAAACTGGGGTGGCCTGCATGTGGCACATGGCTACCGGTGCTCCACCCACTCCCATCACTAAACAGAAGTGGCCAGAGCGCTGCACAAGGACACCGGTGCTCCACCCACACCCACCACTAAACTGAGGTGGCCTGCATGTGGCACAAGGACACCAGTGCGCCACCCACTCCCATTGCTAAACTGAGGGGGCCTTCATGTGGCACAATGACACCAGTGCTCCACTCACTCCCATCACTAAACTGAGGTTATGTGCATGTGGCACAAGGACACCAGTGCTCCACCCACTCCCATCCATAAATTAAGGGGTCCTGTATGTGGAACAAGGACACCGGTGCTCCACCCACTCCCATCACTAAACTGGGGGGCCTGCATGTGGCACGAGGACACAGGTGTTCCATCCACTCCCATCACTAAAGTGAGGGGGCCTGCATGTGGCACGAGGACACCAGTGCTCCACCCACACCCATTACTAATCGGAGGGGGCATGCATGTGGCACAAGGACACCAGTACTCCTCCCACACCCATCCCTAAACAGAGCGAGCCTGCATGTGGCACAAGGACACCGGTGATCCACCCACTCCCATCACTAAACTGAGGTGGCCTGCATGTGGCACAAGGACACCGGTGCTCCACCCACTCATCACTAAAGTGAGGTGGCCTGAGTGCTACACAAGGACACCGGTGCTCCACCAACTCCCATCCCAAAACTGAGGGGGCCTGCATGTGGCACAAGGACACCGGTGCTCCACCCACACCCACCACTAAACTGAAGTGGCCTGCATGCGGCACAAGGACATCGGTGCTCCACCCACACCCACCACTAAACTGGGGTGGCCTGCATGTGGCACATGGCTACCGGTGCTCCACCCACTCCCATCACTAAACAGAAGTGGCCCGCATATGGCACAAGGAGACCAGTGCTCCACCCACTCCCATCACTAAATTGAGGTGGCCAGAGTGCTGCACAAGGACACTGGTGCTCCACCCACACCCACCACTCAACTGAGGTTATGTGCATGTGGCACAAGGACACCGGTGCTCCACCCACTCCCATCCATAAATTAAGGGGTCCTGTATGTGGCACAAGGACACCGGTGCTCCCCCACTCCCATCACTAAACTGGGGGGCCTGCACGTGGCACGAGGACACCTGTGCTCCACCCACTCCCATCACTAAACTGAGGGGGCCTGCATGTGGCACGAGGACACCAGTGCTCCACCCACACCCATCACTAATCGGAGGGGGCATGCATGTGGCACAAGGACACCAGTGCTCCCCCCACACCCATCACTAAACTGAGGTGGCCTGCATGTGGCACAAGGACACCGGTGCTCCACCCACTCCCATCACTAAACTGAGGTGGCCTGAGTGCTGCACAAGGACACCGGTGCTCCACCAACTCCCATCCCAAAACTGAGGTGGCCTGCATGTGGCACAAGGACACCGGTGCTCCACCCACTCCCATCACTAAACTGATGGGCCCTGCATGTGGCACAAGGACACCGGTGCTCCACCCACTCCCATCACTAAACTGAGGTGGACTGAGCGCTACACAAGGACACCGGTGCTCCACCCACACCCACCACTAAACTGACGTGGCCTGCATGTGGCACAAGGACACCGGTGCTCCACCCACTCCTATCACTAAACTGAGGTGGCCTGCATGTGGCACAAGGACAACGGTGCTCCACCCACTCCTATCACTAAACTGATGGGCCCTGCATGTGGCACAAGGTCACCGGTGCTCCACCCACTCCCATCACTAAACTGAGGTGGACTGAGTGCTGCACAAGGACACCGGTGCTCCACACACTCCCATCACTAAACTGGGGGGCCTGCATGTGGCACGAGGACACAGGTGTTCCATCCACTCCCATCACTAAAGTGAGGGGGCCTGCATGTGGCACGAGGACACCAGTGCTGCACCCACTCCCATCCATAAATTAAGGGGTCCTGTATGTGGCACAAGGACACTGGTGCTCCACCCACTCCCATCACTAAACTGGGGGGCCTACATGTGGCACGAGGACACCGGTGCTCCACCCACTCCCATCACTAAACTGAGGTGGCGTGAGTGCTGCACAAGGACACCGGTGCTCCACCCACTCCCATCCCAAAACTGAGGTGGTCTGCATGTGGCACAAGGACACTTGTGCTCCACCCAGTCCCATCACTAAACTCAGGTGGCCTGCATGTGGCACAAGGACACCGGTGCTCCACCCACACCCACCACTAAACTGGGGTGGCCTGCATGTGGCACTAGGACACCGGTGCTCCACCCACTCCCATCACTAAACTGAGTGGGCCTGGGTGCTGCTGAAAGACACCGGTGCTCCATTAACACCCACCTCTAAACTCGGGGGGGCTGCGCTCTGCACAAGGACACCGATGCTCCCAACACTCATCATAAAACGGAGGTGGCCTGTGTGTGATCCACGGAGGCCAGTGTTCCATTCACACGCAGCACTAAGCTGAGGGGGGCTACCCCTAGCATCAAGGGAGCCTCAATGTTGACGTGGCATTCCTACATGGCATAGGTTTCTAGGCAGCGTGCTGCATTGTGGAAGTCTACTCCCCGGTCAGAGCTCAGGAGCAGAGGGGGTCTGCACTCGGTGGGGGGGTCCCAATTAGGCAGAACAAACCTGCACTCTTCAAGCCCACCTCCGAAAGCATCAAAGCCCCTCTCATCCCGAGACTACCTTCCCGCTTTTGATCAGGGATCCTGGGCTGATGAAGACTTCGATGGGAGGAGGAAGGTGGAAGCGTGGTGCCTGCTAGACGTGGCCCCCCACAGGCGCATCCCTACTCTGAGTCTGCACCGACTGACTTCCCAAGTACTACTGGGGCGGAGCGCCCCCGCCGAGGCTGCTCTCAACAGCAGCTGGGCTCCAGTGGAGGGTGGTCCTGGGCAAAGGGTGGGCATCTGCCATCTGATGAATGTGTCACCCGGCAGGATGCAGCTGGGAAATCAAGCCGAAAAAGACATGACTATCCAAAAATAGGTTTGGATAGAGCTGCTGATGGCAGCTTGGAAAGAGCAGAGATTTGTCATCTGTGCCTGGCGGAGGGGGCCTGGGAGGCGGCGGGGAGGGCACCGGGGCGCTCTCAGGACCCGGAGGGCACAGAGCAGCGATCTCTCCAGATCTGCAAGGGGTATTTGTGCAAGAGCAGGCCAAGCCAGCAAGGGGGATGGGGGGAGGCGGCTGCGGGTGAGCATGAGCACCCTGCACCCCCAGGTGGCGCTAGACCTTGCAATAGTACGGACTTCCCAAAAGGCGAAGTCCCGCGACCTCCAGAGCGCAGATGCTACCGTGATGCGCGCCACACACATCCCGTCTCAGACCCTGCCGACTCATGCACACACCCCCGGACCACACAGACGAACAGCACGATACTTCACACCCACTCACAGAACATCCAGCAGACCACCCCAGATCCCCCCACCAGAGGTACACCCGCCCCGTGTGTTATGAGCAGACGTGCTTATGACAAGAGTGCTAGAGGGGTTGGGGCTCTCGGGTCCACTAGAGATGGCAATGCTTCTAGTGTGGGACAGTGGCAGGCCCAGGCTGTGACCCCACTAAAGGCGGGCGGCAGCTGACTGGACACTGCACTGCAGGCCCTCTTATATCTGGACCTCACTGTAGGGACGGCCTGCTGACTCTGAGGCCATCAGTGGAGCGCCTACTGACTACGGATGGATGGTGCATGCGTGTGAGGTGGGGGCAGCCTGCGAGGGTGGGGAGTAGTCCCACACACCCTACTTCCATGAGAGCCTAGGGCGATGGTGTATCTGTGCTCTCCATGCATTCGGCTTCCAGGAGACAGACTGACAGGCTGCTGTGTTCCTCACACACAGCCAAAGTATGCCTGTGCGCCTAAACGCACACTTCCTCACACACAACGTCCTCTTTAGAGACAGACTGACAGGCTGCTGTGTTCCGCACACACAGCCAAAGTATGCCTGTGCTCCCACACGCACACCTCCTCACACACAACGTCCTCTTTAGAGACAGACTGACAGGCTGCTGTGTTCCGCACACACAGCCAAAGTATGCCTGTGCTCCCACACGCACACTTCCTCACACACAACGTCCTCTTTAGAGAGAGACTGACAGGCTGCTGCGTTCCTCACACACAGCCAAAGTATGCCTGTGCTCCCACACGCACACTTCCTCACACACGACGTCCTCTTTAGAGACAGACTGACAGGCTGCTGCGTTCCTCACACACAGCCAAAGTATGCCTGTGCTCCCACACGCACACTTCCTCACACACAACGCCCTCTTTAGAGACAGGCTGCTGCGTTCTTCACACACAGCCAAAGTATGCCTGTGCTCCCACACGCACACTTCCTCACACACAACGTCCTCTTTAGAGACAGACTCCTCACACACAACGTCCTCTTTAGAGACAGACTGACAGGCTGCTGTGTTCCTCACACACAGCCAAAGTATGCCTGTGCTCCCACACGCACACTTCCTCACACACAACGTCCTCTTTAGAGAGAGACTGCTCGCTGGGGCAAGATGTACCCATATATCCTTCATAAGTTCTGTCCCCATGAGACAGGATGTCAGACGGGTGTGTGCTACACACCCTGCCAGAGGATACCTGCGCCCCTAAGCACAAATCTCCTCTTAGAATAAAGACTGTGCGAGGCTGGGGCCTGTCTGTACTAGCATCCCTTTCACGAGACAGACTGCCAGGTGCCTGTATCCCACACCTACGGCCTCTGCTCCCAGGATAAAAGGCCCCAACTACACAAACCCCCTGACAACACACAGCCTCCTATAAGACAGGCTCCGACAGGCCAGGGTAAGAAATTGTTTTTTTTTTTTTTGGAGGGGGTGAAGACCCTTCTCAAGAAAGAACCACAATCCTAGTCAGGGTGAACCACAAAAATCATTAAATTAACCTGTGCTTAACCCTCTGGTAGCTTAGCACCAAAGCAGCCAGGCTTACCTTAGAGGCACTATACTAGGTATTTATGCAGAACAAAAACAGTAATAAAGTGTTAAGACAACACAAGAAAAATCCACACCAATTTAGAAAAATAGAGTGAAATTCATTAAATAAAATGAGAAAAATCCTGTCAGTAGAACCGCAGATATGCAGTTTTAAAAGTTTCGGTAAAAATAGCACCAAGAAGCAGAAAATACGGACTGTGAGTATCTGGCCGTGCTAAACCGGGAGGAAGTCACAAGCAGTCAGGCCGACCACAATGGAGTGCTGGACAGAAACAGGGACCAGGTTAGTCCTGCTGAAAAAGTTATTGCCTGAAAGTCCGGCGCGCAAAGTTCAAAACTTCAGGATTTAACAGAAGTCGTTCAACTGATGTCAGCCAAGGGTCCGGAACCTGGGAGCCATCTCTCAGGAACGCACGCCAGAAGAGGCCAGCGGGGCTCAGGCAGGGCCAGTTGCAGGTCCAAGCAGGGCCATTGCAGCAGGTCCGATGATCAGATTCAGGGAGGACTCTGAAGCTTGTTGTGTTTCTGTCGCTCAGAACAAGAGGTAATCCAACTGACCCTTGCAGCCCTCCAGGTAATCCTGGGAGAAGGAAGGAGGTCTAGTCTTCCTTCTCAGAGAGCAGGGTAGGCCTCAAGCAGCAGGGCAGTCCTCTGAAGAACATGGCAGGTGTCAACAAGCAGGGCAGCCCTTTGGGGAACAAGGCATGCTTCAAGCAGCAGGGCAGTCCTCTGAAGAACATGGTAGGTGTCAACAAGCAGGGCAGCCCTTTGGGGAACAAGGTAGTCCAACTTCCGTAATGTCCACAGGTCCAGAAGTGTAGAAGAGTGGGTGTGAAGGTCATATTTTTATACCTGGTGCCAGTTTTGAAGTGAAAGAAACTTCTAGAGGCCCTTCCCCCACCACCACCACAGTTGCTTCTAGAATCTCCTTCCTCCATTCCCGCGATCCAAGAGCTCTGGGATGACAGTAAACTTGTGTCAAGTTCTTTTTGAGAGTGCTGGAGAGAATTGCTCTGTCTCTCCTATCCTGGAAGGATGGCCTTTCTCCCAATTACACCCAGGTCCTATTGTTCACTGTCTAGGCCCAATATGCATTCTTGATGGGGGAGCAATTAACAGGCCCAGGCGGCTGCAAACTCCTAGGACTCGGAAAGTTAAGGGAAGAAAGTGCCAACTTTCTAAAAGTAGCAATTTCAAAACTGTAATCCAAAATTAAACTTTACCATTTAAGAGGATTTTCAATTACAATTCATTTGAGTTTAAACACAACATTGTTTCCAATCAAAAGTTAGCAATTATTAAATGTAATAAGGAAACCCAACATTATCCTACGGGAAAGGTAGGCCTCACAGTAGTGCAAAACGAATTTTGAAGTTTTTCACTACCAGGACCTGCAAAACTTAAAACCATACAGCCTACCCTTCAAATACAATGCACCCTGCCCTATGGGTTGTTTAGGGCCTACCTTAGGAGTGACTTATATGTACTAAAATAGGAGGCTTTGGCCTGGCAAAAGGTTTATTTTGCCAAGCCTAATTGGCAGTTTAAAACTGCACACAGATTGCAATGGCATGCCAGAGACGGGTCCTTTTAGTGGGCGGCACAATGAGTGCAGCTGCCACTGGTAGCATTTAATTTATAGACCCTGGGTGCCTGTGGTACCATAAACAAGGGACTTACAAGTAAATTAAATGTACTAATCTGGTGTAAGCCAATTGTACCATGTTTTAAGGGGAGAGCACAAGCACTTTAGCAATGGTTAGCAAAGGTAAAGTGCACAGTCTTGCAAGACAAGAAAGGAAAATGCTACTTTCCCAGTATGCATCTGTTCTTGGCATGTAGAGCTGTAGATTCATATGCGTTACCATAGATCGCCATCTGGTGTTGGGCTCGGATGTTTGCACTTTGTTTTTCTTCGAAGAAGTGTTTGTAGTCACGAGGTAGGTGACTCCTCCTTATGGTGATAGTGCGCATGGGCATCGACTTCATCCCCAGATTGTTTTCGCCATAAAGGGTGATGATGGAGTTAGTAAGAATAGAAAGAGATGTCCATGTGTATTGTATCTAAGTGAGATAATACTGCAGCAGATAAAGGTACCGGGGAGGTGGGTGGGTGCATATGAATCTACAGCTCTACATGCCAAGAACAAATGCATACTGGGTAAGTAGCATTTTCCGTTCGAGGCATATGAGCTGTAGATCATATGCGTTAGCATAGACTATATAGCAGTTATCTTCGCAGCGGTGGCTGACCTGTATCTGTTGCAGTAGTTTGCAAAATAGTTCTTAAGACAGCCTGGCCCACACTAGCTTGTTGTTTTGCATGCACATCTACACAGTAGTGTTTTGTGAATGTGTGAGGTGTAGACCAAGTTGCAGCCTTGCAGATGTCATCTAGGGGTATATTCCCTAAGAATGCTATAGAAGCCCCTAGTTTGCGTGTGGAATGCGCTCTAGGGGGAATAGTTAATGTGCGTTTGGCTTTAATGTAGCATATTTGGATGCATTTAACTATCCACCGTGCAATACCAGTTTTTGAAATGGGATTGCCTTTATGTGGTGGCGAAAAAGCAACAAAAAGTTGTTTGGTTTTTCTAAAAGATTTAGTTCTTTCAATGTAATAAAGTATTGCTCTTTTGACATCTAGTGTGTGAAGAGCACGTTCTGCCACTGAGTCTGGTTGAGGGAAAAACACTGGTAGTTCAACAGACTGATTGAGGTGAAAGGCAGAGACTTTAGGTAAAAATGTTGGATTGGTCCTAAGAACCACTTTGTTGTGATGAATTTGTAAAAATGGTTCTTGTATGGTTAGTGCCTGGAGCTCACCAACTCTTCTAAGAGATGTGATGGCTATAAGGAAGGCTACCTTCCAAGTGAGGAACTGTAGTTCACATTTGTCCATAGGCTCAAACGGTGGGCCCATAAGTCTTGTAAGGACAATATTAAGGTTCCAAACTGGAAAGGGTGGAACTCTAGGGGGAATGATTCTTTTGAGTCCTTCCATAAATGCTTTGATAGCGGGCACTCTAAACAAAGACAAGTGTTGTCTGTTTTGTAGATAAGCGGCTATTGCAGCGAGATGCAATCGTATAGATGTGTATGCTAAGTTACAGCGTTGTAGGTGTAAGAGATAGCAAATGATGTTTTGAATGGAAGCATCTAATGGATTGATTTGATTGTTTGTACAGTAAATTACAAATCGTTTCCACTTTGCTGCGTAGCATGCTCTTGTGGTAGGACGTCTAGCTTCTTTAATGACGTTCATGCAGTCTGGCGGGAGATTAAGGTAGCCAAACTCTATGATTTCAGGTGCCAGATCGCAAGGTTGAGTCGAATGGGATCTGAATGTCTTATCTCTCCATGGTTCTGAGTGAGAAGCTTGGGTGAGAGGTGTAGTTTTTGATGGGGAACTACAGATAGTTCAAACAGGGTTGTGAACCAAGGTTGTCGAGCCCATGTGGGAGCAACTAGGATCATTGTGAGGGAATGCTGTTGGAGCTTCCGAACCACTAATGGAATGAGCGGGAGAGGCGGAAAAGCGTAAGCAAATGTCCCTGGCCAGTTTATCCATAGCGCATTGCCCTTGGACAATGGGTGTGGATACCTGGACGCGAAGTTTGGGCGTTTTGGTGTGTGGCGAACAGATCTAGTTCTGGGTAGCTCCACATTTGAAAGAATGGATGCAGAACTTGAGGATGTAATTCCCATTCGTGGATTTGTTGTCGTTGACGACTGAGCAGATCTGCAATGTGATTATCTACTCCTGGAAGGTGTTCGGCAAGGAGATATATGTTTTGAGGTATGGCCCATCTCCATATGCTTTGAGCTAGTCGCGAGAGCTATAGGGAGTGTGTCCCTCCCTGTTTTTGTTTATAATACATTGCTGTCATGTTGTCCGTACGGACTAGGACAGCTTTGCGGACTAGGTGGACTTGAAAGGCTTTTAGTGCTAGAAAAATTGCCAATAGTTCTAGGTGGTTTATGTGGAACTGTCTTTGTTGTAGAGTCCACATGCCCTGAATGGTATGATTTTGAAGATGAGCTCCCCAGCCGGTGAGCGATGCGTCTGCTGTTAGCACTATCTGTGGAACCGGGTCGAGGAACGGCCGCCCTTTGGAAAGGTTTTGTGTGTTTCACCACTGCAGAGAGCGATGGGTGCGGTCGTCTACCAACACCAGATCTGTTAACAGGCCTTGAACCTGGTTCCACTGACATGCCAAACATTCTTGTAGAGGACGCATTTGGAGTCTTGCATAAGGGACGATTAGAATGCAAGAGGCCATCATTTCAATTACCTGCATGAACACTCGAGCTGGTAATGAGTCTTGAGGCTGAAATTGTGATATTAGTGCCTGCATGTTGCGTATCCTGACTGGGTTGGGGTATGCTAGAGCTTTGCAAGTGTCTATTGTAGCTCCTAGATATATTTGTGTGTTGGACGGTTGGAGGTGGGATTTGGTGAGGTTTACAGTGAATCCCAAGTGGTGAAGCAATTGAATGGTCTTGTAGGTGTGTTGAACACAGCTGTGTTGTGATTTGGCCTTTATGAGCCAATCGTCCAGATGAGGAAACACGTGAATGTGTTGTCTTCTTAAGTGAGCTGCAACTACTGCTAGACACTTGGTGAAAACTCTGGGTGCTGTGGTTACCCCGAACGGGAGGACTTTGAACTGGTAGTGTTGACCGTCCACCACGAACCTGAGATATTTCCTGTAAGCGGGGTGAATGGGAATGTGGAAGTAGGCGTCCTTTAAATCCAAAGTGGAAAGAAAGTCGCCTTGCTGAAGCAATGGGAGCACCTGTTGGAGGGTGACCATGTGGAAATTATCTGACTGAATGTAGATGTTCAGCTGTCTGAGGTCTAATATTGGCCTGAGAGAGCCGTCCTTTTTTGGAATTAGAAAATAGAGAGAGTAAACCCCCATGCCCTGATGAGCTAAGGGGACTGGTTCTATTGCATGTTTTTGTAACAGGGAGAGAAGCACAAGTTACTAACTTGTGTAACGATATATCTGTAAGAGACAGTAGTTAGTGACAGATTCCTTACCTTAGAATATCCCCAGGCGTCAGGCTGGATCCGGAAAGTTTTTGCGTAGCAGTACCCTTGCGCGTCGGTAGGCGGCGTCGTGTGGCTCCGCGTCCGTCGTCGGCGTCGTGATCGCCGGGATGACGTCGCAGGCAGTACTTAGACGCCGCCCCTGCGCGCTGACGTCAGTTCTGTACACGACTTTCCGCGCCAGGAACGCAGAGCCATGCAAGAAGCTGACATAGGTGTCTGAAAAATACTAGGGCCCTGAAAAGGATGTCCTTAACCCTAGAAATCAGTTCGCAGAACGGGGAGGATGGGTGGGGCGGTAAGGAATCTGTCACTAACTACTGTCTCTTACAGATATATCGTTACACAAGTTAGTAACTTGTGCATCTGAAAGAGACACGTTAGTGACAGATTCCTTACCTTAGAATACATACCCCAGCAATACCAACCCCGGTGGTGGGTCTGCGAACAAAGATCAGACAAGGAAGTCCCGGAGGACAGAACGGCCAAAGAAGCCGTCCCTCCGGACCTGACTGTCAAGGCAGTAATGCTTGGTAAACGTGTGCAGCGAGGCCCACGTAGCTGCCTGACAGTTATCCTGCAGCGGAACACCGCGGCCTAAGGCCCTGGTAGCAGCCGTTGCCCTGGTGGAATGGGCACGCAGCCCAACAGGAGGCTCCTTCTTAGCCAAAGAATAGCAGGCTTTGATACACAAGGTTACCCAGCGGGAGATAGTTCTCTTGTGCACCGCCCGACCTTTTTTGGCGCCCACGTAGCCAACAAAGAGCTGGTCATCCACCCGGAAGTGTTGTGTGCGGTTGATATAAAAAGAAAGCGCACGTTTTGGGTCCAGACGGTGGAGCCTCTCTTCCTCTCTGGAAGGATGCGGAGGCGGAAAGAAGGTGGGCAAAGTGATGGTCTGCCCAATGTGGAAGGCAGTAACCACCTTTGGCAAGAAGGACGGACGCGTCCTAAGAACAACCTTGTCTGGATGGACAGACAGAAAGGGAGGTTTGCATGAAAGAGCCTGGAGCTCACTCACCCGCCGAGCGGAGGTGATGGCCACCAGAAAGGCTGTCTTCAGAGTCAGAAGACAAAGAGGACAGTTATGTAGAGGCTCAAAGGGAGCGCACATAAGAAAGGTAAGAACCAAGTTCAAGTCCCACTGAGGCATCACAAACGGAACAGGAGGGAAGAGGTGTGTAATGCCTTTTAGAAACCTGTTAACAACAGGGGACTTGAAAAGGGAGGGCTGATCAGGAAGACTGAGGAAGGCCGAGATGGCACAAGATAGCCCTTGATGGTACCCAGGGCAGAACCCTGTTGGGCCAGGGAAAGAAGGAACAGAAGAACCTCAGAAAGAGGGGCAGAAAGGGGATTCACAGCCTTTGCTGTGCACCATGCCACAAACTTGTTCCACATGCAGGCGTATACCACCTTAATGGAGGGACGCCTGGCTGCCAGAATCACATCACAAACTTCGGGAGGCAAGTCGAAAGGAATCAACTGCCGCCGCTCAATCTCCACGCAAGCAGGTGGAGGCTGGACAGGTTCGGGTGGAGGACCGTCCCCTGCTGCTGCGACAGAAGATCCTCCCGAAGAGGCAGACGGATCGGGGGATCTACGCTCATACTGAGTAGCTCGGGATACCAAACTCTTCGAGCCCAGTCCGGAGCCACAAGAATGACTTGGGCCCGGTCGTGCCGAATCTTCTTCAACACTCTGGGTAGAAGTGGTATAGGCGGAAAGGCGTACAACAGACCGCAACTCCACTCGCGACGAAAAGCGTCGCCGAGCGAGTGCCGCCTTGGAAATTCCAACGCGCAGAACTGATGACATTGCGCGTTCTCTTCGGTGGCGAATAGATCTAACCAAGGCTCTCCCCACTGTAGAAAGAGTCCTTGCGCCACTTCCGAGTGAAGACGCCATTCGTGATCCATCATGCACCTGCGGCTGAGTTCGTCCGCCCTGGCGTTCAGGGAACCTGCCAGGTGTTGAACCATCAGGAACATGCCCTGATGTTCCAGCCATGTCCAGAGGCGCAGAGCCTCCTGACAAAGGGTCCACGACCCCACCCCGCCTTGTTTGTTGCAATACCACATGGCGGTGGTGTTGTCTGTGAACACCTGCACTACCTTCCCTTTGACAGAGGGAAGGAATGCCTTGAGTGCAAGTCGGATCGCCCGGAGCTCCAGAAGGTTGATATGGAGCCGGGACTCCGCCGGAGACCAGAGGCCTCTGATCTCCGCCTCTCCCATGTGACCGCCCCATCCCAGAAGGGACGCGTCCGTCACAACTGTGTGCTCTGGCTGGGGAAGGGAGAGGGATCTGCCCATGACCCATTGCCGGTTCGAGAGCCACCACTGCAACTGTTTTGCAGTCCCCTCCGAGATCTGGACGTGATCGGACAGGTTGCCCTGGTGCTGCGCCCACTGGAACTTCAGGTCCCACTGCAGAGCCCGCATATGCCATCTGGCATGATTGACCAGCAGGATGCAGGAGGCCATGAGGCCCAGCAGCCTCAGGGTCATCCGTACCGAAACCCAGGATAAAGGCTGAAAGATCGGAATCATAGCCTGAATATCCCGGACTCGCCGTTCGGGAGGATAGGCCCGAAACTGCGTCGTGTCCAGAACTGCTCCGATGAAAAGGAGCTGTGGAGAAGGAATCAGATGCGACTTCGGCACATTGATGGAGAACCCCAGCGAGTGCAGGAGTTCGGCCGTAGTCTGGAGGTGGGAGACGACTGCCTGGGACGAGCCCGCCTTCAGCAGCCAGTCGTCGAGGTAGGGGAAGACTGGAACCCCTGCCCGGCGCAGATGAGCTGCGACCACCGCCATCACTTTGGTGAACACCCGAGGGGCACTTGTAAGGCCAAAGGGGAGCACGGTGAACTGAAAATGCTCGAGGCCTACCGTGAACCGCAGGTAACGCCGGTGGGCCGGCAGGACGGGGATGTGAAAATAAGCGTCCTGCAAGTCCAACGCTACCAACCAGTCTCCAGGGTCGAGGGCAGTCAAGACCTGAGCTAGGGTGAGCATCTTGAACTTCTCCTTCCAGAGGAAGCGATTGACATTCCGGAGGTCCAAGATAGGACGCATGTCCTCCTTGTCCTTTTTGGGCACCAGGAAGTAGTGGGAGTAGCAACCACGTCCTACTTCTGGGGTCGGAACATGCGCGATGGCCCTCTTGGCCAAGAGGGGCGTGACTTCCTTCTGCAGAAGTACCAAGTGATCCCCTGACATGCAGTGGAATTGAGGTGGCATGGCTGGGGGGGTGGTCTCGAAGGGGAGGGAGTAGCCCCTTCGGACAATGTCCAAGACCCACCTGTCCGAGGTGATGGGACGCCAGTGGTGAAGGTGATGGCGGACCCTGCCCCCTACTGGCGTTATGTGCACCGGAAAGGAGGGACTAGGAGGGCTTGGAGGCCGCGGACGGGTTGGAGGTGGTGGCCTGACCCGCACGCTGGTTGCCCGAACCGCCACGGCGGTATCCACGTCCTCGGCCACGCGAAGACGCTTGCTGCGCGGGCCGGTGGCTGGGCAGCTGACGTGATTGGGCGCCCCTTCAGTGGCCACGAAAGGGGTGAAAAGCAGAGGTGAGCGGAGGGCGTACAACAGAAAGGCCCAGGGACTTGGCAGTAGCCCGTGAGTCCTTAAACCGCTCCAGCGCATGGTCTGCCTTTGAACCAAAAAGACCGACTCCATCAAAGGGCATGTCCATGAGTGTATTCTGGACATCACCCGAGAAACCAGTTGTCCTCAGCCAGGCGTGGCGACGCAGCGCCACCGTCGTTGCAAGCGATCTGCCCAGCGAGTCGGCGGTATCAAGGCCACAACGGATGGTGTATTTAGCCGCATCTCGCCCTTCCGCAATGGCGCGGGTAAGCAGTGTCTGGACCTCCTCAGAACACTGTGGCAAAACAGCCGCCACCGAATCCCACAGGGAGTGGGTATATCGGCCCAAAAGGCAAGCGGTGTTGCCGGACCGCAAGCCAGCACTGGAGGAAGAAAAAGCCTTCTTCCCAAATTGGTCCAGGCGTTTGGATTCCCTATCCGGAGGGGCGGTAGGGAAGGCGGTTTGGGAGGCAGAGGCTTGGACAACCAAGCTCTCGGGTGGGATGTTGGGAGAGAAACAAGGGGTCGCCTGGAGCAGGGCGATGGCGTCGGGCCACGTTCCTATCCACAGGAGCCCCTGTGGTGGGTTTGGACCAGGCACCCAAAAGAACGTCAGTGAGTGCATCATTAAACGGCAGCACAGTCTCCGAGGAGGAAGCCGCCGGCTGAAGCACTTCTGTCAGGAGGTTAGTCCTGACTGCCACAGTAGGCAACTGGAGATGTAAGGCTCCAGCTGCTCTACGCAACACCGTTGCAAAATTAGCTCCCTCTTCCATAGCCACGGGAGGAGACAGCATGCCAGTGTGAGGGGAGGTGTCTAGACCACTGGCATCCCCAAGTTCCTCAGCCCAGTCCGGATCATACTCACACTGTTGTGTGAGAGGGTCCTCAGACCCCTCCCAGCTCTCCTGGTCCTCCTCTTGTTCAAAATATGGGGGAGGAGGGACATTTGGGACCCAAGGTCTCATCGGCGCCGGAACCGGCGTCGAGCGACATCGGTCCGGCTCCATGTCCGGAGCCGGAGAGAGCCGGGGACCGACGCCGTCCGGAGCCCCGGACGGCGTCAGGAACGGCACCGGGGACATCGGCGTCGGCAGAGGCGTGGTTAGGTCAACCGGCGTCGATGGGGGTTGCGGTACCACCGGAGCCGGGATCGAGGCCGGGGCCGGAGCCGAGGCCGGGATGAAGGCTGGTGGGACAGGCGACGCCGGGACCGGAGTCGACGGCGGCGCAACCCCATCAGGGCCCGCGGGGCCCGAAGGCGCACCGGAGGGGCCTGAAGGCCCGAAGAGGCGGGCCATGGCCGACAGGAATTCCTGTATTTCGGCCGGAGTCGCCCCCGAACCCGGAAAGAACGGGTAATGCGGGGGCGGCTCTACAGGCATGTCCGGGGCCGCGGGGACGGTGCCGACTGGGGCCTCAGCCGAGTCGCGAGACCGGCGAGGCGAAGTCTTAGAGCGATGATGCTTCTTAGACTTTTTGTGCTTCGACTTACTCGAGGAGCGCGAAGACTTGGATTCCGACGACTGGCGGGGACTCCGCGACCGGCCCCTCGACCTCTCCCGGGACCGGGGCTTGGTGCGGCACGGAGCCGACTGCCGGACCTCGAGCAGCTTTCGAGACCGCTCTCGCAAAGCCTTCGGATGAAGTTTCCGGCAGTCAGGGCACGACTTCGTGTCGTGGTCTCGGCCGAGACAGAAGAGACACTCGAGATGCGGGTCCGTGATCGACATCATGCGACCGCAGGCTCCGCATGGCTTGAAGCCGGGCATCCCTACGACACCTAGGAGTCGTGAAGACTCGATGAAGAAACAGTGAAAAAATTCACACAAAAAAAGTTAGTCAAAAATTGACTAGGGCACTGCTCTTCCCGGATCTGCGCTTACTGGCGCGGAAAAATAAGAACTGACGTCAGCACGCAGGGGCGGCGTCTAAGTACTGCCCGCGACGTCATCCCGGCGATCACGACGCCGACGACGGACGCGGAGCCGCACGATGCCGCCTACCGACGCGCAAGGGTACTGCTACGCAAAAACTTTCCGGATCCAGCCTGACACCTGGGGATATTCGAAGGTAAGGAATCTGTCACTAACGTGTCTCTTTCAGATCCTCTTTTTTTTTTTTTTTTTTAGGAGTCGTGAGATGTTTGAGGACATTGCACGATGTTTGGGAGGAATATTTGGGGGAGTGGAGGTAAGTTCCAGGCAATAACCATACTGGATAATTTGTTTTACCCACTTGTCTGTTGTGATGGAATTCCAGACAGGTAGGAACTGTGAGAGACGTCCCCCGACAGGAGTGGAATGATCGGGGGTAGTGGAGGGTAGTCACTGTTTGGTGGCAGGGGAAGTGCAGGTGGAGTTACCTCTGCCTCTTTCCCTATTGTTATTTCCTCTGTATCCTCGTCGAAAATATCCTCTGGAGGAGGAAGATTGATTGGGACTTTTGTAAGAGGAGGGGGTATTTTCTGACGCAGTTGTTTTTGAGCCACCCCTGTAAAAGGAGAGACAAAAGGAGCCACTATTAGAAGGTAGTTGCAAGGCCCCCATGGATTTGGCAGTCTCCGTGTCTTGTTTCATTTTTTCCAATGAAGAATCAACTGTTGGCCCAAAAAGATGTTCCTGATCAAAAGGCTGATTAAGTATTGATGATTGTACCTCTTCTTTGAATCCGGAGATTCGAAGCCAAGCGTGCCGGCGTAGTAAAATGCTGGTGTTAATCGCACGAGATGCTGTATCAGCCGCATCTAGGGCACATTTTATAGAAGTGTTTGTGATGAGCTCACCCTCTTGAATGAGGTCGTGAGCTTTATTTATTTTTTTTGAATTTTTTTTGCAGATAGTTTTTTATTTTATTTACAGCAATATTGAAAAAAATAATTGTTTTAACATCTGTGCATTTTCTACTTAAAATACACTTATTTTAAACGTATCACATTTTGTCTGCAATTCTAATATGGTAAATTATTAATCCAATATGAGGTGCATTTGCCTAAATTCAGGTCATTTGGATGGTAGTATAATTTTTAACACTCGTAGTTGATAAAAAAACAGGACCATTTCTCCTGACCTCCTAAACACCTATTTGGCGTGCCGGAAAAATCAGCCTAGCTCAAAAACTGTTCTAAGATATTTTTGCACTAATAAGACAAGGTGATCTGAGATTGTACACTAAAAAGAGAAAAAAATGGCAGCAAAGGATGATTAAAGCCGCACAACCTGATTATACACTGCGTACAAGCACAAGAGGTCACTATTGGTGTTATTGCCCACCTCCTGGGTCCACTGCCGATGGACCCAACAATTGGAATACAAATTCACAAGACACAGAGAGGCAACACAAACAGCATTAATGGCATAAATGAAGAAAAAATGCTTTCTGAAGTCTTCGGTGTGACAGATGCTTCTTTTAATATTTTCAAAAACACGGATGCGCGAAGCAGACAGACGCAGCCAACGCATTTCACCCTGAATAGGGCTTCATCAGGGCAATATTTGCAGTTTAGGAATCTTAAAAGATAACACCAATTCATATAACGTCCAAACAAACAACTTTTAAATGCGCGATCTCAAAGTTGAGAAAGTCTCGTCATTGAGGTCGTCAAATCCATAAGCGAAACACAATGTTCACTCTGATAGGTGAATCTACATTAGTCGTATCAGTCAGTGTTGACTTTCACATCGTAGAGAGGAAGCCAACCGCGGCGTTGGCCATGTGAGCTTTAGTTTTGTATTGTTCTGGTAAATGCTGCATTCATTTTTTCAGCTCGTCATAGTGAGCTCTATCATAGCGTGCTAACAGAGCTTGAGTATTGGCAATACGCCAATGATTAGCAGCTTGTGTAGCGATTCTTTTGCCTGATGCGTCTATAAGTTTTGACTCCTTGTCAGGAGGAGGAGCGTCACCTGTAGTTTGCGAATTAGCTCTTTTGCGTGCGTTAGAGACAAGAGAATCTAAGGGTACCTGCCCTCTGATATAAACTGGGTCTGTAGGAGCGGCTTTATATTTTTTATCCACCCTTGGCGTAAGTATTCTAGCTCTAACTGGGTCTTTGAAAACCTCGTTGGCGTGTTTTATCATGCCTTTGAGCATGGGCAAAGTATTAGTGGATTTTTGGGAGGGAGTGAATGTCTCCACTAAGAAATCCTCCTCTAGGGGATCAGTATATAGCTGCACCCCATGGTACTGAGCAGCTCTGTTAATAAGCTGTGCGAAGCCAATATTGTCATCGGGTGGTGATGGTCTGGAGGGATATAGATCGGGGTCATTATTATGATCTGGATTTTTATCGTAATCATCCCAGGGGTCTGTGTCCTGTGGTATGTTGTCCTCATTGTGATCCCCATCCCCATCCTTGTCATCCTGTGGTTCAGGTGAGAAAGGTGGTGGTGAGTTTGATGGTGAAATCAATAAGTTTGGAATAAAAGGTGGAGGAGAGGAAGGTATATAAGGGGGAGAGGGGTTAGTACCCATGTCTTTTTTCTTCAGAGGTATATGGTAGTCCTCTGGAAGATCCAGCTTCCGTTTTTTAGGAAGTGTTGCTAGAAGGTGTCCAGTTTGAGGGTCAATATGTAATTGTTTTTGTTTTGGATCCAAAGGGTCTTGTGGAGGAAGTTCTTTGGATGGGGTGTCTTTGTCCTTTTGTTTTGATTCAGAGGGTTTTCTAACAGGGATAGTCTCTGAAGCTTTAAAAGGAGCGGTGTGCTTTTTGGGATCCAAGCGTTTCGGTGCAGAATGTTTTGGCTCCAAAGGTTTAAGTTTTCCCGTTTTTGGCTCCGAAGGTTTATCTTTAGTTGTTTTCGGCTCCGAAGGATTGTCTTTAGCTGGTTTCGGTTCCGAAGCTTTGGGTTTAGCTGGTGTCGGCTCCGAAGCTTTGGGTTTGGCTGGTGTCGGCTCCGAAGCTTTAGCTTTATGTGGTTTCGGATCAGAGTCTTTCGGTGCCGAAGATGTCTTCGGAGCCGACAGCGAATCGGCCGGCACGTGCTTGGTCTTGGGTTTCGGTGCCGAAGATGTGGGTTCGGCACCCGAATGGGGCCGGCTCGATCCCGAGCTGGAAGACTTATCCTTATGTTTCATAGCCGGGCCCGAGGGCGGGGCATGTGAAACGTTTTCACGGTGTCGACCTGGGCCCGAGAGCGAAGGTGATACCGGAGCCTTTGTTGTTTTTGTGGGCACTTGGGGCTCATTACTCACTGTTCGTTGAGCCGGAGTGACGTTGAAGTCGTCTTCCATGTCGAAGTCGTCGGCTTCAGACACGGAGATTTCTTCTTCTTCGGCGCCGGGCTGTTGGAATTCAGACTCTTCTCCGAAGATGTCTGGCACCGGGCTAGTGCCACGTCGCATCTCGTTACGTCGAGCCCGACGGTCACGAATGGTCTTTTTCGATCGGAATGATCGACAGGCCTCGCAGTTGATTTCTTCGTGCTCCGGGGATAGGCAGAGGTTACAGACCTCGTGCAGGTCCGTGTGTGGGAACTTAGCACCAAACCCGGGGCATTTCTTAAATGGAGTCCGTTCCATGGACTGCTGGCGTGGTCGGCGCGGGTAGGCCTCACGGCCCGCGTCGAAGCTACTGATCGAAGTTGTTGGATTTTACGATGCACGTCGAAAGTGAAACCGCGATCGAAAACAATACCGTTGAGTGGTAAGGATTGCGCGTCTAAAGGGTTCGAAGACGATACCGAACCGGAGCGCAGCAATACACATCCGAACCCGATGGCGGAAAAAAACTACTGCAACAGATACAGGTCAGCCACCACTGGGAAGATAACTGCTATATAGTCTATGCTAACGCATATGATCTACAGCTCATATCCCTCGAACGGAAAATGCTACTTACCCAGTATGCATCTGTTCTTGGCATGTAGAGCTGCAGATTCATATGCACCCACCCACCTCCCCGGTACCTTTATCTGCAGCAGTATTATCTTACTTAGATACAACACACATGGACATCTCTTTCTATTCTTATTAACTCCATCATCACCCTTTATGGCGAAAACAATCTGGGGATGGAGTCGATGCCCATGCGCACTATCACCGTAAGGAGGAGTCACCTACCTCGTGACGACAAACACTTCTTTGAAGAAAAACAAAGTGCAAACATCCGAGCCCAACACCAGATGGCGATCTATGCTAACGCATATGATATACAGCTCATATGCCTCGAACAACGGGTTTCAGAAAACAAGAGGGATGAAGGCAAAAAGTTTGAGGTGACTCAGTAGAGAGGGTCAAGTCCAATAACGAATAGTTTCTTACCTGTCGGTGTAGTTTTGCAGCTTGAAGACTTTCTGGATTCACTATGCTGTGCATTATTCCGCCATCTCGTGGTTGGGTCCGGATTCGTAGTCTTTTCTTTGTTTTTGTCTTTTTTTTTTTTTTTTTTTTGTTGTTGGCCCAGGTGGGCGGCGACGCCCACCATTTGGTGTCTTCGGTGACGTCGTCGCGCTTCCGGCGGAAGCTCCCACCTTTGGTAGCCATCTTCGGATTCTTTTTTCTTTTCCTCTTACAGTTTTTTGTTGTCTATGTCTTTAACCTTTAATCCTTCAATTATTCTTTGATCCCTTTAAAACCTTGTATGTAGTTTAGTTGTACCCTTAACCTCCTATGTTATCTTCCTGGCGGAGGCGGGTGGGATCGCTAGTGAATCCAGAAAGTCTTCAAGCTGCAAAACTACACCGACAGGTAAGAAACTATTCGTTTTGCAGCGTGAATCTTTCTGGATTCACTATGCTGTGCATAGACTTAGTAGCGGTTTTGTTATTGCGGTGGTTGGGTGGAAGATGAGCATTGGTTGCTGAAAATGTGCTGTAAGACCTTCTGTCCTACTTGTGCCTCTTTGTTCATTTGGATATCAACACAGTAGTGTTTGGTGAACGTGTGCACGGAAGACCATGTTGCCGCTTGGCAAATGTCTTGTATAGGTGTGTTCGCTAGGAACGCAACCGTTGCTCCCTTTTTCCTTGTTGAGTGAGCCTGGGCGGCCCCTTGTAACTCTTGTCCTGCCTGCTTGTGGCAGAGTTGTATTGCTTGTGCAATCCACCGTGCAATGGTATTTTTTGTTACTGGTCGTCCCAGGAAACTGCTTGCGAAGGAAACGAAGAGTTGTTTTGTTTTCCTGCATTCCTTCGTCCTTTCTATGTAGTGCATCACTGCCCTTCTGGCGTCTAGCGTGTGTAGCGCCTTTTCTGAGGGTGTTGAAGGTTTCTGGAAGAAACTTGGTATCTGTATTGTTTGATTGATATGGAACCGCGACACCACCTTTGGCAGGAAGTGTGGGTCCGTCCTCATGACAATTCTGTCCTTGTGTATTTGCAAGTAGGGCTCTTGTAGTGTGAGAGCCTGTAGTTCACTGACTCTTCGCAGTGACGTGATAGCCACTAAGAAAGCCGTTTTTAGTGTGAGCATGTGCAGTGTGCTCTTGTGTATGGGTTCAAATGGTGATTTCATCAACTGTGTCAGTACAGTGTTGAGGTTCCAGCTTGGGGCTGGCATCCTTTTAGGGGGGCTATTCTTTTAGCCCCTTCCAGGAATCTTTTGACCACTTGGGAGGTGAAGAAGCTTTTCACCGCTTCTCCCCTGGTGTAGGCCACTATGGCTGCTAGGTGAACCCTTAGTGACGAGTAGCTCAGCCCGCTTTGTAGTAGGTGTGTTAAATATCGCAGTACTGTTGATTCTTTTGTGACTTTTCGTTGCAGTCCCTCTGTAATGCACCATTGTGAGAACCTTTTCCACTTTGCAATGTAGCATTTTCTTGTAGTGGGTCTCCTTGCTTCTCTGAGTACTGCCATGGTGCTTGGAGGTAGTTTGAGGTGTGCGAATTCTAGGTCCTCAGGAGCCATGCTGCTAGGCTGAGGCTGTCTGGTTCTGGGTGGAGCACTTTTCCGTCTTGCATTGTGAGGAGGTCTTTCCTTCTGCTGAACCTGTGTGCTGGTTCCTGCGCCATTTCCATAATCTGTGAGAACCATGTTTGTCTGGCCCACTGAGGTGCCACCAGTATGAGTGTCATGCTGCTGCTCCTGCATTTGCTGAGTACTTTGTGTAACAGTGGTATCGGGGGAAAAGCGTAAGCAAATTCGTTCGACCAACTTATCCATAGGGCATTCCCTAGGGACCTTTGGTCCGGCTGTCTGGATGCGTAATGTTGGCATTTTGCATTGTGGGGTGTTGCAAAGAGGTCTATCCGTGGTGTTCCCCACTTTTGGAACAGTTGCTGCACCTCCTGTTGGTTCAGTTCCCATTCGTGGGATGCAGACGTCTGCCTGCTGAGTCGGTCTGCTTCTACATTGTCTATTCCTGGGAGGTGTATTGCTAGCAGGTCTATCCTTAGAGGGATGGCCCATCTCCAGATCTGTTGTGCCAGACTTGACAGCGGTGCTGATTGTGTCCCACCTTGCTTGTTGATGTAGAACATTGCAGTTGTGTTGTCCGTTTGTATCAGCACTCGCTGGCCGTAAAGCTGCTTTTGAAAGGCTTTTAAGGCTAGGAACACAGTTTTGAGTTCTAGGTAGTTGATGTGTTTCACTGCATCTTGTTGTGACCAGAGCCCCCTGACGCGGAGTCTGGTCATGTGCGCGCCCCAGCCCTGCTGTGAGGCGTCTGTTGTGATGGTCACTGTTGGAGTTGGCTGTGTGAATGGCTTCCCTTGTAATATGTTCTCTTCTTTCCACCACGCTATTTCTTTCTGCACTGCGTGTGTGACAACCACTAGATCTTCCCAACTCCCTGTGGCTTGTGACCATTGCTGTTGTATCCATTCCTGGAACGGTCTCATGTGCAGTCTGATATGCGGGACAAGGTGGATGCATGATGCCATCATTCCCATTAGCCTGCTCACCGTCCTCACTGTCAGAACTTGCCCCTTGCGGTAATGACGTGTTTCCCTCAGGAGCGCTATACTTCTCTTGTCGCTGGGGAACACCTTGGACTGTGTGCTGTCTATTTGTGCCCCCAAGAATATCTTGATTTGTTGGGGTTCTGTTGACGATTTTTCCCAATGTATTGAGAAACCTAATGTGGACAGTGTTTCTATGACTTGTTTGATGTGTTTTTTGCAGAGTCTGTATGATCCTGCTTTTACCAGCCAGTCGTCGAGGTAGGGGTATACATGTATGCTCCTCCTCCGAAGGTGCGCTGCAGCTGCTGCTAGGCATTTCGTGAACACTCTTGGTGCGGACTTTAGTCCGAAGGCTAGCACTGTGAACTGGTAGTGATTGTGGCCTATCACGAATCTTAATAGCCGTTTGTGTTTGCGGTTGACGGGTATGTGCAGGTATGCATCTTTTAGGTCTAAGGTCGCCATGTAATCCCCTTCTTGGATTTGGGGTATTACTTCCTGAAGTGAAGTCATCTTGAATTTTTGGGTTTTTACGAACTTGTTCAGGAATCTGAGGTCCAGTATAGGTCTTAGTGTATCGTCTACCTTTGGCACTAGGAAGTACGTTGAGTATATTCCCTTGTTCCTTTCGTTGTTTGGAACTGGTTCTATTGCTCTTTTTTGTAGCAGTTCCTCTGCTTCTAGGCGGAGGAGGGCTAGTTCTCTTGCGGGTATTGACCGATGTCTTGGTCTTCTCCCTGGCGGGTGTTTTTGGAGGTCTATGCAGTACCCGTGCTGTATGGTGTTTAGTATCCATTTGTCTGTGGTAATTTTCCTCCATTGTGTGAGAAATTTTCTTATTCTTCCTCCCACTGGTGTCGTATGCTCGGTGGTTATTTGCTGTGTGCTTCTGCTCTTTATATTTTCCTTTTGCGGACTTCCCCTCAACCTTGGTGTTAACGGTGGGGGGCTTGTTATGTGTGTGGAGTCACTTTGAGGCGGGCTGCTGGCCCCCTCTTCGGGCCTGTCCCCGTCCGTACCCGCGCCCTCGAAAGGACCGTCCTCTGGGTTGGTACTGCCAATTCTGCTGCTGTTGTCCCTGCAGGTTTTGGCCCTGGTTGTTCCCTTGGTACCCTTGTTGTTGTGATTGATGTGAAGTGGTAGGTGCATTGCCTCCTCTACCACTGGCTCGCCTTGAGGGGTTCCCTCTTCTCATCCCCCTGAACTGCAGCGCTCCCATGGACCTTGCAGTTTCGTTGTCCGTCTTTAGTTGTGTTAATTTGTTGTCAACTGTTGCTCCAAACAGTTTCTCACCGTCGAACGGTGTGTTGATGATGTTGCTCTGTACTTCTGGTTTGAAGCCGGAGATCCTGAGCCATGCGTGTCTCCTCTCAGTCATCCCTATCATCATTTGCCTGCTGGAGTTCTCTGCTGCGTCCAAGGCTGACTTTAGGCAAGTGTTCGCGATGGCCTTGCCTTCTTCCGCTAGGTAATTGGCCCTTTGTTGGTGTTCTTCTGGCAGGTGCTTAATGAGCTGGCTCATTTCTGCCCAATGCTGGTATGCATGCCTGCTGATGAGGGCGTTGGAGTTGGCGATACGCCAGTGTATGGCTGCGTTCCTCTCCACCTTACGTCCTGTGAGGTCTATTCTTTTGCTCTCCTTGTCTGGAGGTGGGCCTGTGTTGGTGGGCACACCGGCCCTCTTCCTGGCTGTTGCAGCGATAATGGAGTCTGCTGGTACAGACCCCTGTATGTATGCAGGATCTTTTGTGGAGTGCTTATACTTCTTTTCGCTCCTAGGGGTAACCGCCTTGCAGATTGCTGGTTCCCTGAAGGCCTCCCTTCCCTGGTCGAGAACGCCAGGTAACATGGGTAGAAATTGACTCCTTGTCTGTTGGGGGAGCAGGGTTTCGAAGAGGAAACCTGCTTTTGTCTTTTCCTCCTGCATTTCGACCCCATAAGTCTTTGCAGCCTTCTGCACGACCTCATTGTAGACTCCGATGTCGTCTGGCGGCGAAGGTCTCGAGGGGTAAGTGTCTACCCCTTCTTCTGGTGACTCTGTGTCGAGGTCTTGCCAGTCTAGGTCTTGTACTTCAGAGGACGCCGAGTCCCTGTAAGACAGCATCTCTTCTTCGCCTTCGGCCTCGAAGTAGTAGTATTCCTCGTCCTGGTCTTCGAGCTGTTCGGGTGTCCCCGGGGCCTCGTCGACTTCGACCTCGAACTCCTCGACTGCCTCGTGGGCTTGCTTCGACGGAATAGCGTATTGTTTCATCTTCTCGTCGAAGTCTTTTTGCGTTGCAGGATGCTCGCCATCTCTGCCTCGAGCCTCCTCTTCTTTTTCGCCATCTCGTGGGCCTTTTCGGCGTCGAGTGGTGCAGTGCCTCTCTTCGCGGTCGCGGTCGTCGAAACAGACGCCGGGCCTTCCTTTCTCGGTGTCGAGGTTTCCTTTTCGGGGACGACCTTCGACGCCTTCGTTTTCGGAGGCTTTCGCCGATTGAGAGTCCTTGTCCAAGGATCCGCTCGGCTGTTTGTCCCTTGGTGCTGTTGCTTTCGTCGAGTGTTTCGGCGGCAACGCTCCCTTGGTGGACTTTGCTACACTTCTGGCAGTGTCGCTAGGGATTCTGGCTTCACTCTTTCGAGCGTCGCTTTGGTGTTTTGGGGTCGACGACTCCCTTACCTCCTTCGACGTTTTCTTTTCGATTTCGACGACAGCGCAGTCCTCTGGTCCCTCTGCGATGTTGTCCTCCTCTCCGCTCGAGAGACCCAGGTCTCGGAGAGATGGTGCTGGTCCCTGGCCCTGCATGCTGTAATTCGCCCTTCTCTGTCTGTCTCTCACCCGGAGGGTCTTCGGGGTGAACGCCGAGCACGCGTTGCAGTCTTCGCTGGCGTGGTCGAGCGGCAAGCAGAGGTTGCAGACTGGGTGCTGGTCTTTTTGGGCGTATTTGTGGTGGCAATTTCTGCAGAACTTGAACGGAGTCTTGTCCATAACCGCGCTTAGGGAGCCCCCTGTGAGCGCATTCTCTGTAGGCGTCGAGATTTCGGTCGTGGACCTTCTACCTCGTCGTCCTTCTTCTCCGGTACTAGTGTCGTCGTCCGGTGTCTCAGTAGTATATCTTCTGTGATGAAATTTCGACTTTTCGAGATTCTTCGTCCAACTTTCTGGAACTTCTCGGCAACGATCCAGACCCCACGGCGGAAAAAAGAATCTGAAGATGGCTACCAAAGGTGGGAGCTTCCGCCGGAAGCGCGACGACGTCACCGAAGACACCAAATGGTGGGCGTCGCCGCCCACCTGGGCCAACAACAAAAAAAAAAAAAAAAAGACAAAAACAAAGAAAAGACTACGAATCCGGACCCAACCACGAGATGGCGGAATAATGCACAGCATAGTGAATCCAGAAAGATTCACGCTGCAAAACCAGGGTGTACCTTTGCCACGCTTAGGAGACAGACTGCCAGGCTTGGGATGGGGTACCTGTGTCCCGCACATAGGGCCTCTACTCCCAGGATAAAGGCTCTAACTACACAAACCCCCTGACACTGCCACCTCTATGGGGACAGATTCTGCCAGGCTATGGCCAGGGTGTACCTATGCACTCTTAGGAGACAGACTGCCAGGCTTGGGAAGGGGTACCTATGTCCGCACATAGGGCCTCTGCTCCCAGGATAAAGGTTCTTACTCCTGACACAGCCTCCTCTTATGAGACGGGCTTCACCAGACTTTGCCCTATTTGGAGACAGATTGCCTGTGTCCCGCACAAAGGGCCTCTGCTCCCAGGATAAAGGCTCTAACTACACAAACCCCCTGACACATTGCTGCCTCTAAGGGGACAGATTATGCCAGGCTATGGCCAGGGTCTACCTACACCAACCACAGGCGACTGAATGCCAGGCTAGAGAAAGGGTACCTGTGTCCCACATGGATCCTCTGACCCCAGGAAAAAGGCCCCTAACACACAAACCTACTGACACAGCCTCCTATTAGAGACAGACTCTTTCAGGCCGGGCTCTGACAGGCAGCTCCAATCTGCATAAACCCTTGTCAGCTGCGTGGAGGGAGGTGTGGGACGGAAGGGCCATCATCAGATAGATAATTCCTGAAATATGAGGGAAATAATGCTGTTAGTAGCCATCTTCTGCCAGTGACATTGTGTGACAGGAAAAAAACATGACAAGAAAGCAAAGGAACCCACATCTGCCCTTAGAATGCTAAGAAGGGATGGGTGTGAGCTGTGCGATTATTACATCACACTGTGCGCAGGCGGCAGGGGCATGGTTATTACATACTACTGGGCAGAGGGACAGGTTACTGCTTTATGGGTCGATTATTCATCCACATTGGGCAGAGACACAGGGTGCAGGCCACCGCGGTAGGGTCCATTATTCCATCACACTGGGAGCAGGTGGCAGAGGTAGGGTCGTTTATTACAGCACAATGATAGCAGACTGCCAGGGTAGGGTAGATTATTACAGCACACAAGGCGCAGGCGACCAGGGTGCGGTTGATTATTACAGCACACAGGGGGCAGGCTACAAGGTAGGGTTGATCATTACAGCACAATGATCACAGACTGCCGGGTTAGGGTAGATTATTACAGCACACAAGGCGCAGGCGACCAGGGTGCGGTTGATTATTACAGCACACAGGGGGCAGGCTACAAGGTAGGGTTGATCATTACAGCACAATGATCACAGACTGCCGGGTTAGGGTAGATTATTACAGCACACAAGGCGCAGGCGACCAGGGTGCGGTTGATTATTACAGCACACAGGGGGCAGGCTACAAGGTAGGGTTGATCATTACAGCACAATGATCACAGACTGCCGGGTTAGGGTAGATTATTACAGCACACAAGGCGCAGGCGACCAGGGTGCGGTTGATTATTACAGCACACAGGGGGCAGGCTACAAGGTAGGGTTGATCATTACAGCACAATGATAGCAGACTGCCAGGGTAGGGTAGATTATTACAGCACACAGGGCGCAGGCTACCAGGGTACTGCTGATTATTACAGCACACTGAGTGCAGGTTATCAGGGTACTACTGATTATTACAGCACACACACTGACACAGATGCGCCTGGGCCTAAAGAATGTCGCTCATGCGATTGCTTTTAGGCCGCTTGCTTACTGGATCCGTATCTGGTCAAACAACACACCATTACCTATGAAAGAATCACTACTCGATGTACTATCATTTGCCACCAGAGGGAGTATACAATGGCTCAACTTCATCAAGGGCTGGTTGGATAGACTGGGTATGAGCTATCTCTGGACTAATTCCAGTAGCATTCAAAAAAGAATCTTGCCCAGCCTTAAAAAGAGATATTGGTTTTATGTAAAGGACACTTGATTAAACAAAGGGATTGCAGGGGAGCTGACCAGTAGGTTATTGAGTTTTTAAGATAACATGCACCAAGAAGAATTTCTGAACAGTATAGAACCTCCGTTAGCTAAATTTCTATATTTGAAATTCAGGTACGGCATCCTACCAGTTAACAGTTTTTGTAGTAACTGGAAGGGTACCAATATCTCGCCCACCTGTCATGCATGTAAGGGGGGAACAGGAAACTGAAGAACATTTTTTATTCTTTTGTTCCAAGTAAACACAGATTAGAAGAACTTGGTTAATTCTGATTTGTCGGATCTTAGCCGCAACTTTCACTGTGTCTAGATACCTTGCTTGGATGCTGAAACCATTGAGTAACAATTCAATCATCTACAAAGTACTGTATGTCTTCGTTTTCATGTTCTATCTATTGTTCCGAAATAGTTGGGAGATTTTACTAGTTTTTAGATTGGAGAGTTTCAGGAGATTTAAAATTGTAAATGAACTAAACCCATCTCCATAATTAAATCTTTAAGCAGTCATCAAATTGATGAAATATCGCGCATGGCACTTTATTAAGCACATTACTGATACCAATACAGTGTTTTTTAATTTCAAAGTGTTTTATTTCTTTTTATACAAAAACAATAGCATTTCTGTTACAAGGTTAGCCAATCGCAGTTTGTACAAGTGTCCTGAGGCACTCTGACACATTTACTTAGCTAACCCCACATGATGTAATTTGCTGAAAACAAGAGAAAGAGTGATAGAAAAAGGCAAGAAAGAAAGGGGTGAAAGAAGAACAACAAGGAGACAGGCTCTGATAGTTATATAGATCTGATATCAATACAGTTATACAGTTAATACAATTAATCAATACAGTTATATAGATCTGATACCAATACAGCTGTGATATGAATTTTGGACATATCCTTCCATCAAGTAGGGTTCAGGGGAAAGGTGAATTATTTTTAATTGCATTGCATGTGGAAGTATTCATGTTTTTAAAATCTCATTTTTTTATTTTTTTAGAAATGGGCGAGATTTGAATTATTGGTAGAACTAACTCATTCCGGTAATTAAATCTTTATACTGTAACCAGAATGAGGAAATATCGCACAGGGCACCTTATTCAGCACGACGGTGTATATAATATTTCACTGACACCAACATAGTTGTGATATGAATTTTGGACATAGCCCTACATCGAGTATTGTCTTAAGGGATAGGTGAATTCCCTAACTGAACTGTATGGAAGTACTTACGTTTTAGAATTTTGACTATTTTTACAACAGGCGACGAGATATTATAAATTGTACTTCTACGATTCGATGTGCTTTTATGATTTTTATCAAAATTGAATAAAGATATTTCTACTACTACAGAACACAGGGTGCAGGCTACCAGGGTACTGCTGATTATTACAGCACACAGGGTGCAGGATACCAGGTAGGGCTGATCATTACAGCACAATGATAGCAGGCTGCTGGGTGAGGGTAGATTATTACAGCGCACAGGGCGCAGGCTACCAGGGTACGGTTGATTATTACAGCGCACAGGGCGCAGGCTACCAGCGTATGGTTGATTATTACAGCACACAGGGTGCAGGGGTAGGGTCCATTATCACAGTACACTGGGAGCAGGTTACCAGGGTAGGGTAGATTATTACAGCACACAAGGCGCAGGGTACGGTTGATTATTACAGTATTCTGGGGGCAGGGTAGGGTAAAGGGCGCAGGGTACGGTTGATTATTACAGCACACAGGGCGCAGGCTACCAGGGTACGGTTGATTATTACAGCGCACAGGGCGCAGGCTACCAGGGTACGGTTGATTATTACAGCGCACAGGGCGCAGGCTACCAGGGTACGGTTGATTATTACAGCGCACAGGGCGCAGGCTACCAGGGTACGGTTGATTATTACAGCACACAGGGTGCAGAGGTAGGGTCCATTATCACAGTACACTGGGAGCAGGTTACCAGGGTAGGGTAGATTATTACAGCACACAAGGCGCAGGGTACGGTTGATTATTACAGTACTCTGGGGGCAGGGTAGGGTAAAGGGCGCAGGGTACGGTTGATTATTACAGCGCACAGGGCGCAGGCTACCAGGGTACGGTTGATTATTACAGCGCACAGGGCACAGGCTACCAGGGTATGGTTGATTATTACAGCGCACAGGGCGCAGGCTACCAGGGTACGGTTGATTATTACAGCGCACAGGGCGCAGGCTACCAGGGTACGGTTGATTATTACAGCACACAGGGTGCAGAGGTAGGGTCCATTATCACAGTACACTGGGAGCAGGTTACCAGGGTAGGGTAGATTATTACAGCACACAAGGCGCAGGGTACGGTTCATTATTACAGTACTCTGGGGGCAGGGTAGGGTAAAGGGCGCAGGGTACGGTTGATTATTACAGCGCACAGGGCGCAGGCTACCAGGGTACGGTTGATTACAGCGCACAGGGCGCAGGCTACCAGGGTACTGCTGATTATTACAGCGCACAGGGCGCAGGCTACCAGGGTACGGTTGATTATTACAGCGCACAGGGCGCAGGCTACCAGGGTACGGTTGATTATTACAGCGCACAGGGCGCAGGCTACCAGGGTACGGTTGATTATTACAGCGCACAGGGCGCAGGCTACCAGGGTACGGTTGATTATTACAGCGCACAGGGTGCAGGCTACCAGGGTACGGTTGATTATTACAGCGCACAGGGTGCAGGCTACCAGGGTACTGCTGATTATTACAGCGCACAGGGCGCAGGCTACCAGGGTACAGTTGATTATTACAGCGAACAGGGCGCAGGCTACCAGGGTACGGTTGATTATTACAGCGCACAGGGCGCAGGCTACCAGGGTACGGTTGATTATTACAGCGCACAGGGCGCAGGCTACCAGGGTACGGTTGATTATTACAGCGCACAGGGCGCAGGCTACCAGGGTACGGTTGATTATTACAGCGCACAGGGCGCAGGCTACCAGGGTACGGTTCGTTATTACAGCACACAGGGTGCAGAGGTAGGGTCCATTATCACAGTACACTGGGAGCAGGTTACCAGGGTAGGGTAGATTATTACAGCACACAAGGCGCAGGGTACGGTTGATTACTACAGTACTCTGGGGGCAGGGTAGGGTAAAGGTTGCAGGGTACGGTTGATTATTACAGCGCACAGGGCGCAGGCTACCAGGGTACGGTTGATTATTACAGCGCACAGGGCGCAGGCTACCAGGGTACGTTTGATTATTACAGCGCACAGGGCGCAGGGTACGGTTGATTATTACAGCACACAAGGCGCAGGGTACGCTTGATTATTACAGTACTCTGGGGGCAGGGTAGGGTAAAGGGTGCAGGGTACGGTTGATTATTACAGCGCACAGGGCGCAGGCTACCAGGGTACGGTTGATTATTACAGCGCACAGGGCGCAGGCTACCAGGGTACGTTTGATTATTACAGCGCACAGGGCGCAGGCTACCAGGGTACGGTTGATTATTACAGCACACAAGGCGCAGGGTACGCTTGATTATTACAGTACTCTGGGGGCAGGGTAGGGTAAAGGGTGCAGGGTACGGTTGATTATTACAGCGCACAGGGCGCAGGCTACCAGGGTACGGTTGATTATTACAGCGCACAGGGCGCAGGCTACCAGGGTACGTTTGATTATTACAGCGCACAGGGCGCAGGCTACCAGGGTACGGTTGATTATTACAGCACACAAGGCGCAGGGTACGCTTGATTACAGTACTCTGGGGGTAGGGTAGATTATTACAGCGTACAGGGCGCAGGCTACCAGGGTACGGTTGATTATTACAGCGCACAGGGTACGGTTGATTATTACAGCACACAGGGTGCAGGGGTAGGGTCCATTATCACAGTACAGTGGGAGCAGGTTACCAGGGTACGGTTGATTATTACAACACACTGGGCACAGGTGAGGCAATGCCTGGTGAGAGGCGGTAACGCCCTTACTGCTGGGGAAAAATATGTGTAATGAATACATTTTATAAGGGAAGAGAAGGTGCCCACTGGGCACCAACTACCAGTGTAGGGTAGCTTATTACAGCACAATGATAGGAGATTGCTGGGGTAGGGTAGATTACAGCACACAAGGCGCAGGCTACCAGAGTAAGGTTGATCATTACAGCACAATGATTGCAGATTGTCAAGTTAGGGTAGATTATTACAGCACACAGGGCGCAGGCCACTTTTGGTTATTATAGCACACAGGGAACAGGCTACCAGGGTAGGTTTGATTATTACAGCACAATGATCACAGACTGCTGGGGTAGGGTAGATTACAGCACACAAGGCGCAGGCTACCAGGGTACGGTTGATTATTACAACACACTGGGCACAGGTGAGGCAATGCCTGGCGAGAGGTGGCAACGCCCTCACTGCTGGGGCAAAATGTGCATAATGAATACACTTTATAAGTGAAGAGAAGGTGCCCACTGCTGCTAGGAGAGAGACCATCCTATGTAGGAAGGACTTTCCGCACTAGGACTCAAACTGTGCAGTTCGGCTCTGTCGGGGGTATGCTCAAGTGCCGTGGAAACTTGGTCTCATCACCCTGAATGCTCACAATACGTAGACGAATGTCATGGCGAAACTGTGACGATCAAAGGTGCCTGAACTGTTGAAGACCAATCATAACTCCTTAATCCTACACTCATGTTCATTCTGAAAGTCTTGAAATGAATTCATGAAAGAGACCGGCCTGCCCTCATGGCACATGGATTACTCAAGATGCCATAAATAGGGCCATCAAAAGGGCCATCAATAGGGCCAGGTTTATGGACACCAACACAGGTCATCTAACTTCAGAGGAAGAAGTAAAGACCACAGACACCTTTCTGCAGGTGCTGTTCCATCATAAAGAGAAGAACTGATCCCTTGGCAGAAGCCAAAGCAAAGCACACCTGGCAGCATCTTTCAGACCCAAGATCATAAGCATTTTAGACTAAAAGATGCTGTGAGAAAACACTAAGAGTCAATTACTGCAGACAAGGAAATCTGACTTTAGTGTACGGCCATGAAGAAGCTCATCAGCGAGCAATGTACCAGCTCCCTTGATAAAAGTATCTTTGGCCAGTGCAGAGATCGAGATAATGACTTGGGGCTCAGGGTTGAGCCCTCAGAAACCCCATATGGTCCAAGACCAACTCTCGCCCTTTCACTGTCGTTTGGCATCTACCAATATCCAAATAGCTTCCAAGTTGGCATAGTGTGCGGCCCTTCTTGGAATAGGGACTTTGGCAGCCACTCAACTCACCAATGGCATTAGTGAGCCAACGAGGTCCATCAGCAGTCCCATCTTCCATTCACTCATTTTAAATACACTCACTGAGGAGCCTCCAGCACCCTCCTTCTGGAGAGTGGTCTCTGATGCGTAGGTACCGTTCATAAACCCTTTCGATGTCTCGGGTTGAGAGCACCGTGTTTTTTCTGGGTTGAGATCACTGTGTTATTTCTGAGTTGAGAGCACCGTGTTATCTCTGGGTTGAGAGCACCGTGTTATCTCGGGGTTGAGAGCACCGTGGTATCTCGGGGTTGAGAGCACCGTGGTATCTCGGGGTTGAGAGCACCGTGTTATCTTGGGGTTGAGAGCACCGTGTTATCTCTGGGTTGAAAGCTCCGTGTTATCTCTGGGTTGAGAGCACCGTGTTATCTCTGGGTTGAGAGCTCTCTATTTCTGGGTTGAGATCACCGTGTAATTTCTGGGTTGGGATCACCGTGTTATTTCTGGGTTGAGAGCACAGTGTTATTTCTGGGCTGAGAGATCTGGTGTTAGTTCTGGGTTGAGGGCACTGTTAGCTCAGGGTTGAGAGCTCTGGTGTTAGTTCTGGGTTGAGAGCACTATGTTAGTTCAGGGTTGAGAACTCTGGGGTTATTTCAAGACAGAGCTCTGGTGTTAGTTCTGGGTTGAAAGCACAGGTGTTATTGCAGGATTGAGGGCACCATTATTCAGGGTTAAGGGCACCGCAATTTCAGGATTGAGGGCACCATTATTTCAGGGTAGAGGGCACCATTATTTCAGGGTAGAGGGCACCTTTATTTCTGGGTTGAGAGCACCATGCTATTTCTGGGTTGAGATCTCTGGTATTAGTTCTGGGTTGAGGGCAATGTGTTAGGTCAGGGTTGAGAGCGCCCTGTTATCTCTGGGTTGAGAGCTCTCATGTTAGTTCTGGGTTGAGAGCACTGCGTTGTTTCTGGTTTGAGAGCACCGTGTTATTCTGGGTTGAAAGCTCTCATGTTAGTTCTGGATTGAGAGCACCGGTGTTAGATCTGGGTTGAGAGCACCAATGTTAGATCTGGGTTGAGAGCACCAGTGTTAGATCTGGGTTGAGAGCACCGGTGTTGGATCTGGGTTGAGAGCACCGGTGTTAGATCTGGGTTGAGAGCACCGGTGTTAGATCTGGGTTGAGAGCACCGGTGTTAGATCTGGGTTGAGAGCACTCTGTTATCTCTGGGTTAAGAGCTCTCATGTTAGTTCTGGGTTAAGAGCACCGGTGTTAGTTCTGGATTGAGAGCACCGGTGTTAGTTCTGGATTGAGAGCACCGGTGTTAGTTCTGGATTGAGAGCACCGGTGTTAGTTCTGGGCTGAAAGCACCGGTGTTAGTTCTGGGCTGAAAGCACCGGTGTTAGTTCTGGGCTGAAAGCACCGGTGTTAGTTCTGGGCTGAAAGCACCGGTGTTAGTTCTGGGCTGAAAGCACCGGTGTTAGTTCTGGGCTGAAAGCACCGGTGTTAGTTCTGGGCTGAAAGCACCGGTGTTAGTTCTGGGCTGAAAGCACCGGTGTTAGTTCTGGGCTGAAAGCACCGGTGTTAGTTCTGGGCTGAAAGCACCGGTGTTAGTTCTGGGCTGAAAGCACCGGTGTTAGTTCTGGGCTGAAAGCACCGGTGTTAGTTCTGGGCTGAAAGCACCGGTGTTAGTTCTGGGCTGAAAGCACCGGTGTTAGTTCTGGGCTGAAAGCACCGTGTTATCTCTGGGTTAAGAGCTCTCATGTTAGTTCTGGGTTGAGAGCACCGTGTTATCTCTGGGTTGAGAGCACCGTGTTATCTCTGGGTTGAGAGCACAGTGTTATCTCTGGGTTGAGAGCACCGTGTTATCTCTGGGTTGAGAGCTCTCGTGTTAGTTCTGGGTTGAGAGCACCGTGTTATCTCTGGGTTGAGAGCACCGTGTTATCTCTGGGTTGAGAGCACCGTGTTATCTCTGGGTTGAGAGCACCGTGTTATCTCTGGGTTGAGAGCTCTCGTGTTAGTTCTGGGTTGAGAGCACCGTGTTATCTCTGGGTTGAGATCTCTCGTGTTAGTTCTGGGTTGAGAGCTCCTGTGTTTACATACATTTTCCCAAATATATATGAATATTAATAAAATGCAGTGTTTGGTAATATTAATAAAATATATATAAAGGTTTTTTTTCTCTATGATTATCTTTCTAACGATTGCGCACATATCTATTCTGCCGAGTATCTGTGCGCGTTATAAATTTATATAACATAACATAACATTTATATGATCCACAGGGACCGTTGTTTCTCCTTGCATACATCAGGGTTGAGAGCACTGTGTTAGGATTGACAGCCCACTGATTGTCCAGTTTCTTGTACCGTTTCAGGGAGGGGGGGCAGCAGAGGTATGATCTGATCAGATGTAGGTGAGCGCTCATCCAGACTAGTGACATCACTGGCTGAAGCACTCGCCTGAGGACATGGAGCTGTGTCCCAACCTTCAGGGAAAGACATACAGATGATTGACGGAATGCAGAGCAACTCAAACATTCTCCCCCAGTTAAGTGATCTGGGTTAAATTCATTGTTCTTTTGCTCACCAAGCAACCCCAGTTTAGACCCAGTCTTATGCAAATCAGTCTTGACCCTATGCCTCATGGGAACAGTCCAGCCCGAATTGCCAAGCCAGGTCCTCCCTGGACCGGAAACAAGCATCCTGGGACCGGTTTCGGGGCATCACCCCCTCATCAGCCAGGCTAGCTTGAATCCAGTGGCACAGTGAGCCCGGGACCCACGTCTGGGCATACCCGGCGCACTTAGGGCAAGTAAGCAAAAGACACAGATGATGGACGGAATGCAGAGCAAATCAAACATTCACCCCCCAGTCAAGAGATCTGGCTTCAATCCATCGTTCTTTTGCTCACCATGCAACCCCAGTTTAGACCCAGCCATATGCAAATCAGTCTTGAGCCTGCACCTCATTAGAACAGTCCAGCTCGAACTGCCAAGCCAGGTCCTCCCTGGACCGGAAAAAAAGCATCCTGGGGCCGGTTTCGAGCTTGGTATGCCCAGACGTGGGTCCCGTGCTTTCTATGCCACTGTCAAGCTAGCCTGGCTGATGAAACCCCCTGGGGGTGAAACCCCCAAAACCGGTCCTAGGATGCTTGTTTCAGATCCAGGGAGAACCTGGCTTGGCATTTCGGGCTGGACTGCTCCCATAGGAAGCAGGGTCAAGAGTGATTTGCATATGTCTGAGTTTAAACTAGAATGGCGTGGGGAGCAAAAAAACGATGGATTTAGGCCCAGATCTCTGTACTGGGGTGAATGTTTGACAGTGTTCAACATTCTGTCCATCAATTGTTCTTTTTGCATTTGCCAACCTTCAGGGAAGGCATTTGCTGCTGACACTACGAACCTGAGGTAGGACTACTGAAAGGGACGGGGAAGATCTGCACCCTAATACTGAAGCATCTCTCCTGCACTTGGTCACTCCTGCCCTCTTTAGCCACCATTCCATCAATGAAGAGTGCAACAGCTCCTCGTAAGAGTGTTGTAGCGCTACATAAACTGCATCAGTTCACCTCATCCTCCAAGTCAAGTTCTCGCAGAGCCAAGTTTACACAGCATTCCTACCGCGCCGCAGCCCCGCGCCTCCTGCCCTCCTCCCCAGAGGAAATCATTCGTCGTCATACACCAGTCACTCGTACAGTCTGTTCACAGTGAGAGCTAGAGGAAATGTGCTACAACATCATTCAGCAGTCACTCATTCACGAACTCGTCTCTCCTCACTTTCAGTCACCCCTTCCTTCCTCCTGCTCTGACCTCGCCTCCCCCAATAGCCCCTCTCCTTCCCTCCTCCTGCTCTGACCCCGCCTCCTCCAATAGTCCCTCCCCTTCCCTCCTCCTGCTCTGACCCCGCCTCCTCCAATAGTCCCTCCCCTTCCCTCCTCCTGCTCTGACCACGTCTCCACCAATAGTCCCTCTCCTTCCCTCCTCCTGCTCTGACCCGCCTCCCCCAATAGTCCCTCTCCTTCGCTTCTCCTGCTCTGAATCCGCCTCCAACAGTCCCTCTCCTTCCCTGCCTCCCCCAATAGTCCCTCTCCCTCTCTCTTCCTGCTCTGACTCCGCCTCCTCCAATAGTCCCTCTCCTTCCCTCCTCCTCCAATAGTCCCTCTCCTTCCCTCCTCCTGCTCTGACCCGCCTCCTCCAACAGTCCCTTTCCTTCCCTGCCTCCCCCAATAGTCCCTCTCCCTCTCTCCTCCTGCTCTGACCCCGCCTCCCCAATAGTCCCTCTCCTTCTCTCCTCCTGCTCTGACCCCGCCTCCTCCAATAGTCCCTCTCCTTCTCTGACCCCGCCTCCACAAATAGTCCCTCTCCTTCCCTCCTCCTGCTCTGACCCCGCCTCCCCAATAGTCCCTCTACTTCCCTCCTCCTGCTCTGATCCCGCCTCCAATAGTCCCTCCCCTTTCCTCCTCCTGCTCTGACCCCCCTCCACCAATAGTCCCTCTCCGTCCCTCCACCTGCTCTGACCCCACCTCCACCAATAGTCCCTCCCCTTCCCTCCTCCTGCTCTGATCCCTGCTTCCACCAACAGTCCCTCTCTACCTCCTCTTGCTCTGACGCCGCCTCCAATAGTCCCTTCCGTCCTCCTGCTCTGACCCCGCCTCCACCAATAGTCCTTCCCCTTCCCTCCTCCTGCTCTGACCCCCAACTCCACCAACAGTCCCTCTCCTTACCTCCTCCTGCTCTGACCCCGCCTCCACCAATAGTCCCTCCCCTTCCCATCTCCTGCTCTGACCCCGCCTCCAACAATAGTCCCTCTCCTTCCCTCCTCCTGCTCTGACCCCGCCTCCTCCAACAATCCCGCTCCTTCCCCCCCTCCTGCTCTGGCTGCTCTGACCCTGCCGCCACCAATAGTCCCTCTCCTTCCCTCCTCCTGCTCTGACCCCGCCTCCCCCAACACTCCCTCTCCTTACCTCCTCCTGCTCTGACCCCCGCCTCCACCAAAAGTCCCTCCCCTTCCCTCCTCCTGTTCTGACCTCGCCTCTATCAATAGTCCCTCTCCTTCCCTCCTCCTGCTCTGACCCCGCCTTCTCCAACAGTCCCTCTCCTTCCCCCCTCCTGCTCTGACCCTGCCGCCACCAATAGTCCCTCTCCTTTCCTCCTCCTGCTCTGCCCCCCTCCCCTCCACCAATAGTCCCTCCCCTTCCCTCCTCCTGCTGCTCTGACCCCGCCTCCCTCAATAGCTGCTTCTCATCTTCTGGCCCTTGCCTGTCTCCTGCATCCGTCTCCTGCCCGCTTTCCAGCCACCCCCTTTGGTTCTCTTCCCCTCTCGCCTGCCCCCCTCCTTTCCCCCCCATCACTGGATCCGGTTCTTCTGGTCCCCAATCCCTCCTTCCCACGTCTTCACCGGGCCCACTGCTCCTCCATCAGCCTCTTCTTCCTCCACTTGCCAGTCACCACCATCAACTCTCCCTCCTCACTATGAAAGCATTCCCTGACTTCCATTCTAGGCCGAGGCTCCCCAGCCCGTCACCCGTCACTCTGTCTGCCCTCCACCCCCTGCTCTCTTCTGCACCCCCAGTCACTTCTCTCTTCCCAGGTTCTCTGTCTGTCCTCCACCCCTGCTCTCTTCTGCACCCCCAGTCACTTCTCTCTCTCTCCGGGTACTCTGTCCGCCTCCACCCCCTACTCTCTTTAAATGTAAAAAATGTAAGTCCGTTTTTATATAGCGCAGCTACTCTCCCTTACGGGTCTCAAGGAGCTGGGGGCCGGAGTGGAAATTAAGTGAGCTATTGCCCAGAGTCACATGGTGCTGAGCTGAGCTGCCGCCGGAGCCGGGGATCGAACCGTGAACCCTGTGCTCCTAAGTCAGCTGCCCTGGCCGCTGCACCACACGTCTCCACTCTCTTTTGCACCCCCAGTCATTTCTCTCTCTCCAGGTTCTCTGTCTGCCCTCCACCCCCTGCTCTATTTTGCACCCCCAGTCACTTCTCTCTCCCCAGGTACTCTGTCCGCCTCCACCCCCAGTCACTTCTCTCTCCCCAGGTTCTCTGTCTGCCCTCCACCCCCTGCTCTCGTCTGCACACCCAGTCCCTTCTCTCTCGCTCTCTTCTCCCTCCCCAGGTACTCTGTCTGCCCTCCACCCCAGCCACTCCTGGACCACCAGTCACTTCTCTCTTGTCGCCTCACTCACTCGATCTTGCCTGCTCATCTTAAGTCCTCCCTCGGTTATCCCCACTCACTTTCTACCCTAACCCTCAGTCACTCCTCAGCTCAAGCCACTCTTCCCTGCCTACTTCCAGCAACTCCCTCCCTTTCTCCTTGTCCGCGCTCTCCCTCCCCTTCTAAGCAGGGTCTGGTGGCTTAGTGGGCTAATGCGTTCACTGTAGGGGCCTGTGTTTAACCTCAGGGTCACAGGTTCAAATCCCAAGGGTTTACCAGCCTTTCATCCTTCTGAGGCGGTTAAAATGAGTACCGTTGGGTAACAAACATCTGTTATTCAGCGCCAAGATACCCTTCCAGCAACCAAGCCTTCTCTTTCTTCCCCCAGCCTATCCAATTATTTTACTCACCGCCCCAGTGTCCCTCTATCCCTTACCGTCCCAGCCCCTTCGTCCATTTCTTTTCCCTTTACTTCCACCAGTCCCTGTTTTTGACCTCCATCAGCCCTTCTCTCACAGCCCCACCTTGCCCCCTCCTCCTCCAGCCGTGCAGCCCCCCCCAATGAGGATTCCTCTAATATCACACGAGCCTCAAGTCGGGGACAGTAAGGCGCTGCCAGGGCAACCGGTGTGGGTCAGACGCGCATCACTGGGACGGCTGCCATGGCAACCGCAGCATCGGACACCAAGGCAAGCACAAGATATATGGCGAGCACTGGTCCCAGCGCCGCAGGCGGGGGCTGCCTGCATGTGTGCGATGCAAGACGAACCACACACGCATGGAAACTGAACTCCGGCTGCATCCGTCGATGTGCACGGGTGACGTCAGAAACCAAGTGATGTCCCCCGCTCCCACAGTGCACCTCATGTCACACTGTACACTGCCTCCGACCTCTGTGCACGGTATGTCACACTGAACATCCGACCTCAGTGCAGGGTATGTCACACTGTACACTGCACCCGACCTCTGTGCAGGGTATGTCACACTGTACCTAACCTCTGTGGAGATTATAACCCACCGCATCTGATCTCTTTGGAGGGTAGGTCACACTGTACACTGCACCCGACCTCTGTGCAGGGTATGCCACACTGAACATCCGACCTCAGTGCAGGGTATGTCACACTGTACACTGCACCCGACCTCTGTGCAGGGTATGTCACACTGTACCTAACCTCTGTGGAGATTATAACCCACTGCATCTGATCTCTTTGGAGGGTAGGTCACACTATACACTGCACCCGACCTCTGTGCAGGGTATGCCACACTGTACCTAACCTCTGTGGAGATTATAACCCACTGCATCTGATCTCTTTGGAGGGTAGGTAACACTGCACCTGACCTCCTTGGAGGGTAGGTCACACTGTACCGGACCTCTGTGCAGGGTAGGCCACACTGTACACTGCACCTGACCTCTGTGGAGATTATATCCCACTGCACTTGACCTCTGTGAAGGGTATGTCAATATGTACACTGCACCTCACCGATGTGCGGGGTATGTCACACTGCACACTAAACCGGACCTCTGTGCAGGGTATGTCACAATGTACACTGCACCTGACCTCTGTACAGGGTATGACACACTGTACACTGCCATCTGTGCAGGGTATGTCACACTGTACACTGCCCCTGACCTCTGTGCAGGGTATGTCACACTGTACACTTAACATGACCTCTGTGCAGGGTATGTCACACTGTACACTGCACCTGACCTCTGTGGAGATTATAACCCACTGCATCTGATCTCTTTGGAGGGTAGGTCACACTGTACACTGCACCCGACCTCTGTGCAGGGTATGTCACACTGTACACTGCATCTGACCTCTGTGCAGGGTATGTCACACTGTACCTAACGCACAAGTTACTAACTTGTGTAACGATATATCTGTAAGAGACAGTAGTTAGTGACAGATTCCTTACCTTAGAATATCCCCAGGCGTCAGGCTGGATCCGGAAAGTTTTCTGCGTAGCAGTACCCTTGCGCGTCGGTAGGCGGCGTCGTGCGGCTCCGCGTCCGTCGTCGGCGTCGTGATCGCCGGGATAACGTCGCGGGCAGTACTTAGACGCCGCCCTGCCCGCTGACGTCAGTTCTGTACACGACTTTCCGCGCCAGGAACGCAGAGCCATGCAAGAAGCTGACATAGGTGTCTGAAAAATACTAGGGCCCTGAAAGGGATGTCCTTAACCCTAGAAATCAGTTCGCAGAACGGGGAGGATGGGTGGGGCGGTAGGAATCTGTCACTAACTACTGTCTCTTACAGATATATCGTTACACAAGTTAGTAACTTGTGCATCTGAAAGAGACACGTTAGTGACAGATACCTTACCTTAGAATAGATACCCCAGCAATACCAACCCCGGTGGTGGGTCTGCGAACAAAGATCAGACAAGGAAGTCCTGGAGGACAGAACGGCCAAAGAAGCCTTCCCTCCGGACCTGACTGTCAAGGCAGTAATGCTTTGTAAACGTGTGCAGCGAGGCCCACGTAGCTGCCTGACAGATAACCGGCAGCGGAACACCGCGGCCCAAGGCCGTGGTAGCAGCCGTTGCCCTGGTGGAATGGGCACGCAGCCCAACAGGAGGCTCCTTCTTAGCCAAAGAATAGCAGGTCTTGATGCACAAGGTAACCCAGCGGGAGATGGTTCTCTTGTGCACCGCCGACCTTTTTTGGCGCCCACGTAGCCAACAAAGAGCTGGTCATCCACCCGGAAGTGTTTCGTGCGGTCGATATAGAAGGAGAGCGCACGTTTCGGGTCCAGACGGTGGAGCCTCTCTTCCTCTCTGGAAGGATGCGGAGGCGAAAAGAAGGTGGGCAAAGTGATGGTCTGCCCAATGTGGAAAGCAGTAACCACCTTTGGCAAGAAGGACGGACGCGTCCGAAGAACAACCTTGTCTGGATGAACAGACAGAAAGGGAGGTTTGCAAGATAGAGCCTGGAGCTCACTCACCCGCCGAGCGGAGGTGATGGCCACCAGAAAGGCTGCCTTCAGAGTCAGAAGACGAAGAGGACAGTTTTGTAGAGGCTCAAAGGGAGCGCACATTAAAAGGTAAGAACCAAGTTCAAGTCCCACTGAGGCATCACAAACGGAACAGGAGGGAAGAGGTGTGTAATGCCTTTTAAGAACCTGTTAACAACAGGGGACTTGAAAAGGGAGGGCTGATCAGGGAGCCTGAGGAAGGCCGAGATAGCACAAAGATAACCCTTGATGGTACCCAGGGCAGAACCCTGTTGGGCCAGAGAAAGAAGGAACAGAAGGACCTCAGAAAGAGGGGCAGAAAGGGGATTCACAGCCTTTGCTGTGCACCATGCCACAAATTTGTTCCACCTGCAGGCGTATACCACCTTAGTGGAGGGACGCCTGGCTGCCAGAATCACATCACAAACTTCGGGAGGCAAGTCGAAAGGAATCAACTGCCGCCGCTCAATCTCCACGCAAGCAGGTGTAGACTGGACAGGTTCGGGTGGAGGACCGTCCCCTGCTGCTGCGACAGAAGATCCTCCCGAAGAGGCAGACGGATCGGGCGATCTACGCTCATACTGAGTAGCTCGGGATACCAAACTCTTCGAGCCCAGTCCGGAGCCACAAGAATGACTTGGGCCCGGTCGTGCCGAATCTTCTTCAACACTCTGGGTAGAAGTGGTATAGGCGGAAAGGCGTACAATAGACCGCAACTCCACTCGTGACGAAAAGCGTCGCCGAGCGAGTGCCGCCTTGGAAATACCAACGCGCAGAACTGATGACATTGCGCGTTCTCTTCGGTGGCGAATAGATCTAACCAAGGCTCTCCCCACTGTAGAAAGAGTCCATGCGCCACTTCCGAGTGAAGACGCCATTCGTGATCCATCATGCACCTGCGGCTGAGTTCGTCCGACCTGGCGTTCAGGGAACCTGCCAGGTGTTGAACCATCAGGAACATGCCCTGATGTTCCAGCCATGTCCAGAGGCGCAGAGCCTCCTGACAGAGGGTCCACGACCCCACCCCGCCCTGTTTGTTGCAGTACCACATGGCGGTGGTGTTGTCTGTGAACACCTGCACTACCTTCCCTTTGACAGAGGGAAGGAATGCCTTGAGTGCAAGTCGGATCGCCCGGAGCTCCAGAAGGTTGATATGGAGCCGGGACTCCGCCCGGAGACCAGAGGCCTCTGATCTCCGCCTCTCCCATGTGACCGCCCCATCCCAGAAGGGACGCGTCCGTCACAACTGTGTGCTCTGGCTGGGGAAGGGAGAGGGATCTGCACATGACCCATTGCCGGTTCGAGAGCCACCACTGCAACTGTTTTGCAGTCCCCTCCGAGATCTGGACGTGATCGGACAGGTTGCCCTGGTGCTGCGCCCACTGGAACTTCAGGTCCCACTGCAGAGCCCGCATATGCCATCTGGCATGAGTGACCAGCAGGATGCAGGAGGCCATGAGGCCCAGCAGCCTCAGGGTCATCCGTACCGAAACCCAGGATAAAGGCTTAAAGATCGGAATCATAGCCTGAATATCCCGGACTCGCCGTTCGGGAGGATAGGCCCGAAACTGCGTCGTGTCCAGAACTGCTCCGATGAAAAGGAGCTGTGGAGAAGGAATCAGATGCGACTTCGGCACATTGATGGAGAACCCCAGCGAGTGCAGGAGTTCGGCCGTAGTCTGGAGGTGGGAGACGACTGCCTAGGGCGAGCCCGCCTTCAGCAGCCAGTCGTCGAGGTAGGGGAAGACTGAAACCCCTGCCCGGCGCAGATGAGCTGCGACCACCGCCATCACTTTCGTGAACACCCGAGGGGCACTGGTAAGGCCAAAGGGGAGCACGGTGAACTGAAAATGCTCGAGGCCTACCGTGAACCGAAGGTAACGCCGGTGGGCCGGCAGGACGGGGATGTGGAAATAGGCGTCCTGCAAGTCCAACGCTACCAACCAGTCTCCAGGGTCTAGGACAGTCAAGACCTGAGCTAGGGTGAGAATCTTGAACTTCTCCTGCCGGAGGAAGCGATTGACGTTCCGGAGGTCCAAGATAGGACGCATGTCCTTGTCCTTTTTGGGCACCAGAAAGTAGTGGGAGTAGCAACCACGCCCTACTTCTGGGGTCGGAACAGGCTCGATGGCCCTCTTGGCCAAGAGGGCCGTGACTTCCTTCTGTAGAAGCACCAAGTGATCCCCCGACATGCGGTGGAATTGAGGTGGCATGGCTGGGGGGGGTGGTCTCGAAGGGGAGGGAGTAGCCCCTTCGGACAATGTCCAAGACCCACCTGTCCGAGGTGATGGGACGCCAGTGGTGAAGGTGATGGCGGACCCTGCCCCCGACTGGCGTGCTGTGCACCTGAAAGGAGGGGCTAGGAGGGCTTGGAGGCCGCGGACGGGTTGGAGGTGGTGGCCTGACCCGCACGTTGGTTGCCCGAACCGCCACGGCGGTATCCACGTCCTCGGCCACGCGAAGACGCCTGCTGCGCGGGCAGGTGGTTGGGCTGCTGACGTGACTGGGCGCCCCTTCCGTGGCCACGATAGGGGCGAAAAGCAGAAGTTAGCGGAGGGCGTGTAGCAGAAAGGCCCAGGGACTTGGCAGTAGCCCGTAAGTCCTTAAAGCGCTCCAACGCATGGTCTGCTTTGGACCCAAAAAGACCGACTCCATCAAAGGGCATGTCCATGAGAGTATTCTGGACAGTCCCTGAAAAACCAGTGGTTCTCAGCCAGGCGTGGCGACGCAGCGCCACCGTCGTTGCAATAGACCTGCCCAGCGAGTCGGCGGTATCAAGGCCACATCGAATTGTGTATTTGGCCGCATCCCTTCCTTCCGCAATGGCGCGGGAAAGCAGTGTCTGGACCTCCTCAGAACACTGGGGCAAAACAGTCGCCACCGAATCCCATAAGGAGTGGGTATATCGGCCCAAAAGACAAGCGGTGTTGATGGACCGCAAGCCAGCACTGGAGGAAGAAAAACCCTTCTTCCCAAATTGATCCAGGCGTTTGGATTCCCTATCCGGAGGGCGGTAGGGAAGGCGGTTTGGGAAGCGGAGGCTTGGACAACCAAGCTCTCAGGAGTGCGGTGGACAGAGAGAAATAGGGGGTCGCCCGGAGCTGAGCGATGGCGTCGGGACACGTTCCTATCCACAGGAGCCCCTGTGTTGGGCTTGGACCAGGCGCCCAAAAGAACGTCAGTGAGGGCATCGTTAAACGGCAGCACAGTCTCCGTAGAGGAGGCTGCCGGCTGAAGCACCTCTGTCAAGAGATTAGTCTTGACCGCCACAGTAGGGAGTTGGAGATGTAAGGCTCCAGCCGCCCTACGCAACACCGTTGCAAAATTGGCTCCCTCCTCCGTAGCCACGGGAGGAGACAGCATGCCAGTGTCAGGGGAAGTATCTAGACCACTGGCATCCCCTAGACCCTCTGTCCAGTCCTCATCATACTGACACTGTTGTGCCAGAGGGTCATCAGACCCCTCCCAGTCCTCCTGGTCCTCCTCTGGTTCAAAATAAGGAGGAGGAGGGACATTTGGGATCCAAGGTCCCATCGGCGCCGGAAACGGCGTCGAGCGACGTCGGTCCGGTTCCAAGTCCGGAGCCGGAAGGAACTGGGGGACGACGCCGCCCGGAGCCCCAGGCGGCGTCGAGAACGGCACCGGAGACGTCGGCGGAGGCGTGGTTAGGTCGACCGGCGTCGATGGGGGTTGCGGAGCCGGGATCGAGGCCGGGGCCGGAGCCGGGATCGAGGCTGGAGGCACGGGCGACGCCGGGGCCGGAGCCGTTGGCGACGCCGGGGCAACCCCATCAGGGCCCGCGGGGCCCGAAGGCGCACCGGAGGGACCTTGAGGCCCGAAGAGGCGGGCCATGGCCGACAGGAATTCCTGTATTTGGGCCGGATCCGCCCCCGAACCCAGGAAGGACGGGTATTGCGGGGGCGACTCCACAGGCATGTCCGGGGCCGCGGGGACGGTGCCGGGAGGGGCCTCAGCCGAGTCGCGAGACCGGCGAGGCGAAGTCCTAGAGCGACGATGCTTTTTGGACTTTTTGTGCTTGGACTTACCGGACGAAGAAGACTTCGATGCCGACGACCGGTGAGGACTCCGCGACCGACCCCTCGACCTCTCACGCGACCGGTGCTTGGTGTGGCGCGGAGCCGAATGCCGGGCCTCGAGGAGCTTTCGAGACCGCTCTCGCAAAGCTTTCGGGTTGAGGGCCCGGCAGTCGGAACACGACTCCGTGTCGTGGCCTCGGCCGAGGCAGAAGAGACACTCCCGATGCGGGTCTGTGATGGACATCATCCGAGCACAGGCGCCGCAACGTTTAAAGCCGGGCATCCCTACGACACCTTGAAGTCGATTCGAAGAAACAGTGAAAAAATTCACCAAAAAAGTTAGTCAAAAAATGACTAGGGCACTGCTCTTCCCGGATCTGCGCTTGCTGGCGCAGAAAAAGAAGAACTGACGTCAGCGCGCAGGGGCGGCGTCTAAGTACTGTCCGCGACGTCATCCCGGCGATCACGACGCCGACGACGGACGCGGAGCCGCACGACGCCGCCTACCGACGCGCAAGGGTATTGCTACGCAGAAAACTTTCCGGATCCAGCCTGACGCCTGGGGATATTCTAAGGTAAGGAATCTGTCACTAACGTGTCTCTTTCAGATCTCTGTGGATATTATAACCCACTGCATCTGATCTCTTTGGAGGGTAGGTCACACTGTACATTGCACCCGACATCCGTGCAGGGTAGGTAACACTGTACACTGCTCCTGACCTCTGTGGAGATTATAACTAGGGCTCCCGGTTTTATGGTATTTATTTTTGGGACATTTCCGTCTGTATTTATCCATATTTATTTTTTGTCAACCTTATCTGTATTTATCCATATTTATTAAGGGTGTTGTGAAAAAAATAAAGCTGAAACTGGTATATTTCCACATTTATTTAGCCAATAAATATGTAGTCATGATTGAATGTCTGCCAGGTTTCAGTAATATGAACACCCACATAAGACAAATCAATGCACTTATATGAAAATATGCACATTTCAGTATCAGCCTTTTGCATATCTACTGCTGTTTAAGCCTCTTTACTAAAATTACTTTATTTTTTAACCCCCTTACCCATCAATCCACACAGTTAGTGGCCTGGCAGTCATGGCAAAGTGTATTTAGAATCACTCAAAAGCACCCAATTTCCGTTTTTATCCACATTTAAAAATAAATACAGACAAGAAAATAAATGGTTTTCTGTCTGTATTTATCTGTAAAAATCAGTAAAAACGGAAAACAGGGAGCCTTAATTATAACCCACTGCATCTAACCTCTGTGCAGGGTATGCCACACTGTACACTGCCCCTGACTTCTGTGGAGATTATAACCCACTGCATCTGACCTCTGTGCAGGGTATGTCACACTGTACACTGCCCCTGACCTCTGTGGATATTATAACCCACTGCACCTGACCTCTGTGCAGGGTATGTCACACTGTACACTGCATCCGACCTCCGTGCAGGGTATGTCTCAATGTACACTGTACCTAACCTCTGTGGAGATTATAACCCACTGCATCTGATCTCTTTGGAGAGTAGGTCACACTGTACACTGCACCCGACCTCTGTGCAGGATATTTCACACTGTACACTGCACCTGACCTCTGTGGAGATTATAACCCACTGCATCAGATCTCTTTGGAGGGTAGGTCACACTGTACACTAAACCGGACCTCTGTCCACGTACTGGTTAGACATGTTATGTTGACCATGCCTTTTATGCAAACCCTTTTGTGACAACAGTCATTTCATGTAATTCCAGCCCTGAAGAAGTCAAGGATTACACACCCAATGACGAAACACGTGTTGGCTGGCATATGAATTCACACCTCATTAAAGGAATATCGGAAGAACGTTTCTGCAGTCATCCTTCGCATACAACGTTTACTGTGTGTTGTAAAAACTTTTATGTGTGTGCTCAGGGCCTGTTATCCTCTGTGCAGGGTATGTCACACTGTACACTGCACCTGACCTCTGTGAAGGATATGTCACACTGTACATTGCACCTGACCTCCTAGGAGGGTAGATCACACTGTACACTGGACCTGACGTCTGTGGAGATTATATCCCACTGCACTTGACCTCTGTGCAGGGTATGTCACATATGTCACACTGTACACTGCACCTGACCTCTGTGCAGGTTGGGTAACACTGTACACTACACCTGACCTCTGTGGAGATTATAACCCACTGCACCTGATCTCCTTGAAGGGTAGGTCACACTGTACACAGCACGTGACCTCTGTGCAGGGTATGTCACACTGTACACTTCACCTGACCTCCTTGGAGGGTATGTCACACTGTACACTGCCTCTGACCTCTGTGCAGGGTATGTCACACTCTACACTGCAACTGACCTCTGTGGAGATTATAACCCACTGCACCTGACCTCCTAGGAGGGTAGGTCACACTGCACACTAAACCTGACCTCTGTGGAGATTATATTCCTCTTCACCTGACCTCTGTGCAGGGTATGTCGCCCTGCACACTAAACCTGACCTCTGTGCAGGGTATGTCACACTGTACACTGCATCCGACCTCAGTGCAGGGTATGTCACACTGTACACTGCACCTGACCTCTGTGCAGGTTGGGTAACACTGTACACTGCACCTAACCTCTGTGCAGGATATGTCACACTGTACACTGCCCCTGACCTCTGTGCAGGGTATGTCACACTGTACACTGCAGCTGACCTCTGTGCAGGGTATGTCACACTGTACAATACACCTGACCACTATGGAGATTATATCACACTCCACCTGCCTCCGTGCAGGGTATGTCTGAATGTACACTGCACCTAACCTCTGTGGACATTATATCCCACTGCACCTGACCTCCTTGGAGGTTAGGTCACACTGTACACTGCACCTGACCTCTGTGCAGGGTATGTCATACTGTACACTGCCCCTGACCTCTGTGCAGGGTATGTCACACTGTACACTGCACCTGACGTCTGTGGAGATTATATCAAACTGCACCTGACCTCTGTGCAGGGTATGTCACACTGTACACTGCATCTGATCTCTGTGCAGGGTATGTCACACTGTACACTGCCCCGACCTCTGAGCAGGGTATGTCACACTGTACACTACACCTGACCACTGTGGAGATTATATCCCACTCCACCTGCCTCTGTGCAGGGTATGTCACATTGTACACTTCACCTAACCTCTGTGGAGATTATATCCCACTGCACCGGACCTCCTTGGAGGGTAGGTCATACTGTACACTGCACCTGACCTCTGTACAGAGTATGTCACACTGTACACTGCACCTGACCTTGGAGGGTAGGTCACACTGTACACAGCACCTGACCTACTTGGAGGATAGGTCACACTGTACACTGCACCTGACCTCTGTGCAGGGTATGTCACTGTACACTGCACCTGACCTCTATGCAGGGTAGGTCACACTGTACACTGCACCTGACCTTTGTGTAGACTATATCCAACTGCACTTGACTTCTGTGCAGGGTATGTCACGCTGTACACTGCTCCTGACCTCTGTGCAGGTTGGGTAACACTGTACACTGCACCTAACCTCTGTGCAGGATATGTCACACTGTACACTGCCCCTGACCTCTGTGCAAGGTATGTCACACTGGAACTAACCTCTGTGGAGATTATAACTCAGTGCATCTGATCTCTTTGGAAGGTAGGTCCCACTGTACACTGCACCTGAACTCTGTGCAGGGTATGTCACACTGTACACTGCATCCGACCTCAGTGCAGGGTGTGTCACACTGTACACTGCACCTGACCTCTGTGGAGGGTAGGTCACACTGTACACTGCCCCTGACCTCTGTGCAGGGTATGTAACCCTGTACACTGCCGCTGACATCTGTGCAGGGTATGTCACACTGTACACTGCCCCTGACCTCTGTGCAGGGTATACCACACTGTACACTAAACCTGACCTCTGTGCAGGGTATGTCACACTGCACACTAAACCGGACCTCTGTGCAGGGTATGTCACACTGTACACTGCCGCTGACCTCTGTGGAGATTATAACCCACTGCATCTGATCTCTTTGGAGGGTAGGTCACACTGTACACTAAACCGGACCTCTGTGCAGGGTATTTCACACTGTACACTGCACCTGACCTCTGTGGAGATTATAACCTACTGCACCTGATCTCCTTGCAGGGTAGGTCACACTGTACACAGCACGTGACCTCTGTGCAGGGTATGTCACACTGTACACTTCACCTGACCTCCTTGGAGGGTATGTCACACTGTACACTGCCTTTGACCTCTGTGCAGGGTATGTCACACTCTACACTGCAACTGACCTCTGTGGAGATTATAACCCACTGCACCTGACCTCCTTGGAGGGTAGGTCACACTGCACACTAAACCTGACCTCTGTGGAGATTATATCCCACTTCACCTGACCTCTGTGCAGGGTATGTCGCCCTGCATACTAAACCTGACCTCTGTGCAGGGTATTTCACACTGTACACTGCACCTGACCTCTGTGCAGGGTATATCACACTGTACACTGCACCTGACCTCCTTGGAGGGTTTGCCACACTGTACACCCTGTGACATACCCTGCACAGAGGTCCACCTGACCTCTGTGGAGATTATATCACACTTCACCTGACCTCTGTGCAGGGTATGTCACACTGTACACTGCCCCTGACCTCTGTGGAGATTATAACCCACTGCATCTGACCTCTGTGCAGGGTATGTCCCACTGTACACTGCACCTAACCTCTGTGAAGATTATAACCCACTGCATCTGATCTCTTTGGAGGGTAGGTCACACTGTACACTAAACCTGACCTCTGTGCAGGGTATGTCACACTGTACACTGCACCTGACCTCCTTAGAGGGTATGTCACACTGTACACTGGACCTAACCTCTGTGGAGATTAGATCACACTGCACCCGACCTCTGTGCATGGTATGTCACACTGTACACTGCACCTGACCTCTGTGCAGGGTATGTCACACTGTACACTGCACCTGACCTCTGTGCAGGTGGGGTAACACTGTACACTGCCCCTGACCTCAGTGCAGGGTATATCACACTGTACACTACACCTGACCACTACGGAGATTATATCACACTCCACCTGCCTCTGTGGAGGGTATTTCACACTGTACACTGCACCTGACCTCTGTGCAGGGTATGTCATACTGTACACGGCCCCTGACCTCTGTGCAGGGTATGCTGTACACTGCGCCTGACTTCTGTGGAGATTAGATCACACTGCACCTGACTTCTGTGCAGGGTATGTCACACTGTACACTGCCCCGACCTCTGAGCAGGGTATGTCACACTGTACACTGCATCTAACCTCTGTGGAGATTATATACCACTGCACTGGACCTCCTTGGAGGGTAGGTCACACTGTACACTGCACCTGACCTCCTTGGAATGTAGGTCACACTGTACCTGACCTCCTTGGAGGGTAGGTCACACTGTACACTGCACCTGACCTCTGTGGAGATTATAACCCACTGCACCTGATCTCCTTGGGGGGTAGGTCACACTGTACACTGCCCCTGACCACTGTGCAGGGTATTTTACACTGTACACAGCACCTGACCTCTGTGCAGGGCATGCCACACTGTACACTGCACCTGACCTCCTTGGAGAGTATATCACACTGTACACAGCACCTGACCTCTGTGCAGGGTATGTCACACTGTACACTGCACCTGACCTTCTTGAAGGGTAGGTAACACTGCAGACTGCACCTGACCTCTGTGCAGGGTGTCACACTGTACACTGCACCTGACCTCTGTGAAGGGTATGTCACATGGTAAACTGCACCTGACCGCTGTGGAGATTATATCACACTGCATCTGACCTCTGTGCAGGGTATGTCCCACTGTACACTGCACCTAACCTCTGTGGCGATTATAACCCACTGCATCTGATCTCTTTGGAGGGTAGGTCACACTATACACTAAACCTGACCTCTGTGCAGGGTATGTCACACTGTACACTGCATCTAACCTCTGTGGAGATTATATCCCACTGCACTGGACCTCCTTGGAGGGTAGCTCACACTGTACACTGCACCTGACCTCCTTGGAATGTAGGTCACACTGTACACTGCACCTGACCTCCTTGGAGGGTAGGTCACACTGTACACTGCACCTGACCTCTGTGGAGATTATAACCCACTGCACCTGATCTCCTTGGGGGGTAGGTCACACTGTACACTGCCCCTGACCACTGTGCAGGGTATTTTACACTGTACACAGCACCTGACCTCTGTGCAGGGCATGCCACACTGTACACTGCACCTGACCTCCTTGGAGAGTATATCACTCTGTACACAGCACCTGACCTCTGTGCAGGGTATGTCACACTGTACACTGCACCTGACCTTCTTGAAGGGTAGGTAACACTGCAGACTGCACCTGACCTCTGTGCAGGGTGTCACACTGTACACTGCACCTGACCTCTGTGAAGGGTATGTCACATGGTAAACTGCACCTGACCGCTGTGGAGATTATATCACACTGCATCTGACCTCTGTGCAGGGTATGTCCCACTGTACACTGCACCTAACCTCTGTGGAGATTATAACCCACTGCATCTGATCTCTTTGGAGGGTAGGTCACACTGTACACTAAACCTGACCTCTGTGCATGGTATGTCACACTGTACACTGCACCTGACCTCTGTGCAGGGTATGTCACACTATACACTGCACCTGACCACTATGGAGATATCACACTCCACCTGCCTCTGTGGAGGGTATGTCACACTGTATACTGCACCTAACCTCTGTGGACAGTATATATCCCACTGCACCTGACCTCCTTGGAGGGTAGGTCACACTGTACACTGCACCTGACCTCTGTGCAGGGTATGTCATACTGTACACGGCCCCTGACCTCTGTGCAGGGTATGCTGTACACTGCGCCTGACTTCTGTGGAGATTATTTCACACTGCACCTGACTTCTGTGCAGGGTATGTCACACTGTACACTGCCCGACCTCTGAGCAGGGTATGTCACACTGTACACTGCATCTAACCTCTGTGGAGATTATATCCCACTGCACTGGACCTCCTTGGAGGGTAGGTCACACTGTACACTGCACCTGACCTCCTTGGAGTGTAGGTCACACTGTACACTGCACCTGACCTCCTTGGAGGGTCGGTCACACTGTACACTGCACCTGACCTCTGTGGAGATTATAACCCACTGCACCTGATCTTCTTGGGGGGTAGGTCACACTGTACACTGCCCCTGACCACTGTGCAGGGTATTTCACACTGTACACAGCACCTGACCTCTGTGCAGGGTATGTCACACTGTACACTGCACCTGACCTCCTTGGAGAGTATATCACACTGTACACAGCACCTGACCTCTGTGCAGGGTGTCACACTGTACACTGCACCTGACCTCTGTGAAGGGTATGTCACACGGTAAACTGCACCTGACCGCTGTGGAGATTATATCACACTGCACCTGACCGCTGTGGAGATTATATCTCACTGTAACGGACCTCTTTGGAGGGTATGCAAGAATGTACAATGCACCTGACTTCTGTGCAGGGTATTTCACACTGTACACTGCATCTGACCTCTGTGCATGGTATGTCACACTGTACACTGCACCGGACCTCCTTGGAGGGTAGGTAACGCTGTAGACTAAACCGGACCTCTGTGAAGGTTATGTCTCACTGTACACTGCACATGACCACCCTTATCTCACTGCACCAGACCTCCTTGGAGGGTATGCAACACTGTACAATGCACATGACCTCTGTGCAGGGTATGTCACACTGTACACTGCAACTGACCTCTGTGCAGAATATGCCACACTGTACACTGCACCTGACCTCCTTGGAGGGTAGGTAACGAATAGTTTCTTACCTGTCGGTGTAGTTTTGCAGCTTGAAGACTTTCTGGATTCACTATGCTGTGCATTATTCCGCGGTCTAGTGGTTGGGTCCGGAATCGTAGTATTTTTTCTCCTTTTTTTTTTTTTTCGTGGCCCAGGTGGGCGTCGACGCCCCACCATTTGGTGTCCTCTCGTGACGTCGGCACGCTTCCTCCGGAAGCTCCCACCCTTGGGCGCCATCTTCGGATTCTTTTTTTCTTGTCTTGTGTTATTTTTGTTTATCCTCTTATTTTTTGAAGGTTTTCCTCCTTCCTTAATCCCTCTCCTCCTGTCTCATCTTTCTGGCGGAGGTGGGTGGGTTCGCTAGTGAATCCAGAAAGTCTTCAAGCTGCAAAACTACACCGACAGGTAAGAAACTATTCGTTTTGCAGCGTGAATCTTTCTGGATTCACTATGCTGTGCTTAGACTTTGTAGCGGTTTGCGGTGTTTGTGGCGGCTGGGTGGAAGATGAGCGTTGGTTGTTGAATATATGTTGAAGCACTTTTTGACCTACTTGTGCCTCTTTGTTCAACTGTATATCCACGCAGTAGTGCTTAGTGAATGTGTGCACTGAAGCCCATGTTGCCGCCAGGCAAATGTCTTGGATGGGTGTGTTTGCCAGGAAGGCTATTGTTGCACCCTTTTTCCTGGTAGAGTGAGCTTGTGCTGCTCCTTGTAGTTCTTGGCCTGCCTGTTTGTGGCAGAATTGGATTGTCTGTGCGATCCATCGTGCGATGGTGTTTTTAGTTACTGGTCTTCCCAGGAAACTGCTTGCGAAAGACACAAAGAATTGCTTTGTTTTCCGACAATCTTTAGTTCTTTCGATGTAATGCATCACTGCTCTTCTAGCGTCCAGAGTGTGCAGTGCCCTCTCTGCGCTTGTGGATGGTTTTTGGAAGAAACTTGGTATCTGTATTGTCTGGCTTATGTGGAACTTTGACACCACCTTTGGCATGAAGTGTGGGTCTGTTCTCATTACCACCCTGTCATTGTGAATTTGAATGTAGGGTTCTTGTGTTGTTAGCGCTTGCAATTCGCTCACCCTGCGTAGCGAGGTGATCGCCACCAGAAAGGCTGTCTTTATTGTGAGCATATGCAGAGAGGCCTTGTGAATGGGTTCGAAAGGTGCCTTCATAAGTTGCGTTAGAACTACATTGAGGTTCCATGCCGGCGGTGGCATCCTTTTTGGGGGGGCCATTCGTTTGGCCCCCTCCAGGAATCTTTTTACCACCTGGGATGTAAAGAAACTTCTCCCTGTTTCTCCTCTTGTATAGGCTACTATTGCTGCTAGGTGTACTTTTAGTGAGGTGTAGCTTAGGTTACTTTTTAGCAAGTGGGTTAAGTATGTTAGCACTGTTGATTCCCTGGTGATTCTCTTCTGGAGCTTTTCCCTGATGCACCATTAGGTGAATCTTTTCCATTTTGCCGCATAACACTTCCGTGTGGTGGGTCTCCTTGCCTCCCTCAGCACCGCCATTGTGCTCTCTGGGAGCTTGAGGTGCGCGGACTCCAAGTCTTCAGGAGCCAAGCTGTTAGGCTGAGGCTCTCTGGTTCCGGGTGGAGCACCCTTCCGTTTTGCATTGAGAGCAGGTCTCTTCTTTTTGGGTACTTGTGTGGTGGCCCCTGCGCCATCTCCACTATTTGTGAGAACCAGGACTGCCTGGCCCACTGTGGTGCTACCAGAATCAGCGTCATGTTGCTTGTTCTGCATTTGCTGAGCACCCTGTGCATCAGCGGTATCGGGGGGAAAAGCGTAGGCAAATGTCTTCGACCAGCTTATCCATAGGGCATTTCCTTGTGATTGCTGACCTGGTTGTCTGGATGCGAAGTATTGGCATTTTGCATTCTGGTGTGTTGCAAACAGGTCTATTTGTGGGGTCCCCCATTTTTTGAATAGCCTTTGCGTTTCCTGCGGGTTGAGCTCCCACTCGTGGGATGCTGATGTCTGTCTGCTGAGTCTGCCTGCTTCCACATTGTCCTTCCCTGGTAGATGTATCGCCAGGTCTATTTGTAGTGGAATTGCCCATCTCCATATCTCCTGCGCTAGCATTGACAGCGCCACTGATTGTGTTCCTCCCTGCTCGTTGATGTAGAACATCGTTGTGGTGTTGTCTGTTTGTACTAACACCCTTTGCCCGTACAGCTGTTTCTGGAAGGCTTTTAGTGCAAGGAACACGGTTTTTAGTTCTAGGTAGTTGATGTGTTTGATGGCATCTGTTCGTGTCCATAACCCCCTCACTTTGAGCTGGTTCATGTGCGCTCCCCACCCCATTTGGGATGCGTCCGTTGTGATGGCCACTGTTGGAGTTGGTGGTGTAAATGTCTTCCCCCTCGTTATGTTTTCTTTGTTCCACCACGCTATCTCCTCTTGCACTGCGTGCGTTACAACCACTAGATCTTCCCAACTCCCTGTTGCCTGTGACCATTGTTGTTGGAGCCATTCCTGGAATGGTCTCATGTGGAGTCGAATATTGGGGACTAGTTGTATGCAGGACGCCATCAAGCCCATGAGCTTGCTCACTGTCAGAGGTTGCCCCTTCTGGTATTGGCGTGTCTCCTTCAGCAGGGCGAAGGTTCTCTTCTCGCTGGGGAACACCCTGCCCCGAATGGTGTTGATCGGTGCGCCCAGGAAGATCTTCACCTGTTCTGGTTCTATCAAGGACTTCCCCCAGTGTATCGAAAACCCTAGTTCTGTCAGCGTGTGCGTGACCCGCTGAGCATGTAGTTTGCATTGGTTGTAGGAGTTCGCCTTTACCAACCAGTCGTCGAGGTAGGGATATACATGTATTCCCTGCCTTCGTAAGTGTGCCGCTACCGCAGCTAGGCATTTTGTGAAGACCCTTGGTGCGGATTTTAGCCCAAAGGCTAGGGCTGTGAACTGGTAGTGCGCCTTGTTGATGGCAAATCTCAGTAGATGTTTGTGTTTTCGGTTCATGGGAATGTGTAGGTAGGCGTCCTTGAGGTCTATAGTGGGCATAAAGTCCCCGTCCCTTATTTGAGGTATAACCTCCTGTAGGGACGTCATCTTGAACTTTTGAGTTTTTATGTATTTGTTTAGGAACCGTAGGTCCAGAATGGGCATCAACGTTTCGTCCACCTTTGGTACGAGGAAGTAGTTGGAGTACACTCCCTTGTTTCTTTCCTTGTACGGCACTGTTTATATTGCCTCCTTGTGGAGGAGTTCTTGTGCCTCCTGCCAGAGGAGTGAGAGCTCTTTTGTTGAGCGTGTTTTTCTGGTTGGCCTCCTGTTTGGTGGCTTTTTTCCCAGTTCTACACTGTAGCCGAACTGTATGATGTTGAGTATCCACTTGTCCGTTGTTATCTTCGTCCACTCCTGGAAGAAGTGTCTTAATCTGCCTCCTACTGGTGTTACATGTTCGTTTATTTTTCCTTTGTGTGTTTCTAATTGTCTCTTGAGTCCTTTGTTGTGCCGCCCCACTAGAGATGTTGTCTGTGTGGGCACGCTTGGTACAGCGGAGTCACTTGGAAATGGGTTGCTGTCCCCCTCTTCTCGTCTGCCCCCGTCCGTTCGGTCGCCCCCGAAAGGACTGGCCCCTCTGTTGGTACTGCCAGCTTTGCTGTTGCAGACCTTGCTGCGCCTGGTTGTTTCCCTGATAAGTTTGCTGGAATGCCTGGTGCGATGTTCCCGGCTGGCTTCCTCCTCTGCCATTTGGTCTCCTTGAGGGGGTGCCCCTTCTCATCCCTCTGAACTGCAGCGCTCCCATGGACCTTGCAGTTTCATTATCCTTTTTGAGCTGTGTCAGCTGCTCGTCCACTGGTGTGCCAAACAGTTTTTCCCCGTTGAAGGGTATGTTCAGAATATTGTTCTGGACTTCCGGCTTGAAACCTGAGATCCTCAGCCAGGCAGGCCTTCTTTCCGTCACTCCAATAATCATAAGTCTGCTTGAGGTGTCTGCTGCGTCCAAGGCCGACTTTAGGCAGGTGTTGGCCATGTTCTTGCCTTCCTCCACCAGGTGTGTTGCCCTCTGCTGGTATTGGTCTGGGAGATGTTTGAGCAGCTGCCCGACCTCCTCCCAATGTTGGTACGCATGTCTGCTTATTAGGGCATTGGAGTTCGCAATGCGCCAGTGAATTGCCGCATTCCTCTCCATTTTCCTCCCTGTGAGGTCTATTCTCTTACTCTACTTGTCTGGAGGTGGGCCTGAGTTCGTGGGAACGTTGGCCCTCTTTCTGGCTGTTGCTGTTATAATAGAGTCAGCTGGTACGGACCCCTGGATATATGCTGGGTCCTTTGAGGAATGTTTCTATTTCTTCTCTGTTCTAGGGGTGACAGATCTGCAGATTGCTGGCTCCTTGAAAGCTTCCCTGCCCTGGTCCAGCACACTTGGAAGCATGGGTAGGAATTGGCTCCTAGTTTGAGTCGGGAGCAGGGTCTCTAAGAGGAAACAAGCCTTTGGTTTCTCTTCCTCCATTTCGACCCTATAAGTTGCTGCAGCGTTCTTGATGACCATGTTGTAGATGCCAATGTCGTCTGGCGGTGAAGGCCTCGACGGATATGACTCTACGCCCTCCTCCAGGTTTTCGGCGTCGAGGTCCTGCCATTCCAGGTCCTGTGCCTCCGAGGGCGTCGAGCCAAAGTTTGTTTGCTGATCGTCCTCGCCTTCTCCTCCGTAATAATACAGGCCCTCTTCGTCCTGTTGCTCTGCTGGTTCAGGAGTTTTCGGCGGGTCGGCGGCGTCGAACTCCTCTTCGACTTCTGCTTCGACTACTGTCAAGGGCTTCGAAGGGATGGTGTATCTGCTCATCCGTTCGTCGAAGTCCTTCTTCCTCTGAAGGATACTGTCCATTTCGGCCTCGAGCCTTCTTTTCTTCCTCTCCATTTCGGCCACTTGTTCGGCGTCGAGAGTTTCGGCGTTTCTCTTCGAGGTCGTCGATGTTGACGTCGAAGTCGCCTTCGGCTCTTTTTCCTTCGTCGTCGAGCGCGGCCTTTCGGGACCGTGCTTCGACGACCTAGGTTTTTCTAGAGCTTTCGCCGGCTGGGAGTCCTTTTCCAAGGATCCGCTGGGCTGTTTGTCCGTGGACGCAGCTGTGGTCGTCGATTGCTTCAACGCCAGTGCTCCTTTCGAGGACTTTGGCTCTGTTTTTCGAGAGTCTGTCGGGGCTTTATGGGTCGACGTCTCTCTTAACTCTTTTGTCGACTTCTTATCGGTCTCTGCGACCGTGTAGTCCTCTGGTCCCTCGGCGATGTTGTCCTCTTCTCCGCTGGAGAGGCCAAAGTCCCGAAGCGACAGAGGTTGTCCTTGCCCCTGCATGGCGTAGTTCGCTCTCCTCTGTCTCTCCCTCACTCTGAGGGTCTTGGGGGTGAATGCCGAGCAGGCGTTGCAATCCTTGCTTTCGTGGTCGATTGGCAGACAGAGGTTGCAGACTGGGTGCTGGTCCTTCTGCGCATACTTGTGGTGGCAATTACGGCAAAATTTGAATGGGGTTTTGTCCATTCCTGCGCTCAGGGGGCCCCCTGTGTGCGCATTCTCCGTTGGACGTCGAAGTTCTTCCTCCTTCTCACCCTCTTCGTCGTCCCGGTTCTGTGTCCCTTGTCGTGCGGTGAAGAAAACTCCAACTTCTTGGCGTTTTCTGCTTTATTTTCTCTTCTTGTTTCCCAAAAACTCTGGAACTCCTCGTGACGATCCAGACCCAACGGCGGAAAAAAGAATCTGAAGATGGCGCCCAAGGGTGGGAGCTTCCGGAGGAAGCGCGCCGACGTCACGAGAGGACACCAAATGGTGGGGCGTCGACGCACACCTGGGCCACGAAAAAAAAAAGAAAAAGATAAAATACTACGATTCCGGACCCAACCACTAGACCACGGAATAATGCACAGCATAGTGAATCCAGAAAGATTCACGCTGAAAAACAATGTAGACTGCACCTGACATCTGTGGAGTGTATGTCACCAGTACACTGCATCTGACCGCTGTAGAGATTATATCCCACTGCACCTGACCTCTGTGCAGGGTACGTCACACTGTACACTGCACCACACGTCTGGACGTTAGGTAACACTGTACACTGCAAATGACCTCCTTGGAGAGTATATCACACTGTACACTGCACATTACCTCCTTGGAGGGCATGCAACACTGTACAAGGCACCTGACCTCTGTGCAGGGTATGTCACACTGTACACTGCACCTGACCTCTTTGGAGGGTATGTCACACTGTCCACTGCACCTGACCTCTGTGCAGGGTATGTCACACTATACACTGCACGTGACCTCCTTGGAGGGTATGTCACACTGTACCTGACCTCTGTGCAGGGTATGTCACACTGTACACTGCACCTGACCTCCTTGGAGGGTAGGTAACACTGTAGTCTGCACCTGACGTCTGTGGAGATTATATCCCGCTGCACCTGACCTCCTTGGAGGGTATGTCACGCTGAACACTGCACCTGACCTCCTTGGAGAGTAGCTAACACTGTACACTGCACTTGACCTCTGTGCATGGTATGTCACACTGAACACTACACCGGACCTCCTTGGAAGGTAGGTAACACTGTAGACTAAACCGGACCTCTGTGAAGGTTATGTCGCACTGTACACTGCACATGACCACTGTGGAGATTATATCTCACTGCAACAGACCTCCTTGGAGGGTATGCAACACTGTACAATGCACATGACCTCTGTGCAGGGTATGTCATACTGTACACTGCAACTGACCTCTGTGCAGAATATGCCACACTGTACACTGCACCTGACCTCCTTGGAGGGTAGGTAACAATGTAGACTGCACCCGACGTCTGTGGAGTGTATGTCACCAGTACACTGCATCTGACCACTGTAGAGATTATATCCCACTGCACCCGACCTCTGTGTAGGTATGTCACACTGTACACTGCACCACACGTCTGGATGTTAGGTAACACTGTACAGTGCAAATGACCTCCTTGGATAGTATATCACACTGTACACTGCACCCTAACTCCTTGGGGGGCATGCAACACTGTACAAGGCACCTGACCACGTGCAGGGTATGTCACACTGTACCTGACCTCCTTGGCTGGTATTTCCCGCTGTACACTGCACTGGATAGTGAACTTGACATCTGGATGGTATGTCACACTGGACAGTGCACCTGACCTCCTTGGAAGGTATGTCACATTATACACTGCACCAGACCTCCACGGAAGGTACATCACACTCTACCCTGCACCTGACCTTATCGATGATATGTCACACTGGACTCTGCACCTGACCTTTGTCTTGAGTGGGTCACAATGTACACTGCATTTGCCCTTTGTCGATTAAATCTCACATTGGACACTACTCTTAACTTCTTGAGGAAATGTTACACTGTACACTGCACATGGCCAATGTGGAGAGTATGTCACACTGTACATGACCTCCATGGGGAGAGAGCATGTCACACTCTACCCTGCACCTGACCTCTGTGCAGGGTATGTCACACTGTACACTGCACCTGACCTCCTTGGAGGGTAGGTAACACTGTAGTCTGCACCTGACGTCTGTGGAGAGTATGTCATGCTGTATGCACCTAACGTCTGAGAACACATCACATTGTACACTGCACTCGACCTCTGAGGAGGGTATGTCACACAGGACAATCCACCTGAGTTCTGGAGGGTGTCACTTTGTGGACTGCACCTCACCTCTATTTCAATAGGGCCACTGCACATGACCTCCGTGGATGGTATGTCACACTGTACACTGCACCTCACCTCTGTGAAGGGTATTTCACATTGGACACATACCTGTTGCTCAACCTAAGATATGTACCAAAACAGTACATTCCAAAAGGTGGAGGTTCTGTGGAGTGGCCTCTGACCAAAAAGCCCTGTAGTACAGAGCAGACAAAGAACCCTTCCCTGGACCTGGCTGCAGATAAAGAGCCCTTCCCTGGACCTGGCTGCAAACAAAGAGCCCTTCCCTGGACCTGGCTGAAGACAAAGAGCCCTTCCCTGGACCTGGCTGCAGACAAAGAGCCCTTCGCTGGACATGGCTGCAGACAAAGAGGCCTTCCCTGGACCTGGCTGCAGACAAAGAGCCCTTCCCTGGACCTGGCTGCAGACAAAGAGCCCTTCCCTGGACTTGGCTGCAGACAAAGAGCCCTTCCCTGGACTTGGCTGCAGACAAAGAGCCCTTCCCTGGACCTGGCTGCAGACAAAGAGCCCTTCCCTGGACCTGGCTGCAGACAAAGAGCCCTTCCCTGGACCTGGCTGCAGACAAAGAGCCCTTCCCTGGACCTGGCTGTCAAGGCAGAAGTGCTTCGTCATCAGATCAAATGATGCCCACAATGCGGCCGGACTGATATGAAGGGCAAGCACTACTCCAGCCAGTGCAGCGATAGAAACCTTAGCCATAGTGGAATGGGCTCTTCGACATTATGGGGGCTGCTTCTTGGCTTGTGAATCATCAAAAAAACAAGCATTGGCAAAGCTAATAGGTCTCAATCCGAGCGATACTGACATTGTCAATGACAATGTTTTTTGGGCATGTGTTGTGGAGTGGATGTAGGTGATGTGGAGGGGAATTATGTAAGTTGGATTGGAATTGTTTGTTGTGGAACTGAGTCAAAAGGAACAATTGATGGACAGAATGCAGAACAATGTCATACATTCACCCCAGTACAGAGATCTGGGCCTAAATCCATCGTTTTTTTGCTCACCATGCCATTCCAGTTTGGACCCAGCCATATGCAAATCAGTCTTGACCCTGCGCCCAATGGGAACAGTCCAGCCCTAACTGCCAGGCCAGATCCTCCCTGGACTGGAAACAAGCATCCTAGGTCCGGTTTCGGGCTTTCAGCCCTCATCAGCCAGGATAGCTTGACTCCAGTGGCATGGAGAGCACCGGACCCACGTCTGGGCATACCCATCCCACTCGGGGTGACAAAAGCAAAAAGAACAATTGATGGACAGAATGCAGAACAATGTCATACATTCACCCCAGTACGGAGATCTGGGCCTAAATCCATCGTTGTTTTGCTCACCATGCCATTCCAGTTTGGACCCAGCCATATGCAAATCAGTCTTGACCCTGCGCCCCATGGGAACAGTCCAGCCCGAACTGCCAGGCCATGTCATCCCTGGACTGGAAACAAGCATCCTAGGACCAGTTTCGGGCTTTTAGCCCTCGTCAGCCAGGATAGCTTGACTCCAGTGGCATGGAGAGCACGGGACCCACGTCTGGGCATACCCGTCCCACTCGGGGTGACAAATACAAAAAGAACAATTAATGGACAGAATGCAGAACAATGTCATACATTCACCCCAGTGCAGAGATCTGGGCCTGAGTGGCATGGCAATGTGTGGTGTTCAGTGGAGTTATGTGTAGTGCAATTATGTGGCATGGTGTGCAGTGGATATGTGGATAGTAATTATCTGGTTTTGAGTGTACTGAAATTATGTGCAGTGCTATTATGTGTCATGGAGTGTAATTATGTAGAGTGGTATTGTGTGTTGTGGAATGGCATGTAGTTGAGTGGAATTACATGCTGTGGTGTTGAATTTTGTGGCATGATGTGGAATTCTGTGGTGTGGATTGGTTGTATGTGGTGTGTAGGGGAAATGTGTGTGGAGTGGAATTATGTGGTTTGTTGTGGAATGGAAATGTGTACAGTTGAATTGTGTGGCATGGAACTGTGTGGCGTTGAGTGAAATTATATTGTGGGGAATTATGTGGATTGTTTCTATGTTGCATAGAGTGGATTTGCGTGGAGTGGATTTATGTGGTATTGAGTAGAGTGTAATGTGGAGTTGAAAAACATTATAAAAAGCTATACATTTCAATACAGGACCGGGGGCTACCATTATGCAATAACCTTTTATTGCTGCCTCAGCATTCAGCTCTTTAAAGAGTATTCAATACATCATAAACAAAAACCTTCCATCACAGAATGCCCCAACATCATATAGCGCCATGACAACTATGAGTCTTCCTCTTTTATACGCTGCTCCTCATCAGCTAAGTATACTTTCATTTATCTCTATACTATATAATGTTTTAAGGCTATATTTTTATTACACAGATAATGAACTTACCAGGTAAGTGACACACATGCGCTGACTTCCCCTTCCAATTTATGGTTGGGTGAGATTTCAAGGTATTTTTATACAGTTAACAAAAATGTAAATGTATTTTTATGACCCGCGATGCGAGTCTGGAAAGCAATGCTCGACAGATCACTAAAGTTTCCATCAGTGCTCTTCGCCGTCTGTCAGAAGCAGGAGGAAAGCAAGCCTTCTGCTGTCGACTAAGGGGCTAATCCTTGGCTCCATGTGAGACCCGGCCGGCGAATACATGCGGGCGGGCTACCTAGATAAGGCGCAGCGGTAAAGCTCAGGAGCGAACTTGGTTTCCGCACATGAAAGCGACCTCCAGCTGACTTCGTGAACAGAGCAGCGGGAGGCTAGAAGGCAACGGTGCGAGTTATCGGACAGAAAGCGTCCCAAAAAACCCAATTTGAAACAAAATAGAGGTAGGACAACGGACACGTTGTTAAGATAGTAAATAATCGCTGCTTGGTAACAACATGAGACACGCCGGCACTTAGAAACCGGCTTGTCAGCTGTTTTTCAGTTAACACGCAACACACAGACCGGCCTCACCTCGAACTAAAGCAGATTCAACAACAAAAAAAAAAGAGGGGGGGATATTGTTTTAATGATAATAAGAGAGAAAGAAAAGAGGGACAGATATTACATCTGTGCAGAAAACCCCTAACTAGCGTAGTTACCTACTAAGGATTAACAAGCGTATATATATATATATGCACAAGTTACTAACTTATGTAACGATATATCTGTAACAGACAGTAGTTAGTGACAGATTCCTTACCTTAGAATATCCCCAGGCGTCAGGCTGGATCCGGAAAGTTTTTTGCGTAGCAGTACCCTTGCGCGTCGGTAGGCGGCGTCGTGCGGCTCCGCGTCCGTCGTCGGCGTCGGGATCGCCGGGATGACGTCGCGGGCAGTACTTAGACGCCGCCCCTGCGCGCGGACGTCAGTTCTGTACACGACTTTCCGCGCCAGGAACGCAGAGCCATGCAAGAAGCGGACATTGGTGCCTGAAAAATACTAGGGCCCTGAAAGGGATGTCCTTAACCCTAGAAATCAGTTCGCAGAACGGGGAGGATGGGTGGGCGGTAGGAATCTGTCACTAACTACTGTCTCTTACAGATATATCGTTACACAAGTTAGTAACTTGTGCATCTGAAAGAGACACGTTAGTGACAGATTCCTTACCTTAGAATAGATACCCCAGCAATACCAACCCCGGTGGTGGGTCTGTGAATAAAGATCAGACAAGGAAGTCTCGGAGAACAGAACGGCCAAAGAAGCCGTCTCTCCGGACTTGGCTGTCAAGGCAGTAATGCTTGGTAAACGTGTGCAACGAGGCCCACGTAGCTGCCTGACAAACGTCCTGTAAAGGGACACCACGTCCTAAAGCCGTGGTGGCGGCTGTCGCCCTGGTGGAATGGGCACGCAACCCAACAGGGGGCTCCTTTTTAGCCAAAGAATAACAGGCCTTGATACACAAGACGACCCAGCGGGAGATGGTCCGCTTGTGTACCGCCCGACCTTTTTGGCGCCCACGTAGCCAACAAAGAGCTGGTCGTCCACCCGGAACTGTTGTGTGCGATTTAGATAAAAGAAATCGCACGTTTTGGGTCCAGACGGTGGAGCCTCTCTTCCTCTCTAGAAGGATGCGGAGGCGGAAAGAAGGTGGGCAAAGTGATGGTCTGCCCAATGTGGAAAGCAGTAACCACCTTTGGCAAGAAGGACGGACGCGTCCTGAGAACAACCTTGTCTGGATGTACAGACAGAAAGGGAGGCTTGCAAGAAAGAGCCTGGAGCTCACTCACCCACCGAGCGGAGGTGATGGCCACCAGAAAGGCTGTCTTCAGAGTCAGAAGACGAAGAGGACAGTTATGCAGAGGCTCAAAGGGAGCGCACATTAAGAAAGTAAGAACCAAATTCAAGTCCCACTGAGGCATTATAAACGGAACAGGAGGAAAGAGGTGAGTAATGCCTTTAAGAAACCTGTTAACATCAGGGGTCTTAAAAAGAGAGGGCTGATCAGGAAGCCTGAGGAAGGCCGAGATTGCACAAAGATAGCCCTTGATGGTACCCAGGGCAGAACCCTGTTGGGCCAGAGAAAGAAGGAACAGAAGAACCTCAGAAAGAGGGGCAGAAAGGGGATTCACAGCCTTTGCTGTGCACCATGCCACAAACCTGTTCCACCTGCAGGCGTATACCACCTTAGTGGAGGGACGCCTGGCTGCCAGAATCACTTCACAAACTTCGGGCGGCAAGTCGAAAGGAATCAACTGCCGCCGCTCAATCTCCACGCAAGCAGGTGTAGACTGGACAGGTTCGGGTGGAGGACCGTCCCCTGCTGCTGCGACAGAAGATCCTCCCGAAGAGGCAGACGGATCGGGGGATCGACGCTCATACTGAGTAGCTCGGGATACCAAACTCTTCGAGCCCAGTCCGGAGCCACAAGGATGACTTGGGCCCGGTCGCGCCGAATCTTCTTCAACACTCTGGGTAGAAGTGGTATAGGCGGAAAGGCGTACAACAGACCGCAACTCCACTCGCGACGAAAAGCGTCGCCGAGCAAGTGCCGCCTTGGAAATTCCAACGCGCAGAACTGATGACATTGTGCGTTCTCTTCGGTGGCGAATAGATCTAACCAAGGCTCTCCCCACTGTAGAAAGAGTCCTTGCGCCACTTCCGAGTGAAGACGCCATTCGTGATCCATCATGCACCTGCGGCTGAGTTCGTCTGCCCTGGCGTTCAGGGAACCTTGCAGGTGTTGAACCATCAGGGATATGCCCTGATGTTCCAGCCATGTCCAGAGGCGCAGAGCCTCCTGACATAGGGTCCACGACCCCACCCCGCCTTGTTTGTTGCAGTACCACATGGCGGTGGTGTTGTCTGTGAACACCTGCACTACCGTCCCTTTGACAGAGGGAAGGAATGCCTTGAGTGCAAGTCGGATCGCCCGGAGCTCCAGAAGGTTGATATGGAGCCGGGACTCCGCCGGAGACCAGAGGCCTCTGATCTCCGCCTCTCCCATGTGACCGCCCCATCCCAGCAGGGACGCGTCCGTCACAACTGTGTGCTCTGGCTGGGGAAGGGAGAGGGATCTGCCCCTGACCCATTGCCGGTTCGAGAGCCACCATTGCAACTGTCTTGCAGTCCCCTCCGAGATCTGGACGTGATCGGACAGGTTGCCCTGGTGCTGCGCCCACTGGAACTTCAGAGCCCGCATATGCCATCTGGCATGATCGACCAGCAGGATGCAGGAGGCCATGAGGCCCAGCAGCCTCAGGGTCATCCGTACTGAAACCCAGGATAGAGGCTGAAAGATCGGAATCATAGCCTGAATATCCCAGACGCGCCGTTCGGGAGGATAGGCCCGAAACTGCATCGTGTCCAGAACTGCTCCGATGAAAAGGAGCTGTGGAGAAGGAATCAGATGCGACTTCGGCACGTTGATGGAGAACCCCAGCGAGTGCAGGAGTTCGGCCGTAGTCTGGAGGTGGGAGACGACTGCCTGGGACGAGCCCACCTTCAGCAGCCAGTCGTCGAAGTAGGGGAAGACTGGAACCCCTGCCTGGCGCAGATGAGCTGCGACCACCGCCATCACTTTCGTGAACACCCGAGGGGCGCTGGTAAGGCCAAAAGGGAGCACAGTGAACTGAAAATGCTCGAGGCCCACCGTGAACCGCAGGTAACGCCGGTGGGCCGGCAGTACGGGGATATGAAAATATGCGTCCTGCAAGTCCAACGTTACCAACCAATCTCCAGGGTCGAGGGCAGTCAAGACCTGACCTAGGGTGAGCATCTTGAACTTCTCCTTCCGGAGGAAGCGATTTACGTTCCAGAGGTCCAAGATAGGACGCATGTCCTCCTTGTCCTTTTTGGGCACCAGAAAGTAGTGGGAGTAGCAACCACGACCTACTTCTGGGGTCGGAACGCGCTCGATGGCCCTCTTGGCCAAGAGGGCCGCAACTTCCTTCTGAAGAAGCACCAAGTGATCCCCTGACATGCGGTGGAATTGAGGTGGCATGGCTGGGGGGTGGTCTCGAAGGGGAGGGAGTAGCCCCTTCGGACAATGTCCAAGACCCACCTGTCCGAGGTGATGGCACGCCAGTGGTGAAGGTGATGGCGGACCCTGCCCCCTACTGGCGTGCTGTGCACCTGAAAGGAAGGACTAGGAGGGCTTGGAGGCCGCGGACGGGGCGGGGTTGGTGACCTGACCCGCACGCTGGTTGCCTGACCCGCCACGGCGGGAGCCACGTCCTCGGCCACGCGAAGACGCTTGCTGCGCGGGCCGGTGGCTGGGCAGCGGACGTGACTGGGCGCCCCTTCCGTGGCCACGAAAGGGGCGAAAAGCAGATGGCTGCGAAGGGCGTACAGCAGAAAGGCCCAGGGACTGGGCCGTAGCCCGTGAGTCCTTAAAACGCTTCAGCGCATGGTCTGCCTAGTTCCCAAAAAGACCGACCCCATCAAAGGGCATGTCCATAAGAGTGTTTTGGACATCACCCGAGAAACCAGTGGTTCTCAGCCAGGCGTGACGGCGCAGCGCCACTGTCGTTGCAATCGATCTGCCCAGCGAGTCGGCGGTAGCAAGGCCACATCTGATAGTGTATTTAGCCGCATCTCTTCCTTCCGCAATGGCGCGGGAAATCTGGACCTCCTCAGGACACTGGGGCAAAGCTTGCGCCACCGAGTCCCACAGAGAGTGGGACTATCGGCCCAAAAGGCAAGCGGTGTTAACAGACCGCAAGCCAGCACTGGAGGAAGAAAAGACCTTCTTCCCAAATTGATCCAGGCGTTTGGATTCCCTATCCGGAGGAGCGGTAGGGAAGGCGGTTTGGGAAGCAGAGGCTTGGACAACCAAGCTCTCAGGAGAGGGGTGTTGGGAGAGGAACAGAGGGTCGCCCGGAGCGGGGCGATGGCGTCGGGCCACGTTCCTATCCACATGAGCCCCTGTGGCGGGCTTGGACCAGGTGCCCAAAAGAACGTCGGAAAGCGCGTCATTAAACGGCAGCAGTGGATCCGAGGAGGTAGCCGCCGGCTGAAGCACTTCCGTCAGGAGGTTAGTCCTGACAGCCACCGTAGACAGTTGGAGGTGTAAGGCCCCAGCTGCTCTACGCAACACCGATGCAAAATTTGCTCCCTCCTCCGTTGCCACGGAAGGAGGAGACAGCATGCCAGAGTCAGGGGAGGTGTCCAGACCACTAGCATGCCCAAGTTCCTCAGCCCAGTTCGAACTCACACTGCTGTGTGAGAGGGTCATCCGACCCCTCCCAGTTCATTTCGTCCTCCTCAGGTTCAAAATAAGGAGAA
>CAWUFW010001371.1:2725000-2894654 GCA_963921515.1 Calotriton arnoldi
GGGAGCCAGTTAAGAAATTTCAAATCAGGGGTGATGTGGTTGTTTCTTTTCAATCCAATGATGAGCCTTGCTGCAGAGTTGAGGGAGGCCCGGTAGTTTTGGATTTGCGCAGGCCGGATAGGATTACGCTTCCATAGTCCAGCCTGGGAATCACTTGGGCTTGGATGGCAGAGTTGAAGTCTTTGGGGGATAGGAAGGGTTTTAATTTTCTTAAGATGTTCATTTGGAGGTTCGCTCCTTTGTTGGCAGCACTAATGTGCTTCTGCATCTTAAGGTTCTTGTCAGCAGTTATTCCCAGTGATCTTGCTGAGTCAATGACCTGAGGCATGCAGTTGAAGACTGTTATTTGCTTCATCCACTCTTTAATGACGGGTGCCTGATTGGGTGGGGCGATAAGGAGGAATTCAGTTTTGAGAGTGTGTAGGTTGAGGTGGTTCCACGTCAGCCAGTTTTGGGCTTTTTGTATGGTTAAGCTAAGGGCTTTGATGTCTTCAGGGGAGGAGACTTTCTAGTATAGTTGGAAGTCATCGGCATACGTGATAATGGTGTTGGACGAGTTCAGAATTAACGTTAGTGGCTCCATGAATAGGTTAAAGAGAGTGGGTGGAAGAGAGGAACTCTGTGGAACCCCTAAGGTGACATGTGCGGACTTGGACAGTGACTGATTAACCTTGATTTTTTGGGTTCTGTTTTGGAAAAATTAGGTGAACCAGTTTAGGACGGTCCACGACAGTCCCATCCTACGTCCAATAGGTCTAGAAGGTAGTTGTGGTCAACCGTATTGAATGCTGAAGATAGGGTAAGGGGGATAAGGAGGCATGATTCGTTTTGATCCAACATTTTTAGTGCATCGTCCACTATATGTCGAAGTACCGATTCTGTGCTGAGCCCGCGGGTGGAAGCAGGATTGGAATTGATCAAGACGGCGGAATTGATCAGTGTGGTTACAGAGTTGGATGTGCACACAATTTTCAAGGAGCTTCGCCAGTGTTGGAATTTTGGAGATGAGGCAGAAGTTATCTAGGTCCGTATGATCAGCCGTTGTTTTTTGTTTTTTTTTAATAGGGGTGACCCGCTCAGACTTTAGGCAATCGGGGATTGTGCCTTGAAGTAGAGAGGCATTAACTTGGACCAAAGGGGGAGTATCACTAGTTTGATCTCATTCAAGAAGAACAGACTATCTTCCAACCTTCTCCCACGGCATGCTAGTCGCACTCAGTGGGCACAAAGGAGGTGTCCTGGTGACTTGAGTTTTGTCTACATCATTACACAACAAACAATCCCCTACTAAGACTTCAATGGGATTATCCATGCCGGGCCACATATATGAACGTTTCACACTGGACTTCGTTTTTACAATCTCTAAATGACCTTCATGGTAAATTCTCAAAATCTCCTCTCAAAGATCCACAGGGGTTACCAGTTTGCCATTCCTCAGAACTTTCTCATCAACAATGGAAAGTTCCTGCCTCAACTCCCAAAAAGCTTGTACCTCTTTACTTAACTGTCTTTTCTACGGCCATCCTTCAACTATCTGCTTCATTACTTCTTTCAAGACAAGATCCTTTTCCTTGGCACTCCTCATTCTTTGTGTAAAAAGCCACTCTCAACTTTACCAACTTCAGCCACACAACACTCTTCAGATTCACACCAGGTAGCATCCTTTATGCACAAATGGAGGTGACTCAAAAAATCTGCAATTCTGTTCTTAAATCCAGGTACGTACTGAACCTCACAATTGAAACCCAACAGTTTAAGTGACAATCAAGAAGAAATGTTACATAGACCTTTTGTTGTAAAAACTTTGGTAAGTGGTCTGTGGTCACTGCATAACGTCACACATGTATCCCAAATGTAGTGCTTAAAATGTTCCAAACCCCATATGCATGCAAGTGCTTCCCCTTCTATGACAGAAAACGTCTCCTCAGTAGGAGAAAGCAAACAGGAGGCAAAAGCAATTACATTTTCTTTGCCAACCAAATTAACTTGGGTTAATACTGCCCCCAACCCTCTTCCACTAGCATCCATCATGACAATACTCCTCAGGGTTGTGTCAAAACCTTGTAAAGGTGGGCCATTACACCCATCTTCTTTCAATTCCTGGAAAACCCTCTGGCACTCATCAGACTATTCAAACTTGGTATCCTTCTTCAGAAGTTGCCGAAATGGGTAAATTGCAAACAAATTTAGAATATAATTCAGTCAACCTTAAAAATGCACTCACTTCATCTTTATTCCTAGGTGATGGTGAATTTTTTATGGCTTCCACCAATTCAGTTATGGATTTTATTATTTCACCACTCACTTTGGGCCTAGATATGTGACTCACTCTTTGGCAATTTTACACTTACTTAGTTCAGCAGTGAGACAATTTTTTCCTAAGACCTCCAAGAGCTACATACGTTTCTTATGTTCAGCTCTAGGTTTCCTCATGACCAAAATGTCGTCTTGAAAAAGCATGACCTTATTCATACCACTAAACAATTTGTGCATTAATCTTTGGAACACTGCCACAGCAGGCCCAAAGGGTACTCTTCAAAAAGGGTAACAACCAAACAGAGTAATAAATGCTGCTAGGCTCCTCCTATACAGGTGTAACTGAACCTGGTGGTAAGCTGCAGTAAGATCGATGGTGCATGGACAACATCTCATTTCATTCTTGGAAGAGAAAGTTGATCGACTAAGATGTTCCTGTTTAAATTTCAAGTCCACACAATTTCAACTTGCCATTGGACTTTTATGCCACTATCAACAGAGCAAACCAATCCGAGGATTCAATAGGATCTATTATACCTGCAGACTGTAACTTTTGACGTTCCCTCAAAACGTCTTCACAGCACTCCATAGGTATACTCCTAGCCTTGTGGATACCTGGTGTAGCATTTTATTTCAACTGAATTCCGTGTTGGAACCCCTTAAGAATTCCTATTTCACCTGTAAAAACCTCAGGAAATCTCATAATTAACGCTTCTGCTTCGTCCTCAGCTGGGACAATCATTTCTGTCTCTGGACTGTTGGAATCTAAAATCATACCCAAATCACCGCTATCTCTCCACCCCAGCACTGACTATCCATCCTTAGAAACGTACAATTGACATTCTGCTTTCCTATTTCAAACTTTAAAAATCCGTTTCTTGAAACCTACCATAGCTATTGTATCACCCGTAAAACATTTTGGTGAAATATCAGGTGGTGTTTAATGCTTCCCCAAAGTGGGAACACACTTACTAATCCAGACCTCTCTATTAACAATAGTATAGGACCCCGAAGCTGCAACAATCAGCAATTTCACTGCTGCCAAATTCATATCACAAACTGGTTTCTTCTTCATAGGCGTACCACACCCTTTTCAGTCATCAATATTCAATACACACATATTGGTGTCTGTCCCCGCCGAACTGTCAATCAGACCCACAGTCATCCTAGAAGATTTGTACCATGTTATCTTTCCTTCTCACACACACTTTAAAGAAATGGTCTACAATACCACATCCCAAACATTTTTGTTTACGTGTCGGGCATCTTTTGTCTTTGGATAAATGACCACTATTCCCAAATCTATAGCACTTCCCTTCCAGATTTTATAGGACATGGATACCTGTCCATCCCTACACACACTGTAGGTTTTAAATATGTGTCTAACTCCTCCAAAGCGTTAGTAAAAACATCTCCTTGTCCTTGCAATCTTATTTTTTTCTCAAAGCGGTTGAAAATGTAGATATGTAATTTACAAAGTATTCACGGCACTCTTCCCATTTAATGGATGCATCCCCAGAAGATGAAACGAAAGGTTGTGGCGGTGTGTTTAAAGTAGCCATAGCAACTATATGAATCCAATATTATTTGAACAAACTACAGGAAAAATAGGTAGGAACAGTTTAAAAAAAAAATGCAAGTTACACTTAAACCAGTTTTTGTGCCCCTCCAAGAAATCGTCAAGTAACAGGTAGTATGATACATACGGTGAAGAATCGAGAGGAGGAACTAACGACTGAAGTGCATTAACAACTGTATAAAATTGTGGCACATCACGCTGTACACGAGGACGCAGCACATCGGCAGCTCATTTCAAAATGGTAACAGATTACGATGGAGGTGACAGTGAGGCGTGCACACAGATCCAGGGTCATGCAATAAGTGTACACTCAACTCCAGGGTCACGTCACATGTACATCCGTACACCGCGCAAGGACTTCCAACCCCCTCGTAAACAGTGAAGACGTTGAAACTAACACAGGGCTCACCAGTAGTCCAGCATCACATCCGACAATTGCCTGCAGTACCAAAAGTACTCCACACTGAGTGCAGTTAATGACACAGCCTCCATAAAAACAGAAAAGTTCCAAGAACAGTAAGTAAGGCACCCTGGGTCATAGTGCCATTTCAGCTCGTCACCAACTCTTTGTAAGGTCGAGTCCACAATGGAAGGTAATTGTATTATCTTTATTGTAAAAACTGGCACAAATGTACAGGCAACACTCCTCTGCTACTCACCTGTCCAAAGTTTCTTTACAATTACCAACATCAGGAATCTTCCACCATCAAAGTTCTATCAGACATCATAAACAGAACATGGAGCAAGCAGGACACTCACTTAGTAACCAATAACACAACAGTCCGTTCCCTGAAGAATCAACTGCTCCTCCTACTCCAGTGTTACAAGACCCCCAGAATGAGCCACCAGAACTGGACACTTGGAGACTGCAAGCCTGATGGAATAGGGCTGTCTGGCCCATACAGGACCGAGCCTCGGCGAACATAGGGTGACGACTCGGCAGTGGACACTGTGGGGGTAGAGTGGGATGCCCTGCAACATGCACCCTTGCGATTGCTGGCCTGGTGGGGCCCCACTGCTACTTGACACACAGTGAGAGACCTCCTGGCCTCGCTGAGAGATTTTAAGAAGGAACTCCGGGAGGAATTTAAAACAGACATGGCCACCTCCCTCGAGTCCCTTAGAACCGACATCAATAAGCACCTAACGACACTCCAACAAGATGTCGACTCAGTTGGCACCAGTACCCTTGACCTCGAATCCACAATGCAGGACCTGGAGGGCCGCACAGATAATTTGGAGACCACGGTGGATTTCCTCAACGGTCAGCTCAAGACACAGCTCCTGAAGAACGAGGATCTTGAAAACAGATCCCAAAGAGATAATGTACGCATTCAGAACCTTATCGAGGGAGTGGAAGGGCCTGAACTGGAGAACTTCGTCTTAGGATTATTTTCTTAACTGCTAGAAAACTCGCATTTGCAAGTTAAGATCGAACGAGTACATAGGGTGAGCCCTCTGTCGCGGGGGACAAGCGCCGTCCTAGAGACATCCTGGTGAAATTGCACTCCTTTAAGATGAAAGAAGCGATCCTCCAAGCTGCACAGAAAGTTGGTGAGGTCACCTTCCAGAGTGCGACATACTCTATTTTGTATGACATTGCACCAGCGACCCTTGCAAGACGTATGCGATTCTATCCCATCACCGATAAGCTCAGACAGGAGAACATATCCCTCTGGGCTGGCCTTCGAATTCCAGAATAAGTCTCAAAACGTCCCGGACTTCCAGGAGGGGACGCAACTACTGGATCTCCCGGCGCCATTGGAGAAGATGGGGGACGCGGGTAATAAGGAGCCCGCGGGCTCCCTGCACAGATTGACAGCCGGGGGGAGGCAGTGGCAGACCCAGGCTCGTCAGAAGGCTCGGAGAAAACGCTGACCGCCCCACACATGCATCTATAGGCAAAGGACTTGCCAGAAGTAGATGAGTCAGGTAGCAGTAGTTGTACCACCCGGCGACCAAGCAGTCGAGATTTGTTGACATGAGGACCCCACTAGGGTCTGATATACCAGAACTAGATGTTCCTCGCATAATCTTACATTAGTTTTACTATCAATTTAATCATTTATATTCCCAGCGACCATTGATACAACTTTTTGCATGCCTTGGCAGGTTTTGACCGACACACCAGAGAAGAGGTATTGTGATGGGGACAATGTTGCATTTGAAGGAGTGCATTCAGGTTTATAAGTTTTGGGGGGTTAGTTTTTCTTTCAGGGTTAGTACATGGGGAATCAGACTTGCAAAAGGGGATGAAGAATGGAAGACGAGAGGGGAAGAGGCTGATGATGCTGGGGCAGGAGAGATCGGTACAAGCCAGGAGGGGCGGTGTTTTCGAGGGGCGGAATGTATTTGAGGACCTGCTCAAAGTCCCATAGACCATGGTCCGTCCACCCTTACCTTGGAATGTTCGAGGGCTAAACTCCCTGGTCAAGAGACAAAAATTATGGAAATATGTTACTGATCAGAGGCTTGATGTGGTAGCACTCCAAGAAACCCACCTTCAATGCTCTGATGAACATCGACTGAGAAACAAGAGCTATCCATTGATGTGTAATTCCTCAATGACCACTAAACGTAACGGGGTGGCGCTGTTCTTCCATTTCTCCCTGCAATTCAAACCAGAGGGTTGTAATTGGGACAGGGAGGGGAGGTATGTGATGGTGAAGGGTCACTTACGGGGTCGGCTGTGCACTTTCGCTATTCTTTGAGCCCCCAACACCAATCAAACATTTCTACAAGGCTTTCTTTCAACCCTGGGCGGTTTCTCAGAAGGAGAGATTGTAGTTATAGGAGACATGGGACTCGGGGACAGATAGCACCCACCCACATCGCTCAGAAACGGGAAGCTTCCCTAAGACGCTGAAAAAGGCTTTTGGGGACCTGGGGCTCCTAGAAGCGTGGCATACATTGCATCCAAATGATCAGGACTATACCTTCTTTTCCCACTGCCCCCCCCTAGCTACTCCCATCTAGATTATGTCTTTGTGAGCAACACCCAGAGACAAGCTCTGCAATCGGCCTTATTCCACCCAATAGCACTCTCACATCATGCCCCGGTCTTTCTGAGTCTGAATTGGGCAGCTCCACTCCCGAAATATAGGCACTGGTTCTTTCCAGAGTCCTTGATTCGCAATAGATTAATGCGGGAGGACTTAAGGAAAGCCATACGAATTACTTCCAGAATAATAACCCACACAACACTTCCCCATCTAACACGTGGGATCAATCAATCAATCAATCAATCACAGAATTTGTAGAGCGCACTACTTACCCGCGAGGGTCTCAAGGCGCTGGGGAGAGGGAAGGGGGGGGGGGATGCTGCTACTGGTCGAACAGCCAGGTCTTGAGTAGCCTCCTGAAGGTCAGCAGGTCTTGGGTCTGTCGTAGGCTTAGTGGAAGGGTGTTCCAGGTCTTGGCGGCGAGGTGTGAGAAGGATCTGCCGCCGGTGGTTGTTCTTCGAATGCGAGGGACGGTGGCGAGGAGAGGTCGGCGGAGCGGAGCTGGCGGTTGGGGACGTAGAAGAAGAGTCGTCTGTTGAGGTAGGCTGGGCCAGTTTTGTGGAGTGCCTTGTGTGCGTGGAAGAGGAGTTTGAAGGTGATCCTCCTGTCGACGGGGAGCCAGTGCAGGTTCCTCAAGTGGGGGGTGATGTGGCTGTGGCGTGGTACGTCGAGGATCAGGCGTGCGGAGGCGTTTAAGGCAGTTATACAGGGGCTATGTATAGCACTCAATTCCTCCCTTAATAAGCTAAGAGTCAAGGAAAGACAGAACCTAGAGGCGGAGCTTTGAGTTGTGGAGCGGACCCATAAAGATAGCCCTGCTCTCGCTAATCAGAAAAAGGTCACTGCGCTTAGGGAGAAGCTCAATGTGATTTATAATAAGCGGGTAGAGCTCGCTCTTCTCCACCTCCAACACACAACATATGAACAGGGAAATAAGGTGGGCCCCAACTTAGTGCAACAGTTGAGGGTCCAACACGAGAAACAATACATAGGGGATATCTGCTGTGCACAGGGAGGGCTCACAACCCGAGACACAGAGAAAGCACACAGATACAGGACTTTTCACCAACCCTTATATACAGCAGGTGAGAAGAACAATCAAGAGCAAATAGACTACTTGCAAGGATAGACCTCCCCCAAGTCTCCGATACCCAGAATGATATAGTAGGGAGTCCTATTACTGATTTAAGCATGGCAATATCAGGCCTTAAACACCATAAATCACTGGGACCTGACAGACTGACAGCCCAATTTTATAAATCCTTCATGTCAGAATTGGTTCCCCACCTGATCTCCCTATTTAACCATATTTCTAATATAGGAGTAGTCACGGCGAGCATGGGTGAAGCATTAATAAAGGTTATACCGGAGCAGGGTAAAGAACCGAGTGACTGTGGCTCCTATTGCCCGATTGCTTTGTTGAACCTAGACGCCAAACTTTACTCAAAAATCTTAGCGGCCCGACTGGATGACTTATCCCGGACCTGATCCACCCGTCCCAGTCTGGGTTCATCAAGGACCGACAGACACACGATAATATCCGAAGAGTAATTCACTTGATTGAGAATGTCTCTAGGAAGTCAATATCGGCAGTCCTTCTAATGTTGGACACCGAGAAGGCTTTCGACCGGGTTGAATGGTCATTCGTATTCCAGACTCCTAGGAAATTCGGCTTCTGCAAGGGGTTTCTGAATAGGATTAAGGCCAACTATTCAGCACCCACGGCTAGGGTTCTAGTTAATGGGGTCAGCTCTGAGATATTTCCGCTCAGTCAGGGGACAACACAGGGCTGCCCTCTCTCCCCTTACTTTTTGCCTTAAGCATAGAACCACTGGCAGCTAAGATACAATTGACCCCCCTCCCCCAAAAAAAGCCCAGGGAATACCATTCACACCCACGGACCATAAAATGTCCCTTTTCGCGGATGTCATTTTAAATGTCGTTGACCTCACCTCAGGCCTCCTTGGCGGCTACCTTGAGGAATTACATCACTTTGAGAAAGTGGCTGGATTTCGCATAAACCAGGCCAAATCACATTTACTAAACGATGCCCCCTTCGGACGTGGAGCGATTAGGTCAGTCAGTCCACTTCAGGGGGGCCAGGAATGACATAACATACCTGGGCATTAAGTTAACTGCCACCCTTAAAGATCTCTTCAGAGTTAACTACCCGCCGCTACTGAGGCAGCTGAAGTTGGATCTTAAGAGGTGGGCCCCTATTTACCTGTCCTGGCTGGGGTGAATCCATGCAATCGAAATGACGGTTCTGCCCAAGCTGCTTTACCTGTTTCGGGGACTCCTGGTAGAGATAGATCGAGGATACATTTCTGCCTTGCGCTCCTTGGTGATAAACTTTATCTGGTAAAATGTTGGGGCTCACCTGTCTTACAAACTGTTACGCTTACCCGGAGGCTTAGCTTTGCCTGACTTTCCATCATATTATAAGGAAGCACAGTTTAGAGTAATTCCAGAATGGTCCGCCCGGGAGTCAGATAAACACTGTCTCCATATGGACAGAGCTGTGGTGGGCAAATATATCTGGGACCTACTGTGGAAACCCAAATCCAATCGACCCCTCAACGCATATTTAAGCACCTCCACGCGGACTACCCTAAGAGTGTGGGATGAAGTGAACAGATCAGGGACGAGGACGACTTTCCCCTCACCCTTTACGCCAATTCATTTTTAATCCGATATTCCCACCGGTGCTGCCTTTTGGACCTTTTGAAGCGTGGAGTGCGGGAGGCTGCCTTACTGTTTCCAATCTGTTCCATAATTGGGCTATTCGAACCTTTGAGAATTGCCAAAGGGATTTCCAGCTCCCCACCACGGAAAACTTCCGCTATACCCAACTAAGACATTGGGTACTCCAACCAGAGCTGCGAGAGGCTGCCACAAGAGAACTTACGCCTATTGAACAATTGGCCCGGAGGGGTAGCAGGACAAAGGGGACCATATCTTTTCTCTACACATTACTAATTAATACACTGCTAACCCCTAGACCATGCCATTTGAAACATTGGAAACACATGCTAGGAGGCCCCGTATCAGAGACTGCCTGGTCTAGACTATGGAAGGACATACCCAGATATAATCACTCAATGGATTTGGGGGAGGCGCATTATAAAACTCTTATTCGGCTGGTACCTATACCCCACCAAACTCAAACGCATATTCCCCCTGACTACAACTGACCTCTGCTGGAGATGGTGTGGACTATTAGGCGACTTTAAACATATGTGGTGGGATTGCCCTACCATCCGTCCTTTCTGGACGAAAATATTGGCCCAGCGTAAGGAAATCCTGGAATATCCGATCCAGGCTTTGTCCTCTTGGCGCTGCGAGATGACTCCCTTAAACATCAGCCCTCCGGAGACAAATTGGTGATGTGGCTATGTCTGGCGGCACCCAAAATGGCAGTGGCTGCTGCATGGAGGCACACGGAAGCCCCCTCATTGACGCAGTGGCACGCTAGACTATGGAGGGCAGTTACAATGGAAAATATGGCTGATATTCTTGCAGATTCTTACAAAAATGTTGAATATGTTTGGGGCTCACAGGTGAGCTACCTTTCCAAGGGCCTGCCTTTATGAGCCTGCCCCACTAGAACAAGGGCTTTCCACCTATTTCAATTTTAGAAACCCTGTGTGGCTGGGGAAATGTGCATGGACAAATAAGGGACGCTCCTCCCCGAATGTACGTTATGGCTGACCCCCGCAAGACATTGAAATCCCACCTGCGGAAATGTACCCTATGTACTTTCTGTTTAATTGAAGATAGGGGTTGGGAGGGAGGTGGGGGGTTGAATGGGGTTTCTCTTGTTTTTTCCTTTTCTCCGCTCTTGTTCTTCCTCTGGCCCTTTTTGTGGCTCTCGTCTGCTCATAATCTGAGATGTTTAGTTTGTATCGCATAACAATAGACAATATGCTCTCTATCGGACACTTGACCGCTTCTACATTGGTGAACACTGTATCCACGAATTAGCTACTGGCCCTCAAGAATGAGGTGTACTGAGTGTTGGTTTTTTCCAACTGTATGCCTACGCGAAAACAATAAAAAGAACTTTGACAAACAAAATTGGAAACATGAAAAGCCTCCCTTTGCGAAGGGGAGAAAGCAACAAAAATCAAAAGTAATTTAATTGATGAACTAGTCACCTTTCCATTAAGTGTATCTTCTTTGAAATCCCTATAGAAATACCACATACATAAACATGTCTCCAAGCAGAATATTGTTTTTCTGTGTTTAATCAATGTAATTAATCAAATGTTGGTAATAAAAAGACTAGACTAAAATAATTATTTTAATACCTTTAGAAAAAAGGTGAAAAATTAGGACACAGTGGCATAGACTCTACTCTCTTAAAAGAACTTTGACACAGTCACTTTCAGGGTCCAACGCACTCTAGTGCACCAGAATAAAGAGTCAGGCAGAGAAGTTCATACAGACAGTAAGAGTAGAGCAAGTATTCAAATTACTAGCATCGTACTTAACACTTTCTTTATTTGGATACACTATCTAATTCCTTTAAAACTCATCTGGTGCCTTGTCTCTCGTTCTGGAATCCATGTCTAGAGTGATGCAGCCTGTACAACATGCCGCCTCTGGTGTACTGTATCCAGTTCTAGAGGCGACAGCTGCAGGGTTGTAGGAAGGTTTGTTTATTCATGGGGACGGGTCAGCAACGAAAACAGACAGAGGGAGAAATGGGCAGAGAATGACGAATTAGAAAAAAAAAGAGGTAATAAAGCAACAAAAGCGAACAAGAGTGCTAAAAGAAGGGAAACACAAGAGGGAGATGGGTAAAGAGAAAAATAAAAATGAAAGAAAGTGAGACGTAAAGGAGAGCACGATAAAAACAAGGCAAACAGAATTGTGGAACAAAAAGGGAGAGTGAAAAAGAGCAAGCGACTGAAAGATAAAAGGGTGAGAAAAGTGGGAAACAATGATCGAAACAAAAAAATGAGACCGCAAATAATAAAGAGCTTGAGAACAGGCAATAAAGGAAGTAACAAGAAATAAATGTGAACGGAAACAGAAGTAGAAAGAAAAATTAAAGAAAGAGAAAACAAGAAAGAAGAGTGTGTGGGGATGGGAGTGAGAGTAAAAGGTTTGGAAGAAATGAGAGAAAAACAAGAAAAAGCAAAAGAAAACATGTTTAAATGGATGAGGGTGAATGGTTGGGTAAATGAGTGGATGGGTTCATGTCAACAACTCACTGGGTGGACAGATACATGGTTAAGTGTGTAAATGGCAGACTGGTGAGTTAGTGTGTGTGAATCAATAGATTAGTATTATGGGTACAGGTGGATATTGGAGAGGGGGATGGATAAACTTGTGCGGAATGGATAAGCGACACTTTAATACACAGAACTAATAGTGTTGTTCCTAAACAATTTAAGAAGCCCCAGTTCTAGAAGAAACACTGCTACTATGAAAAAACCAAGACACAGTTTTCTGAAAACGGAGAAATATTTCACTCAGGGCACAAATTAAGCCAATTCTTGTAGTAATACAGAGAAGAACTTCATTAATACTTGGAGCGGACACCAGCAACCTACACCTGCTTCGTCTCGTTCTGTTCGATCAGGTGAAAATCAAAATATTTAAGTAAATGCTGCTATTCACCATGCAACACCTATGCCCCTCCAACACTACAACATTGGCTTACATACCCCCAAATGCATTGAAGGCAGCATTCAATACCTCTTTACTTGACTGGCACAGATTTTACAGGCTGAAGAACGATAATCAGAGTTTAAAATATTAAGCAGGCTACATTTTTAGGTCGAGTCTAGCGCAGCGCGCATGCGCTGCGCTGCGAGACTTTATGTAAGGGATTTCGAAAATGGCACCAGACGCACGCACACGCTCCGCACACACTCGTGCGTGTGCTTAACTGCTATTGGCGTTTGCGTGCGTCTTCTTTACAAAGGCAGCATGCAATTAGTCCAAGGCGGGCGCATGTCCCACCTTCCTTAACAAATGTACCCGCCCATTGCATATTGCTTGCGGTTACGCGCAGCAGCATGTGTTTAGAATTAGTGGTTTCGCTTTGCTGCCGCGCTCGGTCGCTCGCCCCCGCTCCTCTCGCGTGTTTTAGTATTTCCGCCGGCCCTTTTTGCTTCCTGCACGAGTCTAGCGCGTTCGCTTTGCTGTCGCGCTTGTTCGCTCGCCCTCGCTCCTCTCTTGCATGGTTTACTATTTTTGCAGCTACAAGGCAAAACACATAAGTTTTCTTTAAGATAGTACAGCGCTTTAATAGCATCGCGCTTGCTCGCCCTCGGTTTTCTTTTGCATCCTCTTTTTTCCAAAAACACGCAACACAGGTCCCATAAGGGCGTTCGCTTTGCTATCTCGCTCCTTTGCTCGCCCCCGCTCCTGTTTTCCGTGTTTTACTATTTTCGCCACCACGAGTCAAAATACCTAAAATTTCTCTACATTATACAATATACTGCAGGAGCCGCATTTATACGGAGGGGGGAATGTACGGAGTCTTAGTAAAAAAATACTTTAAAAAAACACGCAGAACAGGTGACATAACGGATATAAGTATTGTTTTTATATGTTTTAATATTTTCGCCGCCACAACTCAAAACACATCAGTCTTCTTTCTGATAGTACAGTGCTTGATATAGCATCGCGCTTCCTCGCCCTCGGTTTTGTTTTGCATCATATTTTTTCAAATAACACACAAAACCGGTCCCAGGAGGGCGTTCGCTTTGCTGTCTCGCCCCTTCGATAGCCCCCACTCCTCTTCTGTGTTTCCCCATTTTTGCCGCCACAACTTATAACACCTAAGTTTTCTTTAAAATAGCACAGCGCTTCATATAGCATGGCACTTGCTCCGCCCTTCCTTTTTGTTTTGCGATCGTTTTTTTAAAGTAATACGCACAACAGGTCACATGCAGTATAAAAGTATTGCTTTCACACGCATTGTACATAAACACACGCAAAAAAACAGGCCCCAGGAGGCTCCTTTGATAAGTGGCAGCAACATGTGTTTACTATTTTCTCACTGTTGTTATCTCTTCTATGTCACAGAACTCTCCCCTTCCCATCCTCGCTAAAATGCTATTACAAAACCAGTAGGTTGCATTTACAACTGTACGCCTACACATACAAACTTTTTGCTTTACGTCTATTTCATATAACAAATACGCCAATAGGTATCGAATTCTAACCTTACAAATATTCAGCCATGCAACACTTTATATTACTGCACATAAAAATAGATGCTACCTAACTACACACTTACAACATACCAAAAGCGAGACCTATTGGCTATGCCAATGCTTGTTGGATAAAGCCGAGAAAAAAAGGGAGTAACCTTCTCGGATACGTCAGGATCCAGTAGTGAAGAGGAGGGACCCTTGAGGAATGATCAGGGTCGACAGATGTCTCATAGTAACTACGGTGATTTTTTAGAACACCGCCAGAGGAGGGGTATGAGGGGGAATCAGAACCCAAATCAAAATCAGGGCAGGGGTCAATACCAACGGACCCAACCCCAGGAATATCTCAAAACACGGAATCAGAGATACTGGCGGTAGTACAGATGAAAGATAACAGAATACCGATTATTAACCTCTCCAAGAGGGAACTCACTAGGCCAGAAATAGAAGTCTTAGAGAGAGGGTTTACTTTTGCTCCTACGACTAGTGTCAATAGATTTAATTTAGAAAAAGATTTAAAAGCTTTTTTTCAAAAAATTAGACTTAATAGATTTTTTGAACATAGAGATTATATACCACCAGAGAATATCTCCGGTTTAAAAGGAAAGTCTACCTTCACACCCACAGTCACACAAGTTTGTAGGAATGTTGAAATTTTTGAACGGGTGGTGGAGACAAAAGTTAGGAAAATAATGAGGGAAGAACGTCCAGATTTTAATAACATGTCTGGTGACCTTAGAATAGCTATGAAAACATTAAAGGAAGATATCAGCCTTACAATTAAACCGGCCGATAAAGGTGGAGGGGTAGTTGTCTTCGATATTGAAGACTATGAAAGGAGAATGTTACTACTCCTAGAGATTAGGAATCATTACACTAAAGTACCTAATTCTAAATTAGAAACCTTAAAAAACATGTGGAGAATACCCTCAAAATAGCAGATGAAAATAATTGGATTAGTGAAGCGGAATATAAATTTTTAAGAAATGAGAATGCAATCACCCCAGCGATCTATGGATTGCCTAAGATTCATAAAGATGCAAATAATCCACCCATGTGTCCCATAGTGAGTTGCATTGGTTCTTTACTTGAACCTTTTAGTAAATATGCAGATACATTTTTAAAGCCATTAGTGTTACAACAGAGGTCATATGTACGTGATACATCTCACATTATTTCTATGATCGAGGGAACTACATTTAATAACTCCAATCAATGGTTGGTAACCCTCGACATAGAAGCGCTTTACACAAACATCCCTCAGGATGATACGATTAGAGTTATAGATGAGATTTTAACAGAGGATAATTTGAGAGGAGCAAATAAGGAATTTATTTTAGAAAGTATTAGTTTAGTACTCAAAAATAATATGTTTTTGTTTAAAGATGATCTATATCTCCAGTGGAAAGGCACAAGCATGGGAGCCACGTGTGCTCCTAGCCTGGCATGCCTATATGTGGGCAAATTTGAGGAGAGGCACATCTTCTATGAAGCGGCGCCATTCTTTGAGAATATTCTCTTATGGCGCCGCTTCATTGACGACATCTTCTTCATTTGGGAGGGAGAGGAAGAAATTCTTTTACAATTCCTTGAGTGGCTCAATCTAGGGGATCAGAATCTGAAGTTCACAGCTGATTACAGTAATAGTGCAGTGAACTTCCTTGACATCACAATTAAAAATGTTCATGGTATTCTTGAAGTTGAGCTTTATTCAAAGCCAACGGACAAGAGTACACTCTTACATTATAGGAGTTATCATCCCCAAGCTCAAAGAGAAAATATACCTTTTGGACAGTACCTCCGTCTCCGGAGGAATTGTTCCTCGCTTGATGATTTTTACAAGCATGCAGAGATTTTAAAAGATAAATTGTTAGATCGGGGATACCCCAAAAAATTAATAAAACATGCATTCAAACGAGCCAGGTTTTATAACCGAGAAAGCATGTTAGATCAGACTACATCCAAGGAGAAAAAGAAACAGAATGTATCTGATAATAGAATTGTTTTTGTAAGTCAGTTTTCCAGCATTAGCAACAAATTGAAGAATGCAGTGAATTCCAATTGGCACATTCTAAACGAGGGAAATGATACTAAACTTCAAAAACCGCTCTTTGCGTTCAGAAGAAATGATAATATCCGTAAAAATCTAGTTAATACCTATAGATCTAATCGAACAATGACACAGACTGATCTTCTGATGGGTAAAGCGTTAGGTAATTACAAATGTGGATCTTGTTCCATCTGTGACCACTGCTTAACGACCAAGAATTTGACCTACAATGGTTATAATTTAACATCGAGAAGTTTAAATAATTGTAGAAGCTGCAATGTTATTTACCTAATACGCTGCCCATGTGGGTTAGCGTATGTGGGTGAAACGGGGAGAGAAGTTAGGGTCAGAATGTTGGAACATAGCTCAGCCCTTAAAACGAGTAAACAGAATGCACCCTTAGTGGATCATTATATTACATTCAATCATAAATATACTGAATTTGAATGGTTTGTAATTGAGAAAATAATTAGGGGAGGCAAAAGGGGAGGCAATGTAGAAATTAAGCGAAAAAACGTGAACAATGGTATATTTCCATCCTCGATACGGTAGAACGAGGTATAAATACAAGAGAGGAGTGGATGAAACTGATTAGTTAAATAGATGTTGGACAGACAGTGTATATCGAGGACTACATGAGAAATATAGGACAATAGATTGAATCCATATGAATTTGAGAACGATGATGTTTCAAAAAATTCTTATTTTAATATAAGTCTCTGATAAATAGGTAGGGATAGTGTATAAATCATGTTATGTATATTGGACTAATAATTAATAGATGCGGAGTGCAATAAAATATAATTTCACTATCAAGCCCAACACTGATTTGGAGGTAGTGCTAATGAGGAACATTCGTGCGTTATGGTATCCAATTTCTATAGGATTTCGCCTTGTGCGATACATTAGATAAGAGAAACAGGGACATGGTTCTTAAATTAACTAAACGAAATCGGTTAATATATACGTTTCAAATGGAACAGACGGGCTGATAAACATTATTCTTTAGGGGTAAACTGAGACCACACCAAGATGGCGCCCCTCATATAGGATTTCGACTTGTGCGATACATTAGGTAAGAGACATAGGGACATGGTTTTTTAATTAATCAAATGAAATCTGTTAATGTATATGTTTCAAATGGAATAGACGGGCTGATAAATATTATCCTTAAGGGGTAGATTGAGACCACTCCAAGATGGCGCCTAGCATTAAATACGATGCACGTCATCCGCACGTATAGTGGATTTGAGACGTATTACGTCATAATTACGAGACGGAAATTGGAATAAAACTATCAGAATAGCGGGAGGAGGCTGACCATTCAACTTGATGGAACATCCAGGTGGAGACCTCGGAGGAAATGCGATACTTATATATAGGAGGTAAGGAGTTTGGATCAGCGGATTCATGATAATATAAGGGCTCGTTTGAGGGAACCCCCTAGTTGTCATTGGTAGTAACTCTACACTACATGTGATATATAGGAATACAAAATCAATGTTGTATCTCTAAGTGCGAACAACCCTCATTATATAAGAGCCACACCGCTAACGGGTAAAAAAAATTAAAATTGTATCTTTGAAGTGTGGACGACCCTCAATCAACAGGAGCCACATCTCTCCCGAGTGCTGTAGCACCGGTGAGTTTAGTAATTACTGGATTATGTTTCCAATAGGAATGAATGGATTAGATATTTATATCAAGATGAGAAATTTGAATGGTTGTATGGCACTGAGAAAGCTCTACATGGAAGTGTGTGGGTACTTATTGATAGTGACAAAGGGTAATTGACCTCAGACTATGAATTTGTAAAGAATGTATAGACTTATTTTACATTATAGAAAATGGTTAAATAATTGATTGTTTACAGATGCAATATATGTGATAACATTTGTTTTTACAAGCGGTTAGTTTTTACTAGGTTTTTGTGTAATGGTTTTTTGAAGTTAATTTATATGATAACAATGATGTAATTTTATGTATTAGTGCTGAATTTTATGTATATTTGCATTTTTTGTCTTTTTATGGTAGGCGCATACACGCAGTTGTTTAAAGGAAAGAAGGAAAAAAGTTAGTCTTGAGAAAGGTGGCATTATTATTTACTGCTATACCGAAACGCGTCGACGCACAACATCAGTGTTAAATCTGGGAAGAGACAGCAATCAGTAAAAGACAGGGAAGGTTATCTCCCTTGCAGGGTGCTGTTTATAATAAATCTCAGATTAACAAGTCAAAGACAAAAAGTACTGTCTTGTGTATTTTTCCTGCCTAGGGGACTGTTTTCTTATGAATTGTGTAATTTTGTGATGATTTGTAAAAATAATTTTATGTAATTTTTTTATTCTGTGTATGTAGATATTTGTTTTTATTGAATTTTGAATATTTTGAACATGATGGATTAAATATACATATAAGTGCATATACATTCTGAGTAGAGCTTCTATTTTTATGTGTAAAGGAGTGAGTGATGTATGGATGTTGAATTAATCACATAGATGTTGTGAGATGTAGTTACATTTCCGTTGGGTAAATTTATTTCTTAACTATTGGGATAAAGCCGTTATCCCAGTGCAACCGTACAGGGAGAACAAGCACTTGTTAGACAATGTGCAGGCAGACTGTAGGTTCACAATCCAGACTGTTAAACTCTAAGAGCTGAGACATGAAGTGGATGCCAGCGCAGCTGGGTGTGGATACTACAAGGTCCCTCTGCTGCCTTGGACACCACTGAACAGTCCACGCTCCAAGGATGGACAGCTATAAACTGAATGGAGTATTTCCCAATTAACCACTTCCAGGTCAAGCCCCACTGCTCGGAGTAGTCACCTTAGATCCAATTCTGATATGAATCATCACTCAGTGAGGTTCAACTGCCCCCACTAAACACTCATGAAGAGAATATTGAAGTTCAGTTGTAAATCAAGCCAGGAAACCTCCAATTGCACACCATGAACACAGAAACATGATGGACCAGACCAGCTTAAAAACGAAACACTACAAAACAAGAGGTTCTGATTGTAAGACGCCGGCATAAGGGTTCAGTGCAAGAGCTCTAACCAATTATTCAGTTCATGTTCCTTCACAACACAAATAAAACACAAGTATACTCCTGGTTGCCTATTTATTAAAGACCCCAAAAGCTGCATTATGATTGAGGGTGGAGTTTTAGCATCAAAAAATGGAGCTCAAATAAAACATATTAAAATTATTTTTTTTAAAAAGGAGCTCAGTCAAAGTAACTGATGTTTCCATGCACAGTCCTGGAGCTTGAGGTTCAGTGCTGACGATATTAGATTACAAGAACTTCATATGCTTCAATTCAGTGTCTCAGCTAATGACAGTGGAGGCTGCAGAATGTAGCAGTCAGTAAACCTATTGCTGCAACCACTCATGCATAACTACAGCACACCAGTGCTGAGGACCTGACACTGGGTTTCTGGTCAGATAGGGTGAGGTCCACATCCTTTCGATGGGACATGACAATAGGTAGGTCATGAATGATTACATGTACACTACACCAGGAACTCATTCCCTCAGGTGCCCTCAGTGGGCTTTCCTTCATTGATGCCAGCATGTGGCGTCCTAGGTGACATTGGATCAGACTAAATCAGTCCAAAGACAGTTAGCCACCTTGGGGCAGTAGGGGCCTTTAAAAAAAAAAAAAAACTAGGTGCAAATGTTATAAAAGTCAAGCACATAGAGTAGGAGAAAGAAGAGAATCTGAACACCAGGTGAGACCGCGACAGGCCGCATAGAATCATATCTCTGGTGCCAACTCAAGGTTACAGGGACAGAAGTTATTTATTCTTTGCTTACTGACTTATTTGTGCACCTGGCTTTGTGAAACATGAATAGCAGACCTTGCGACTGAACATAAGATCTATAGTTCAAACAGGTATGCAGGTGTGTAATACGGGTGTGTACCATCTTTAAAACTAAGGGTTGGGTTTATTTTATTTTTTTCCCTTTTTCTTTATTGGCGCATCAAACAACAATCATTTAGTACAATCATATCATTAGATAAAGTATACATTCATTGATAAGGCTTATAAATATACCTCCAACACGTCTAAATTCATTGTAAACGTATAGTACTACCTGAGCTGCCCAACACTAAGAGCCATTACATGGTACATTTGCTTATGTCCTAGCATATACAATCTGCAGTAGGAAACAGTTTCTTCATTCGTACCTTCTCTACTACAGACCTCTTCAGAGGCCACTACCCGCATTTATGTTCATTCTGACAATCCATTCAGCAACTGGTGTCCAAATGCGTGTGCCCAACGTTCTCGCTCTTTGCCCCTTACATCGACACAGATTGCACTCCAAATGATACATAGAGTAACCTTGCTAGCCACTGATGGAATGTGGGGGCGGGGGGGTCTGAGCTAAGCCAGGCCGCTGCAGTACATATGCGGGCGACAGCCATAGCCACAAAGATAAAACGTTGTGGTCTTCTGTCTTTCACCACACTACTATCAATGCCAAATAACATCAACTGTGGCGCCACCCCGACCTGGATGTTAAGAACCGACCCCAAATACTTGCTGATACCGTTCTTATACTCCTCAAGCTTTCCACAATTACACAGCATATGTACTAAATCTTGCTTTCCCAACCCATACATAGATTGTATTTGCTCGAAAAAGTAAATTGGATCCCGACCAAAAACATCCTCTAACTTTACCACCTCAGCTTTTCCTCACGCAAGACTACTTTTATCATGGAATACCTCTGGAAATATTGGGGAATATCAAAGGGGAGTATAAAAATTATACCTCTTTATTCTCAGCTTCTTCAGTACCTTTCCCCAAATCTTATATGCTGCATTTAGCACCTTGAATTTAATGTTCTTAAAGAAGTTTGGCATGATATTCCTAAGAAAACATGCTTTAAGGTCAGCACCCAAAGATATCTTATAGATGGAAGGCAATTCATCTAACCCGAAAGCCTTAGTTTGACAGCCCGTAATTAAAATGCCCATATGCTGAAGAACTGCTGCCCAATAATAATGTCTAAAATTAGGCACAGCCCATCATCCTCCAGCCCAGGGAGCATCAAGTATTTTAGTGCGCACTCCTGCCCTTTTATACTCCCAAATAAAGCTGCTACACATCACATCTAATTTTTTAAACCAGTGGTGTTCGAATTCCAAAGGAATTGCCCTGAAAAAATACAAAATCTTTGGTAAAATCAGCATTTTGATGACATTGCACCATCCTAACAATGCTAAGTGTAAGTTATTAATTCGAATGAGAGCCCTCCTGCTTTTTGTCATCACAGGAGAGAGGCTAAGCTCCACAATCTCTTCGACTCTAGACATGTTGGTTCCACCCAAATATGTGGCACTATCAACTTTTCGCTCATCAACCATCTGCATTTCCTTGGTGACTATTATTTGGGTCTTGCTCCTGTTCAGGTAATACCCCGATATCCTACCAAATATTGTTGTTTCTTTTTCTACCTCCTTTATAGCCCTTCCTGGATCAGATGGTACCAATGCTAGAACATCAGCATAAGCCATATCTTGGTCTTAGTTCTATTTACCACCGTCAGTTTAATTAAATCATTCTCCTATAACCTTTTGACCAGGGGGTCAATATATACAAAGCAAATAATAACGGTGAACATGGGCAGTCCTGCCTTGTCCTGATTTCACCCGACTCCTTTCCCATTATTTGGAGTCTTTCAAGTGCCTTTACAGCTTAGATTAAGCTTGGGGCGGTCCTTTTCCTTTTGAGCACCACCCCTAGATAGTCCCATGCGACCCGATCAAATGCATTTTCGGCGTCAAGGAGGATCATGGCCATAGCATGAGGTAAGACCTCAGCTGCATCAAATAGACCAATTGCTTACCTGACATGCTATACTGGTCCCCTCCCCAGGAGAAAGCCATGCTGCCAAGGAAACACCATATTGGACATAACCCTACCTACCCATCCTGGAAAGACCCAAGAATATATCTGTGCGTCACAATTAATTAAAAATATGGGCCTATAAGCGCCCGGATTCAGTTGGATTTTAACCTGCTTCTTGAACACCACTATATCAGTTGTTGTCCAGGAAGCTGGGGCCAAGTGTTCTGTCTGGGCCTCAAGAAAAGTATCGCTCATATCACTCTCCAATATAGCAAAAGAGTCTGTAAAATTCCAATGGTACCCTATCTAGTCTTGCGGCCTTTCCCAGTGCTAACGAGTTAAGTGCAAATTTGATTTCCTTCACCATGATTGGGGCATCCAGAGTGACCTTCTCCGGCGCACTAAGTCCTCCTCCCTAGACTAAATACAGATACTGCTCGATGTCTACTGGAGTGGCTGGCTCCTCTGCCAGATACAGGTCTTTATAGAACTCCTTGAACTCATTCAAAATGGCTTCCAGGGAGCTAACCTCCTGCCCTCCCTTATTCTTTATTGTATGGATGCTTCTGTTTGCCTCCTTCTGCCTCATGTGCAATGCCAGAAGCCTGCCTACGCTATCGTTACATTAGCAGCTCTCCTCCCTCCAAATTTGATGTTTCTCTGCTGCCTTTGCCAGAAAAACATTATTAGTGCTCGATCGAATCTATTGAAGGACCTCCTGAACCTCCTGCCCTTCCACAATCATTGTAACCAACCTAGCTTCCAGTGCACTTACATCCTTGCACAGTGCCCTTGTCTTGTCCTCTGAATATGTAGACTGAAGCTAAGGGTCTCTCACCTGATCCCTGCTTTCAATGCATCACAAACGACCCGTCGAGGCACTCCCTCTATTGACAGCAAGCTGTAAAGATGCTCTACATGGTCCAGATTAAATAGAAGCACCCGTCTAAAGACCATATTTAAGTCTGTTCTGCAACCCCAACTACCTAAAGGCAATAACCAGGGGATTATGATCTTAAAATACCATTAGACGCCTCTCGATGCAGGCTTCACAAATTAACCCAGCTGAAATCAGAATATAATCCAATCTTTCAAATTTCTTATGGGCGTATGAAGAAAAATGTGTAAGCTGGGTCTGGTGCCCTCAGCTTACCCCTAACATCCTTGAGCCCATGATCCCTCCTAAGCCGCTGCTCCCAACACAACCATGTTAATGCTTCCTCTTATTTCTGCTTTTGGTCCCCGTTGCTGCTACCGTTTTATGTGTCTTTATAGTGGTTACAATTCAGATCATGTGTACTAGACTAAATATTTAAAATTGAATCCCTCGTCTTCTAGTGTTCTTAAGTATGTAATTCTTTAATGAAAAGGGGTTTGGGATTCCACTAACTATCCCCTGCGATGTCTCATGGTATTGATGGTTAATTGAAACGCATCTCATTGAAATATTGCTCAGTGGGTTGTGGAATTGTTGCAGTATAGCTGGTTTTCCGATTTGGGTTAGCACACTGACTAAGTCCTTGGTGTCCGGGGTTTAGAAAACAGACCTCTGTATTTCTAGAAAAATCTAGAAATGTATGAAGGCTGTGGTCTCTTTTGGTGGTGGTCAGTTTCCATATCTAAGGATTTCAGGTTTGTCCAACCTCAGCTTACGGTGAATAGCAGTCATCCAGTCTTTCACGGAGTTCACACATGGTGGCAATCGGGATGCCATGCTGTCACGGCCTTTCTTGAATTTGAGGATGAGCGAATCATTAGAGAAGTTATGTTATGACGATTTGTATAGCGCACTAATCTCCTGAGAGGTTATCCAGACACCTGAGCAGGTATGTAAGCGTGGGATCCCCGTGGGGTTACTCGAAGAGCCAGGTCTTAAGCCTCTTGCGGAACTCAAGAAGTGATGAAGTGGCTTTCATGTGATGAGGGAGGTCGTTCCATGCTTTCGGTGCGATGTAGGGGAATGATCAGCCTCCTGTTCTGCTTTTGTAGATGCAGGGGATGTGTGTGAGAGTGAGGCAGAGCGTAGATGTCTAACAGGCTGGTAAAAGTATATGCGGCTGTTCAGGTATACCGATCCAGTGTTGTGTAGGGCTTTGTATGTGTGTGTGTGAGGAGTATGAATTGGCTGTACCTGTGGATGGGGAGCCAGTCAAGTTCCTTGAGGTGCGGTGTGATGTGGGCACAGTACGGGAGGTCGAGGGTAGAGTCTTGCGACTGCGATCTGGTTGGTTTCAAGTCGGTGTGGACACTGCTTTGAGATTTCGGCATAGAGTGCATTGCCATAGTCAAGCCTGCTTGTGATGAGTGCTTGAGTTATAACAAGACAGGTTGAAGGACTGAATCCGTCCGGGAAGAGGGCTGCAAAAGGTGTTGACAAGAAGGGAAGAGGTGATTTAGCCCTGGGGGATGCGGGTGTAAAACGTGGGAGAGTTGGATTTGAAATGTGGTAGTGAGATGGGGCGACTCAGATTGGATAAGGAAGAGGAGGTCCAATCCAAAGCTTTTCCTTGGATGACCAAGTTCTCTAATCTTAATGGTGTCTTTAGACAAAAGGTGCAGAGATGTCTAGTGACAGCAGGCTGGCCGCTCACGGTTTGTTCTTAGATCATGCAGTGTAGAGACTTGTACATATACTGTACACTAGTGCATTTACAAGAATATTTTTGTTTCTAAGAATTTCCGCATTTGGCTGTAGGAGACTTTTCCGATTAGTTTGGCCTTGGAACATCCATTCACTATTTTTGTATTGTTTGCAGGATTATTTGTGTCCAGATCAGGGTTCTTTAGGTGCTCTTTGATAGAAGAGTAGGTAAGCTCTGTTGGTAATATACCAACTGTAAGCTAGGCGTTGGTAATCATTTGTGCGCTTTTGAAGTACGTTTGAAGGACATGATTTCATTGAAGATAGCCGGGAGCAGGGGTCATCTGGTGATCCAGATTGTTTTCTGGGCCCTACTGTTTCTTTAAAAAGATTTTTCTGATAGCGCACTTAGGATTCTTCTAGCGGATTCGGTATGTGGGTCTGGTTTGGGTGTGTGGGGTTCCTTGGTACGTTAGAGCTCATGGGGTTGTGCAGCAGTTCTTTCTACAAAATGAGTAAACGAGAACCAAGACCATAAGTGTTTGGGAGGGAACTGGTTCTGTAAAGCAAGCTATATTGTCTTTAAATTCAGACAATCCTGAAAACATCCTTAGAAGGGCATGATGCGAAGGCAAGGAGATTCCCATTTTTTTTATTGGTTGCTATGTAGATGTGAAGTTGACAAGTATATATGTTTCGATGGTCCTTGTCTTTCCCTTTTTAGGTCTCGCCTAGCGAACGCAGCACATGCGCTGCTTCGCCTTGGCGAGACTATTGTTGTGGGTTTGGTGCGCGAAGGGAGACAAAACATGTGCGCGCCCGGACAGCCGATGTGCACGCGCATGGCGTCTGCATCAGCTTGGGCCCGGACAGCACATGGGCACGCGCACGGCGTGTCTTTCACCTTTTTGTCGTCTATAACCGGTTTAGAACTATAAGCTTCTAAAAATACTGCAAGAATACGCATCTAAATACATTAACATTTGAGAACAAAAACCTGCATGTGCACTTCTGCAGATATGTAAACCAGTTTTGTCTCTTGTTTATTATCTCTCTATTCATCGAGTTTGCTCTGCTGAGCACAGTCACTAAAATAAATAAGCCATGTCTGCTTCTTCGACAAGTTTTAAAAACAATCAAATCGTAGCCCTTAAGTGACACTGGATACAGTTCACTGTTGAGGTTCATTCTAGATCGAGAAAGCATGCTGGCACTTTTTAAATTGTTCAAAAACAGGGTGCCTCACTAGGCCATTAAGGTCAGCGTCTTCAAATCAACTCTGAAACTAAAGCGTTTCGTCTGGTCGGCACTTGGCTCCTAGGTCCTGCGATTCAACATGAATGAGTGACAGGTGCTGTGCTTGCAATAGTGCCGAATTCTTTTGTAAGCATTTCCTAAATCATATTAAGTTACACCTTAAAACGTGATCGTTTCAAAAAATCAATATTTCGTGTTGAAATTGTTACGTTACAGTTGAACAAAAATGATGTAATAATTTATGAACTACAGTGTTTTCCGGAGCACTGCCATGTTCTCTAATAAGATTAAATGATGAAGTTTATCACCTAAGTATGACAATTTCTTACTGGCAACGCACGGGACAGAAAACCGATCATATAATGTGGAAATGAGCCATAAGGTAAAAGTTTAATTCCCTACACGCAAGTGACAAAATTCGAGCCAAGTACATCTTGTACCACAAGTCATCCTTTAATCTGAGATGGAGAAACAGTCTTTCAAACAAGCATTTGCAATGCAACAGGTCTCGCATTTGCTAGAGTTTGAGCTATTGCCATTGTAAATGACAATGCCTTTTACTTAGGTATTGGTTTTCTAAACAGATAAATAAAAGGCAGTCATTCACAGTGCTAATAGCTTAAACTCTCGCAAATGCGAGACCTACTGCATGGCAAATGCTTGTTAATGTTTGAGCACTCTATTTGGGCCTTGCAAGTTCCTTAATTAACCATTTTGCCAACTTGTTTTCTCCATAGGATGATTGTGTCAAAGGGTTTTGACAGCCATTTGTTGAAATTTGGAATTGCTAATGCCCTGCAGCTCAAGGTTTCAGGGGTCTGTTTTGTGATCGTCACTAGAGTGTCAAAGAATCCCAATTAGAGCTTTTTCAAACCACATTTAGATGCATCCTTGTTGCAATCTCAAATCCAACGATAACTTCCAATTTACTTTTAGTCAATCTTGCTACTAGACACTTAAATTTATCTTTAGATTTTTAAGTCTTGCGGTTTTGGAGATCTATGACTCTTCAGCCCACTTCTAGCTGGAGTTGTGCTGCGGTTTCATTTCAGGCTTCTTTCTTGGTTAAATGTGTAATGTTGTGGTACTTTACACATGTTATTTACTGCTGGTATGACATCTACATTTCTAAGAGTTATAAATGGGGTCAAAATTAGATCGCCAAAAGCTCCCAGAGTTTTCCCAAATAACCAATGCTAACCACATGGCCCATCATCACCCCAGAACATGAAGTCCAACAACTCAGGAGCTCATCGGACCACTTCCCCCACCACGCCTACTCCAGAGGACTACAACCCATCAGTGCCATGCTCTCACCCATTCTGAATGTCTCCACCTCTTCTGGAACCTTCCCAGATGGTTGGAAACCCACAACTGTCCTCCCATAGCTGAAGAAACCCTCTGAAGTCCCCTCAACGCTTGCAAACTACAGACCGATCTCCCTGCTACCATTCCCTACCAAGGTCGTAGAGAAAATCATCAACATATGCCTCACTGAATACCTTAACAACCACCAACTCCTCAGCACCACTCAGTCTGCTTTCAGACTCAACCACAGCACACAAACTGCCCTTATTGCTACCAAGGGTGACATCCACATAACTCTGAATAGAGGAAAGACAGCAGCCCACATCCTCCTGCAGCTTTCGACAGTTTCTCCTACCCTATCCTCATACAACGCCTACACAACATCAGAATACAAGGACACGCACTATGATGGATCTGCTCCTTCCTGACTTGAGGGAACCAGTCCATCAGCATGGCACCATAGACCTGCAACCTCATCTGCGGAGCTTCACAAATCCTCCCTGAACCAGACCTTCAACGCATACATGAACCCTCTAGCCAGATTCATCTACTCTCAGGTATCAACATCCTCCCCAACACGGACATGCAACTCATTTTCTCCCTCATGGACAAGACACCCATTACCTCGGATCAAGTTCTATGCCGGCATGACAAACTGCCCACTGGATGAAGGCCAACTGTCTAAAGCTGAACAACAGCAAGACTGAAATTGCGAACTTCTGGAAAAGCACATCTCCGTGGCACTCCACCTGGTGGACAACAGAGCTAGGACTGACAACCACTCCCTCCACCCAAGCCAAAAACTTCGGGACCATCACCAACAGCAAACTCCACATGACCACCCAAGTCGATGCTGTCACCACCTCATGCTACAATACCCTGAAGATGCTGAGGAAGATTTACAAATGGCTCCCAATCAGCACCTGGAAAACCATCACGCACGCCCTGGTCACAAGCAAGCTGGACTACACTTACACCCTCTATGCCGGGACAAATAAAAAAAACTCATCAGAAGGCTGCAGACCATTCAGAACTCGGCGGCCAAAATTTCTCTCAACATTCCACGCCACACTCCCATGACACCACACCTCAAGGAGCAGCACTGGTTCCCCTGTCACAAACAAGCATAATTCAAACTCCTCACCCACACTTTCAAGGCACTACATAACACTGGCCTAGCACAGCTCAAGAACTGCATCTGGTTTCACAGACCTTCCAGACACCTCCGCTCGTCCGGACTCCTACTTGCACAAATCCCATGCATGCGGAAAACCGGATCTGGTGGTCGAGGCTTCTCTTACATCGCTTCTGAAGCATGGAAAAGACAGCCCCTACATATAAGAGCCTCCTCCTCATATGCTGAATTCAGCAAGAAGCTGAAGCCCTGGCTTTCTGAGTAGTCCCACTAGGCCGTAGATGTGCCTAGACTCGCACCCACTCAGCGCCAGGATACACTTTTTCGGTTGGTAGTATACTCTACAAATCTGGATAAAATAACACAGGGATGAAGACATAATAACAAGGGGTCCTGTGCCAAAATGTTTATGAAACAATAATTATCTGAAATGTATAGGAACTGTCTGAACTTGGTTGCCTAGACACCTTAAGTGAAAACTTTGCACCAACATCAGGTACTCTTCTTCACTGGTACGCAAGGGTATAGGCTTCCCAAAATGAAATGCTTTTAGTGAGAATTTAAAGGAATGATGCTGTGGGAAGTAATGCAATTCAAGAAGGCCTTCCATCTTAGTTTGTCTGGTTTTGTTTAAACTGTTTATTTGCTATGTAGGAATACAGTGAATGCATGACAGAATCACAGGCATCAATATGAAAGCGGAGAGACACAGTATCCTATTGTTGAGTCACTGCATGCTGTACTAGTTGCTTAAAACAATAAAACATACTATAAGAAAATAAAAGGCTTTCCATCTCTTTCCCTCCCACGCAGAAGTGAGGGACCATCACTGCCATAGAACTGCACTCCTTACAAGTTCCCCATTTAAGCAGGAGTTATCAAGATCGTCACAGGAGGAAACATTCCCACGCCCATTGCTTCTATATTAGACTGACAAAAGATTTAACTTACCGGACACGTTCCATCTCGCTGGAAGTCTTTACCACAGCAAATGGCTCCCGGCGGCTCCAATCCCAGAAGTGGATTTCGTTGGCAGTGGCGATCAGCAGAAGTTGAGCCGTAGGGTGGAATGCCAGTGATGCAATGGCATTGTTACTGTCGGTAAACCAGCTCTCACTACCACCCTAGGAACAGTAGATTACAGGCATCCTTAAATAAATAAACTGATACAGAGATGCTCATTCCTCAAAAGCAACATCCCTGGTGTTTCAGGAAGGTCCCTTCAGGACAGCAGAGAACAGAAAAGCTACACATGCAATACTAAACATCATACCAAGCATGGGGAAACAGGGGATGACCATAAACTCACCACTTGTCTTCCATCTTCAAGTATGCATGTGCCACTCTTATCAAATTGTCTACCAGTGCTTCCAATGAAATCATCCAGATTGTTCCCAGCGAGCCAATGCCACTGTGTTTCTATTGCTTGTACACGCTCCTAGGGATTACTTGAGCGAGTCCTAGGTCTAATTTTACTGTGTGAACGAGGCACCAACACACAGAGTCGGTACCACAACCATCAAACAATCAAACTGCACTGAAACATGAAACTCACACTAAGCATCACTGTATAAGCAAAGGAATGATGATCAAGAAACTCACATGCAAATCCCAGATGCGCACTTCGCCATCCAAACACCCGGAGGCAATGAGACCTGGGATTGTGGGGTGAAAGGTCACACACCATGGTGTTCGTCTGTGCCCCACAAGGGAATGAATGCATCTGCCAGTCTTCACCTCTGTGATGTAAATGTTGTGGTTGACATGAGTGGAAGCCATCAGCGTCCTGAGGAGGGAAAGAGGGAAACAATGGACATAATGGACAGAAAAAGAAGATGTGGGATTAGGTTACGGATGTGGAGAGTGCTCTGGTAGGACTGCAATTCCACTACTTCATAGTCAAATGAATAATCACACCTTTTCTTTACCCAGTAGCTTAAATTGGTCAGAAAATTCATGTTTACATTACAGGAAGCTACTGTGAACAGTGTGAAAAAGAGGGAGAGACTTTAGTGACCCAGATCGCTCAGAGACTTTAACACTGTGATGTGGAATCCACTTGTCCAACACTGGATGCACACAGATAGCTATATGGCACACAACATGTTTAACTTAAGGTATGTCAAGAATAAAGGTAATGAGGTTTACGGAGTCACATAGTCCACAAAGCCATACGTCAAGAGAAATATAAAGAACTACACAAGTACAGGCTTACAGACTTTGCGCACCATTGAGAATCGGAGATCTCAATATTTTTGGCAAATATTTTGCAGCTCGACATAAGCAGATTCTGATTGGTGCAACTGAACGAGACTGCATATCTTGGGACTGAAATGCCACACAGCGTCTTTATTATTAAGGATGTATCTTATTACAGCAATGAGTAATTTCTCTTTTACACACCCTTGAAGTAAAATGCTACTTACCCAGTAACCATCTGTTCTTGGCATGTAGAGCTGTAGATTCACATGCTTTGCATACTCCTGCCATCTAGTGTTGGGTCCGGATGTTTGCAAGTTGTTTTTCTTCGAAGAAGCCTTTCCAGTCACAGGGTAGGTGGCTCCTCCTTTCGGTAATAGTGCCTGCATTGTTAGATTGTTTTCCCGCAGATGGTGAGAATGAAGTTAGTAAGAGTAGAATAGAGATGTCCATGCGTATGCATCTAAGTAAGATAATACTGCAACAGGTACAGGTACTCAGGGAGGTGGGTGGGCGCATGTGAATCTACAGCTCTACATGCCAAGAACAGATGCTTACTGGGTAAGTAGCATTTTACGTTTGAGGCATGTGAGCTGTAGATCACATGCTTTGCATAGACTATACAGCAGTAATTTCCCAAACCTGTAGCTGTTGCAGTTGTTTGAAAAAGTGTACGAAGAACTGCCTGGCCTACATTAGCTTGTTGTCTGGCTAACACATCTACACAATAGTGTTTTGTAAATGTGCGTGGTGTAGACCATGTTGCAGCTTTACAGATGTCAGCTATAGGGATGTTTTCCTAAAAAAGCCATAGAAGCCCCTAGTTTGCGGGTGGAATGCGCTCTAGGGGGAATTGGTAAAGTCCTTTTTGCTTTTGCATAGCATGTTTGAAAACATTTAACTATCCACCGTGCAATACCGGATTTTGAAATGGGATTGCCTTTGTGTGGTGGAGCAAAAGCAATGAAGAGTTGTTTAGTGTTACGAAAAGGTTTTGTCCTTTCTATGTAATATAACAGTGCTCGTTTAACATCTAAAGTGTGTAGAGCTCGTTCTGCCACTGAATCTGGTTGAGGAAAGAACACAGGCAACTCAACAGATTAGTTGATGTAAAAGGCAGATACCACTTTGGGTAGGAATTGGGGTTAGTGCGAAGAACCACTTTGTTTTGGTGGACTTTAAAAAATGGTTCTTCTATGGTTAATGCGATACAAAAGGGGATGATGGACGGAACGTTTGAGCCAATCAAACACTCACCCCAGTCAACTGATCTGGGTTTAATCCATCATCATTCTTTAGCTCACTCCACCACCCCAGTTCAGACATGGCCATATGCAAATCAGTCTGACCCTGTGCCTCATGGGAACAGTCCAGCCCGAACTGCCAAGCCATGTCTTCCCTGGACCGGAAACAAGCATCCTAGGACCGGTTACTGCCATGTCTGAACTGGGGTGGTGGAGTGAGCTAAAGAATGATGATGGATTAAACCCAGATCAGTTGACTGGGGGTGAGTGTTTGATTGGCTCAAACGTTCCGTCCATCATCCCCTTTTGTATCGCTTTGTTCGCCCTAAGTTGGCAGGGGTATGCCCAGACGTGGGTCCCTTGCTCACTTTGCCACTGGATTCAAGCAAGCCTGGCTGATGACGGCTGGAATGCCAGAAACAGGTCCTAGGATGCTTGTTTCCGGTCCAGGGAAGACATGGCTTGGCAGTTCGGGCTGGACTGTTCCCATGAGGCACAGGGTCAGACTGATTTGCATATGGCCATGTCTGAACTGGGGTGGTGGAGTGAGCTAAAGAATGATGATGGATTAAACCCAGATCAGTTGACTGGGGGTGAGTGTTTGATTGGCTCAAACGTTCCGTCCATCATCCCCTTTTGTATCGTCTTCTATGGTTAATGCCTGAAGCTCACCCACTCTCCTCAGTGAAGCAATGAGGAAAGCAACTTTCCAAGTGAGAAATTGCAGTTCGCATTTATGCAATGGTTCGAAGGGTGGACCCATTAGTCTGGTAAGGACAATATTAGGGTTCCAAGCTGGAGCAGGTGAAGTCTTGGTGAAATAACTCTGAGTCCCTTTATGAAAGCTTTGATAACAGGTACTCTAAAAAGGGATAGATGCTGTCTATGTTAAAGGTATGCAGTTATTGCAGCTAGATGTAAGCGTACGGATGTGTAAGCTAAACCTGTCTGCTGTAAATGAAGTAAATAACAAATAATATTTTGAACGGAAGCATCTAAAGGGTTGATATGGTTGTTGTTACAATATATAACAAACTGCTTCCATTTTGCTGCATAGCAAGCTCTTGTAGTAGGTCTTCTGGCCTCTTTAATGCTATTCATACAGTCTGGTGGAAGATTCAGATAACCAAACTATGATTTCAGGTGCCAGATCGCAAGGTTGAGATGTTTGGGATCTGGATGTCTTATTTCTCCATGGTTCTGCGTAAGAAGACTGGATGCGAGATGTAGTTTTTGATGAGGAACTACTGAGAGTTCCAACAGGGTAGTGAACCAGGTTTGACAGGCCCATGTGGGAGCTATCAGGATTAGCCTGAGGGACGTTTGCCTAAGTTTCTGAACCACTAGTAGAATGAGTGGGAGAGGCGGAAAAGCGCAGGCTAATATCCCGGACCAGTTTATCCATAGTGCATTGCCTTTGGATAATGGGTGTGGATACCTGGAGGCGAAGCTTGGGCATTTTGCGATTTGGTGTGTGGAGAACAGATCTATGTTTGGGAAGCCCCAGATTTGAAAGAACGGGAGGAGAACTTGAGGGTGAAGTTCCCACTTGTGAATCTGTTGCGTTTGCCTGCTGAGCAGGTCTGCGATCTGATGGTTTACTCCTGGGAGGTGTTCCGCTAGGAGATACATTTTGTGATGTATGGCCCACCTCCAAATGGCTTGCGCAAGGTGTGACAGTTGTAGAGAGTGTCCCCCCCCCTGTTTCTGTATCTAATACATGGCTGTCATGTTGTCGGTGCGTATCAGGACAGCTTTGCCTACAAGGTGAGTCTGGAAGCCTTTGAGCGCTAGAAATACTGATAGCAGCTCTAGATGATTTATGTGAAGTTGCTTTTGCTTTTGACTTCACAGGCCTTGAATTGTGTGAGTTTGGAGATGAGCTCCCCAACCAGTGAGCGATGCGTCTGCTGTTAGCACTGTCTGTGGCACAGGGTCGATGAAGGGGCGCCATTTGGATAGGTTTCGAGGATTACACCACTGCAGAGAGCGATGAGTGCGGCCGTCCACCAACACTAGATCTGACAATTGACCCAGATATTGATTCCACTAACATGCTAAACATTCCTGAAAGGGACGCATTTGAAGTCTTGCATGGGGAACTATCATGATGCAAGACGCCATCATTCCTAGTAGCTGCATAAATACTCGAGCTGGTAATGAGTGGTCGGGCTGAAATTGGGAAATTAGAGCCTGAATATTGCAGATTCTGACAGGTTTGGGACAGGCTAGAGCTTTCTGTGTATCGAGAGTGGCTCCCAAGTAAGTTTGCGGGTTGGAGATGGGACTTCAACAGATTTACTGTGAACCCCAGATTGTGCAGTAATTGTACTGTTCTCTGAGTGTGCTGTGGACACTATGAGAAAACTGGCTTTGATGAGCCAGTCGTCCAAGTATGGGAAGACATGAATATGTTGTCTTCGCAGGTGAGCAGCGACTACTGCCAGGCATTTGGTGAATACTCTGGGAGCAGTGGTGACTCCGAATGGAAGCACTTTGAACTGGTAATGTTGTCCTGCTACCACAAATCTGGGATACTTGCGGTGAGCGGGGTGGATTGGAATATGGAAGTAAGCGTCCTTTAAGTCTAAAGTAGACAGAAAGTTGCCTGGTTGAAGGAGTGGGAGCACTTGTTGGAGTGTCACCATGTGGAAATGATCTGATTGAAAATAGAGATTTAGCTCTCTGAGGTCTAGTATAGGCCTGAGAGAGCCGTCCTTCTTGGGTATGAGAAAGTATAGGGAGTATACGCCGGACCCTTGATATTGTAATGGTACGGGCTCTATAGCTCCTTTTTGCAGTAGAGAATGAACCTCTTGTTTGAGAAGGTGCAGATGCTCTGGTGACATTTTGTGTGATCGTGGAGGAATGTTTGGGGGATTGTCGGTAAGCTCCAGGCAATAACCAGATTGGATAATTTCTAGGACCCACCTGTCTGAAGTTATTGTATTCCAGACGGGAAGAAATTGAGAGAGACGTTCCCCGACAGGTGTGGAATAATCGGGGGGGAAGAGGAGGCAAGTCACTGTTTGTTTGCTGCAGGGGGGAGTACGGGGTGTGTTACCTTTACCTCTTCACTTGCCATTATTGCCTCAAAATCCTCCTCTACAGTAACCTCTTGAAAAGGGGGAGTGATTGTTGCCTCTATACGAATTAGGTGTTGTCTGTGGATATATTCTTTGAAACCCCCACCCACGTAGGAGCGGCGAAAGGAACCCCGATTGGATGGGGACTGCAAAGCTCCCATGGCTTTTGCGACATCTGTGTCTTTCTTCATTTTCTCTAAAGAATTGTCTACCGCAGGTCCAAATAGGTGTTCCTTATCAAAGGGTAGGTTTAAATTAGAGGCCTGGACTTTGGGTCTGAACCCTGAAATTGTGAGCCAGGCGTGCCTTCTTAAAAGAACACTGGTGTTAACAGCGCGAGCAGCAGTGTCAGCTGAGTCTAAAGCACACCTAATGGAAGTGTTGGAAATTAGTTTACCTTCCTGAATTAAGTCATGCGCCTTAGTTTTGTATTCATCTGGCAAGAACTGGAGCAATTGTTCCAATTCGTCATAGTGCGCCCTGTCATATCTCGCTAAAAGAGCCTGGGTGTTGGCAATACGCCAGTGATTGGCTGCCTGCGCAGCTACTCTTTTGCCAGAGGCATCTATAAGTTTGGACTCCTTATCAGGAGGTGGGGCATCTCCTGTTTGTGAGTTTGCCCTTTTGCGAGCGCTAGAAACCACTAGGGAGTCTAAGGGAACTTGACCTTTGATGTAGACGGGGTCTGTAGGGGCAGGTTTATATTTCTTATCTACCCTTGGTGTTAGAATTCTCGCACACACCGGGTCCTTAAAAATGTCGTCTGCGTGTTTAAGCATCCTCTTAAGCATGGGCAGTGTACGAGTTGCTCTTTGAGAAGAACTTAAAAGTCTCAAAGAGAAAATCCTCTTCAAGAGGCTCCTTGTGAAGCTGAACCCCGTGATATTGAGCAGCCCTAGTTATTAATTCTATGTACCCTACATTGTCGTCAGGTGGAGTGGGTTTTGAAGGGTATAGATCTGGGTCATTAATAATCAGTGTTAGGATCTGTATTGTAATCAGTCCATGGATCAGGACTATTGTCATCTGGTGCGTCCCCATCCCCATCATCCTGGTTGTCAGGTGACTGTGGTGAATTTGTAGTTGTAATCAGCAAATTTGGGTCAAGTGGGGAAGGAGGTGGAGAAGGATTAGTACCTACATTCTTCTTTTTGAGGGAAATGTGGTAAGCTTCCGCAGTTTCTGGCTTGCGTTTAGCTGGCAGTTTTGAAATAATATATGTCCAGTTTTAGGGTTAATGACAAGTTCTTTCTGTTTCGGGTCCGTGTTGGAAGGCGGGATGTCGAAATGAGGCTCCTTGGATGGAGGAGGAGCTGTTCTTTCTATCGGTGCCAGAATTTTCGGTCCCGAAGATTTCGGCGCAGACATGTTCGGATCCGAAGATTTAGGTTTTGGAGCCGAAGGGATAGTCACGAGGGCGTGTTTGGATTTCGGCGCCGAAGGGTTCGGTGCCTGAATGGGTCCAACTCTGCTTTGGTGTGTGTTTTGGTGCAGAGTCCGAAGGCGGGGCGTTCTAAACGTGTTCTCGGTGCCGACCTTGGCCCGAAGGCAGAGGAGGGACCGGAGTCTTTTTCTTGAGCATAATTTGGGGCAGGGGAGTAGCAGTACTCACAGTACGCTGACCTTGCGGAACATCATCTTCCATGTCGGAAGAGGCTTCGGACACGGAGATGTGTTCATCTTCTTCCTTGGCTCTTTGTGCGTCGAAGACCTCACGGTCGGAATCTTCTCCGAAGAGATCCGGAGCGGACCCGCTATATTTCTGGGGCATTTCGTGAAGTCGAGCCAGACGGTCACGGAGCGTCTTCTTGGATCGAAAACATCAGCACACGTCGCAGTCCTGTTCGTTGTGTTCCGGGGACAAACAAAAGTTGCACACTTCGTGCAAGTCAGGGCATGGATACTTGGCGTGGCACCCTGGACAGAATTTAAATGGAGCCCGTTCCATCGACAGCAAGCTGACCCGACACGGCTAGGCCCAAAGGCCTTCCACGAGTCGATATGATACGCGGAGAATGGGAAACGCGATAGAATAACAATACTGTTGAGGGTAGTGGATTGCGCACCGAGGGGAACCCGAGAAATGGTGTTGAACCGGTGCGCCGCAATTCACGTCCGGATCCGATGGTGGAAAAAAACAATCTAACAATGGAGTCGATGCCCATGCGCACTATTAACAAAAGGAGGAGTCACCTACCTCGTGACTGGAAAGACTTCTTCGAAGAAAAACAACTTGCAAACATCCCGACCCAACACTAGATGGCAGGAGTATGCAAAGCATGTGATCTACAGCTCACATGCCTCGAACATACCTACACTTAGTTGGCAGAACTTGCACTCTTGTCAAATTTGGTTACATTGTATGTTCAGCATGGTTTTAAATTGTGTTCGATTTCTTTTTATTGACACTTTACTTTCATGGTGGCTACGTAATGCAAACCTAGCACTTAGAGGGAGGGCCCACAATTACAGGAGCAGAACCTCATCACTGATGTACAATTAACAATTGAGTGTTTGTGGTTAGTTCTGTAGTTGGTTTTGTTCTGTACCAGTCTTCTCCAAAAGAAAGTTAAGACCTAGGTGAGTGCTGAGGGAAGGAGGGTGAAAAGCATACAGTATACCCCATCACCACCACCTGCCCTTTCACGTCTTGGGTTTACAGACCCACTGAGGTACTGTGCCACAGAGACGGAATGACAAACTATTTGCAACCCGCACGAAAGCAAACAGCAGTTTCAACAAGCCTGTCACTTATCTGAAGACCGGCATTTTTCTTAAAAGCAAGGAGAACCCAAACAGGAAGGAGAAAAGAGATATGGCACAAAGATATGAAAACAGATAACACAGCAGAAGAACTAAGCAACAGAGCAATTACAAAAGGAAGTTGTACAGAAAAGAGCAGACTACTGCAGATGAAGAGACGAGAGCAAGAGAGCACAGGGAGATGGGACACAAAAGAAAGCAGAAGCAAGGAAAATGGGGACTAAAAGAGAGGAATCGGGTGATGGAGAAAAAAGAGCCAAACAGGGGTCAAGAAGTGACTGAGCTGCCAGAAAACAAGGGAAAATGAATTTCATGAGCAATGATAATGAAGAAAAGAGAAGGCAGACACAACAGGAACAGACTCAATGGCTTCAAAAGAGACCAATGGGGGGCAGAGATAAAAGGACAAAAGGGAACAAGGAGTCAAGACAGAGCAGGGATACGGGAGAGAATGGTACAGAAAGTTAAAGTAGCAATATAATGAGACACAGAAGCAAGAAATGACAAAGAGACCAAGTAACAAAGAAGAGTAGTGAAAAGGGAATGCTCTTTTATAGCCTACAACAAAAATAGATCACTCCCCTTTCACAATATGGACCTGTTACACAAAATATTTTAACAAATAAAACTGGGTGCTTTGAGAGCCTCAGGCCAAGAAACAGAACTACATATTGTGCAATGTTTGTCTATTACGGAAGTTATAAAAGGAAAACTATTGTACCCTGGGGCTTAAGATTCAATGTGGGCTAAAAAAGAGAAATTGCACTTAAATTCCCAAATTAACATAGGAAAGGAGTTCAACCACACTTTACAGTTCATATTGCAGTCTTTAGTCACATCAACTCTTTTGCTCTCCTTGCCACTTCCTCTTAGTTGTATCTTCTTTCCAAGTCTTCCATTCCCCAGCATGCTTGGCTTTTTCTCCTCCGTCATCCACCTCAGAATGGATCTCTTGTTCTCATTGTTTTCCTCTCCTAACTCCCAGCCTCTAGCCATCAGGCACTTCCCTGTCCGTCAAATGCTCCCCGATTCCTCCCACTTCTTCTCTTTCATATTTCTCCTTTTGGCTCGCTTCAAAGCTGGTTTCTTTACAAAATAAGCCTAATCCTCTGGCCCTTTACTTATGTCAAAAACATCCCCCATCTTTATCACCTTCATCACTCCATGTACTGCTCTTTAAATTCATCTTTCCCACTCTCCATCTCCATCTCTTGTAAGGTCAAATAATGTCATCCATCAGTACCATGAAAGCACAGCAGGAGGAGGAAGAAGGGGCAGGTGTAAGAGGAGCGTAGGGACAAACCTGAGTGCACATTCAAATGTGTACATGAAATGCAACGCAGGGAAACGTATAGTCTTATATAATTCACGTGACTGAACCATGGCCATTTCCCTGGGTATTGAAAGAGTTAGGACCTGTCACAGTCACTAGGTAGCCCAGTATGTAAGATGAACCACTTACTTGTTCATTAGTGGAGGAAAGGGCCTCGTTTGACATGGTTAGCCCCCACTTTTAGCCTGATGTACGATGTGATCTCGAATTGAGAGTGCACTGGGCCCCTGCCAAACAGGTTTTCCAGTGCCACGTCACTTTACTAAAACTGTACCACGATTGGCAAAACTTCAGCAACCGTATAAGTCGCTAGCGAATGGTACCCCTGGTCCCTAGGGCACTGGTACTCAAGGGGGTCCTCTAGGGCTGCAGCACAAATTGGTGCAAACCACAAACCAATCACCAAGACCATGCACACTGCCATTGCAGGCTGTGTGTCTTGGTGCAGAGAAAACTGATGAGTCGACATGGCATACAACCCTCAAGGCGAGACTGGGTTGACCTTAACAACTACGTTTGGCGACTTTCTCCCCCACCCGTTACAAGAGGCTTAAGGAGTATTAACTCCTACATTACATAATTGACATTTACATGATACTATTGGGTATCGTATAGAGTGCATAATTTATGCTCTTTATTTTTTATCACTTTTGTATATATAGCACACCCATTTGGGATAAATCAACATAGTGGATACTGAGGGGATCTTCTTAGTCCTGATGAAGAAGCTTTGCTTCGAAACATGTTGACTCTATAGGAGCATCCGCACATTATTGGCAGGATTTCTCCGCATCACTTTTTAACAGGTCCAGCCTCAATGACCTATTAAAGTTCCTTCTAAGTCCATGAGGCCAGGTCCTTTTAATCACCCACCCGTATCCTTTCTCGACCCCTCCTCTCACTACCCCATCACTACACATAGTATTGTTAATATCAGTGCTCCCGCGTAGCCGTCGGTCGTAGCACGCCCAGTCCCGCAGCGGGACGGGAAGACCCCCATGATGAAGCATGACACCAAGGGTCCTTTTGGTGTGTGAGGGGTATTTAAACAAACGCTGTGTGCATCCACATTTGGATGACTCAACACACTTTCCTTTATACTTCTAGTCCCATGTGGTGGATTCTTTTGATTTATTTACTAAGCATTAGAGGAGGATATATCCGCCACAGTGTCCGTGTGAGACACTACCTCTTCACTCTCTCCTTTTGTTATATAAAACACAGCCCTGTGTGCCATGGCCCATAGACATTGCATGAGGCATAGGTAAGTCACCCCTACTGCAGGCCTTATAGCCCTACGGCAGGGTGCACTATATCCCATGTGTGGACATATCTGCATGAGCAGATATTACAGGATCATATCAAGTCCATTCTTAGATATTGTAAGTGCGCAGGGAACCCATAGAGTACATGGGCTGGATACTTGTCATTACGAGTTTCCTAGCTCTATGGTGGCTTCACTGTACCCTAAGATGTTTGGTACCAAACATTTCATCTAAATAAATCCTCATTGATGCCAGTGTTGGATTAATTAATAAATGCACACAGGAGACCCTTTACAGGGTCCCCTGAAAACCAACCAAGCACTGGTGTGGTCTCCGACTAGTCTTAGCCTGCCACCACCAGACAGGTTTCTGACCTCATAGGGTGAGAGCCAGCGCTGTGAGAGGACGGGAACAAAGCCTGCTCTGGGCGGAGGTGCTTCACACCTCCTTCAGACCAGGATGGCCTTCCAGGGCGGGGAGCTTGAAAGGATATGCCTGGGTCCTTTGAAATGCGACCCAGGCAACTCCAGATAGTGGAGGATGCCAACTCCCCCTTTCCTGCTCCACATCTGGAGGGAGGACAGGTGGGAAAATTAGTTAAATTAAGAAGTGGGTCCCCATCCAGCCAACACCACCCCTAAGGTGGGGCAGGCGATGTGGACCCCACTTTTTATTTCCCCATTTAAGCTCAGCCAACTCAAAACACTGATCAATGTATTGCGTCATGATGTCTGGATGCGTTCTATATTCGCCCTTTGTGAGATGGAGACTATAAAGTGGATATTTGCCCTCCTCCTATGAGGTTTGACACCTGCCTGGATGTAATGTATAACAAACGAAACTCATGAGGGAGACAAAGAAGCAAATTATGGACGAACATGAAAGACTCATAAAACAGACAAGTCAAAAAGGAAGCTAAAAAAACTATCAATCTGATAGGAAATAAAGAGAATATGAAAGCCTGACGGGCCAAGAGGAAGACGAAGAAAAATGAGAATATGAAAACAATGCTACCATAAAAGAAGAAAGAAAAGTAAAAGGTGTTCTACTACACAATAGAGCACATGCACATCGAGCATCGCAGTAGCGTTTTACCTGTCTGGACTGAAGGCCAGGAGGAATGTGGACCGTGGACTGTCGGGAAGCTCCACCTTCTGTAAAATATAAAGTTAAGAAAAAAGCACATGTTGGAGTCTAGTTTTATTTCGATCCCACCACAACAGCTTTGACAAAGAACAACACAACCAAGACCAGTGACACAGCATATACTCGGATTACTATTATAATATTTATGGAGACAACAGAGTTCGTATGCAGGCAAGCGTACCGCCAACATGACCTGTCCCAGTGCACAAGAGAAGCTCCACAAGAGGAGAATGGATAACCTATTCCAATACCACAAAAGTTTCCCTTGTCAAGAGTGCTGACCATCAATGTTAATACCATCTTATTTAAACAAGGACAATTCCAGCACTGTAGTGCAATCCTTGCCTGCTCTGCAGATAATCTCAAAGGGTCAGCATATGCAGACAGTGTTTGTACTGAAGAGCAGGCTCTGTGCTGTAGACACACACATGCATATTTCTACAGAGCACTCCCTTAAATAGGGGCTTCAAGCTAGACACAAATCGTTACTGTGCTACGGCCAGCAGGGCTTCAGCTGTTACACATCTACCTGCTTTAACCCCACTGACCAACCAAGGGACTGAGCTGTGCTATTGCCCTCATGAACAGCTTCCTATAATCCCTAATAAGCCTAGCCAGACAGAGATTCCCATACTCACGGACAACTGTGTTAGTTGTGCATCATCACTAGCAGGTCTGGTGAAAGAAAAACAACAAGATCCAGGCAAGGGGTTGTGAACAGAGATGCGCTCAGTGTATTCAGCGGGATCATATGAAAGATCATGTAGAAGCATTCAAAATATTGAGCGCTGCAGGACTATTATTCAGTTAATAGTTGAAGGTTTCTTTACAACAGGGTTTCGTAAACACAAAATAGGTCCACTTCCTTAGGTATCACTACCACATCACTAGATTGGTTATCTTCCTATCACAAGCCGCCTAGGTCTGTCTCCTATTCATCTTCAAACTCCTCACCTACCAGTCCCTGTCTCCCTGCTCCGCCTGTGAGATTACCCTCCCCGCCCATCATCTTCACTGTGACAATACACAAACATTTCCCTACACATCATTCGCCCACTCAATGCTTACCATTTGTTGGCTTCATTGTCACTCTCACCTGCATGCTTTTTATTTCTTAGCTTACTTTTCAGGTGCTTCTTTTTTTTGGTTAGACACTCCATGAGATTGCATGTGTTTTACAGCTGAATTCCTTCTCTACTTTTCTCTTCACAACCGCCTCACTCCACACTCTCTCGTCTGTGTGCTTCTACCCTGCAGCCTCCGCGTTGAGCTCGCCCTCATGTGCTTCTCCGCTCTACATTGCTTTCTTGCTCGTGTGCATCTCCCTCAAGTGCTGCTGCAACCTCCAACCCTTTATTTTCTTTTATGTTGAGGACCAGGCAGCAAATTGCAGCTGGCCTACATGTCTTAAAAGGGCTTTTATGCTACTTCCATTTCTTTCTTTTTATTTACTGATCCATCTCAAACCTACAAATTGAGGCACCCGCATCACCACACCTTTTTAGAATATATATATATTTTAGCTTTTTGCCGTGTTGCACAGCATTTTGACTATGCTGTATAACAAATTTAAAAGGCACTGGCAAGGCAGATCGGATTCAAAGTGGGCACCAATTTGCTTTGCCAATACTAATTTAATCGTGAAAATAAGCAATGGCGCCCACACTATAATAAAATGTTCCAGTCCCTACCAAAAAAAAAAGTATTGTTGGGCAACACCAGCACAAATTAAGCACTGCCCCGATTCTCACACATGGATCCTTAATAAAGGTGGCTAAATCAAGTGGGGGGATGGGAGGTGAGTGAAACCATCAACTATTGGGTGCTACACTGTTTGTCCAGGAGGTACCAAGAAACGGGTTACACACTTAAACTGACACATAAGCTAAACAACTAGACACCACTTAAGAGGCCAAAGGTGAAATGGGCACGGATCTGAATGAGGAGCTATCAGAACAGGAATGGTTGGCAGTGCTGGGCTACACAGTTAAAGTTTTAAAAAACGCTAGGTTTCAGCTTATACAACTTAACAACATACATCAGACTTTCCTAACTCCGAGATGCCTGCACTCCACAAGGTAGTCCCTAGTGTCACATGTAGGGCTGTAGAAGCCCTGTTACTTCATACGGTTCAGGCATGTCAACAACTCTAATATTCTGGAAAGTCATGACAGATCAGTTAGCAGTCGAAGATGTGCCTGTTGGGGTTAATACCTCGGTGAGAGGTCTAGTTTAAGGATGCAGATATGGCACTTCAAGCTATGGACTCGATGGGCTGGCTTGGCCCATAAATACCCAGCACTGCTTCACAATTCCTCAAGAGGGAAACAGCAGGTATCAAAACCTCAGATGTTGCAAGGCATGAGGGACAGCAGCTGTTGCAAACTTTGCACCACTATTCGATGGAAACAACTCTGACTTCAGACACAATAAATGGCACTGTGCAGACAGTCCTAACATGGTAGAGACCCCAGTGATGATGATTACATGATGTTTCCTTCTGGCACCAGATCTACAGCACACAACAAACATCGCCATTATAACAGTGAAATCAAAAATTCTACCAGATGCACTAAGTCTCTACAATTGGCCTATGTAAATCGTTTATTGAAGCGAGAACGTCCTATTCAGATGACTAACAAGGATTGATTTTCTTTATTAATCATGTTGATACTTGATCAATTCTGGACACTGCTGAAGCTATTATATAGCCTCGGGAGGAGATCAATACTCATTGTTTACATGAAAATTAATGATGCATTAAAAAACCCTCATCTGAGTCGAGAATGGAGGCAGACCAATTTACCTTGCCCTCCCATTTCATCCAGCGGGTTTTGTCCTCTACCAGGGCTTGTAGAAGTCTCTGAGCTCCCATGGCCTGGATCCCACGCTCCCTCCCAGACAGGATCCGGACGGCGTTCTTCTCACGAACAATCTTCATGGCTCTGGTACCACCTCAACCTCTCGCAACAGCAAGAAGACAGATGCAGGCCACAGCCTATTGGTCACATCCAGGCCTCGAGATGTCTTCAACATTTACACCTAACACAAGGAAAGAACAAAGAGTAAGAAGTGAGCAAGACAATCACTGTCACAGCTGGATCCTTTTATCAATATAGACATTGTGAACCACCTGCCACGAAGACATCAAATTGGATTTTAAATTTAAAAAGTTCAGAATTAGGAAATCTTTTGACCCAGTCACCAGCTTGTGTTAATCAATAAAGTGCATTGGTGTTCGAGAGGACATCAAGCCAGCACTGACCTTTGAAAGGTTGCACGTCTGCAATAAACTTGTGATTGTTATCATAGACTGCAATGAAAGTCAGCCTGTATCAGGTGAGAGAAGGCTTCTTACTGTCACCAAGAGATAGATCCAATATAATGCTGACTACAACAAGAGAGTCCTCTCACATCACACTTGTAGAGGCAGTCTATAAAGACCTATGTGGTTCAAAGGGAAAACTCAACCGCTAGATACTGAACTTTCTAAACATTTTTACAGCTTTTTTAATCCCAACGCCATCTCCAAGAACACTCCCTACTTAACACGCATGTTCACAGCGCCTCTCAGAAAACTCTTTTGCACTAGGATGGGAGCAAGGGGTGAGACACTTTGCAAATAGCCACTGAGGATAAGTTCATTGGGGATATGTTTTGGAATGCTAAACAGACTTCTTTTTCAAGAAACCTCACCTGGAAAGCATTTGTCAAAGCAGGGAGATTGGCACCCTGGTTTGGAAAGAAAAAGATGTTTTAAATCATCTGTATCTGCGGATGTCAGATTGGCATGACAGTGACTGAAAATGTACTGTAAGTACAACTTCGATAATGCAAGAATCCCTAGAACAGGTGTAAGCTTTCGTTTGACTGTGGCAGTGTGCGGAGCTGATAACAAGTACAATGTTTTGTTCAAAGACCCCTAGAAAAGCTGGAACTAAAGGCTGAGGGAGAGGACCAGAAACGCAGCGGAGAGCACATCAGGGTCTTCAAGACACCCTGTTTTCTGGGAGGAAATTAAATTCGGACTGAAAAAAACTGTTAGGATTTGGTGTCCTGTAAAGAATAAACAAACTCCAGCAGTAACTCTGGAGCCGCACGCCAGTTCATGCACAACTAAATCAGGTCGCTATACTACAATTCCAGTGAATTCTCCTTCCCCCCTTCAGCGGTCTGAAGACCAGAGTACAATGTGAATAGCACAGCAGTTCCAGCACTGCAAGCTGAACACAACAGAGCTAGTGCCAGAGCTCACTGCCTAAGTAACCAAAGGCTCCACCACTTACTCTCCAGCTTTGGCCCTACTTGGTTCACGCTGCTGCAAAGCCACGCAAGGGGCTTCCATTTCAATATCCCCTCCAACCACCTGGTGAGGCCACCCTGAAGCTCATGCAATCAGGGGTGTGGAATTCCGATAGCCCTACGCCTAGGACATATTGTTTGGAGTCAAGGACAAGTTTTCATGTGAATTTTATCTTTGGGATAAGTAAGCCCAACCCCCTTTGGCTGCCAGTTTACAGTACCACATTATGGATCAGGGAAGGGCAAAGTCTGCAGTTAAGGTAATATACGTATCCATATGCTAATGCTATTCTAACTTGTATTTATGGCTCATTAATGTGAAGCCTTTATTATTAGGGTGAGCGCTCTAAGGAAGTGTTGTAAGCTCAGACTGCACTGTGGACAGTGGTTCCAGTATAAAAATGTGTACACGTGGAGAAGTGTGGCTCAATGGTTAGAGCGGCAGACCCTGATGCAGAGATCTGGCCCGGGACCAGGGTTCAATTCCCGCCTCGGCGGGTCTTGGGCTCAATTTCCTCGGACCTGATAATTCTCGCCTCGGTGCCTATTCTAATCATGGGTCCCACTCTGCAACTCTGGGCAATAGCTTGCTTAATCTCCACAACGGCCCCAACAGCGCTGGGATGCCTGGCTTCCCCTGGGGGTGCCCAGGAGTGGACATTTCACAGGGAAAAGCCAGGAAGGGTTCCACAGCGGTATGCGTACAGCGCCTGGACACCCCTTTGGGGGTATGGGTGCGCTTTACAAGTACAAATTTCATTTCATTCATTTCATGTTTGCAAAGTTTAACAATATGAGGCTATGTATAATGCTCCCAGAATGCTCTCTGATTAGATGCCAAAATTTGCAGAAGCTTGAAAGCAAGATTGATGATTCTTTATTTTCAAAATAAAATGTTCGCAGAAAAATGCAACTAGGAAAAAAACGTTTTGCTGAACTACTGTGAAATTTTGGGTACCATTTCTTTGAAGCATTATTTAGTATGATGTGTTAATGCATGCTAATATTTCCAAAAATATTCATTACGTAAAATCAGTGTAACTGGTTTGAAAAAGATTATAGGAAACATGAAAATAAATAAGCATTGGTAAAGCCAATGGTTCTACCATTGTTGGACAGCATGTTTCTTGTTTTGACATGGTTTTTGTGAAACTTTTTTGTTTTGGCGGCTGCCAGGCCTTCATTGTTACAACAAATATTGGCGAAAAGCAAAAATATTTTCTGGTCTCAAAAAGCACACATTGCCAATGTAGTCGCCTGCACAAAACAAAACTACTTTGTTTGCCGATATGCGCCTTGTGAAAGAACAGAATGCTGTCACTCACAGTGAAGTCAGGCGATATATAGAAAGAGAGAGAATTTTTGTTTTAAACGGTTTTGATTAATATCCATTGGTACATATCTTACAGTTGAGTTCTTGTCAAACAATAAGGTCTTATATATATTTGATTGTAGCGTTTTTCAGCATTACAACCATCATTATCGATTTTTATCACATTTAGAGAGATAGAATTTTAATAAAAACAAAAAGGTCTTGGTTAACGCCAGAGCTAATTAGAGGCCCAATTCTTAAAGATAATCACGAAAGTACACCCAATGGAAAATGTCCTAGCATTAGTGCAGAATTATGGCTTTCATGAATTTACAGAAGTGAGCTATGAAATGGTACTCCTAAAAAATATTGAACTGCATTTTAGCACGAGCAAATATACATGTGTAGATTTGCTCATTCAAAAATCTGCTAAGTGTTTACAAGTTCACTTATCCTCCAATTATCAGTATGGATAAAGATTAGAGAACAGCTGGTGAAATACCCTAAAACATACAAATTAGAATGTTTGCATAGACTCAAAAGGGCATTCCAACCCTGGAACTATTGCTTACCGTTACTTCCAGCCTCGGTATGTAGGTCTGCAAAAAGGTGGCCAAATAAGTGAACTGCTAGTATTCAAACCCTACTATGATATGAGCTCTGGCATAATCAGAGAGGCTATTATCCGAGCTCCTATATAATGACCACGTAGCACCGAAGGGACAAGTGGATTTGTTTACAAGACAAGTAGATATTTGAAGCAAACTGCTCCTTTTACAAGTAGATATTTTATAGATTTCTACAGCCCTGTCCGAGCAAAGTTTTTTATTCTGCAACCTTAGAGTTTGCAGTGAAGAGGGCTCAGTCTGCGGTTTACTTGTGTGACCGAGTCACTGTCACGATCTGCTAGGCTTTGCTGCCAACTCCGAAGGGAAGGGTAAAGGTGGTCTGCCAACGCTGCAACACCAGCCGTGCAGTCTTCTATGGTCAGTTTAGCACAAGACAATGAATTGGAGGAGTTCACTGTGTGCAAAGAAAGCACCCAAAGAGCAGAAACGACTAGCAGAGGAACACGCAGCCAATAAATTAAATCCCGGAGAGATGAAAATGAAAATTCTTTATAACCACAAAGACTACACAGACATCAATGATTGCATTTTATATCCTTTATTAGGAAGCCCTGGCTTGAACAACCAGTGTTCTGTATCCTCCTTCAGAAGGTGTTTGCTGCGTATGCTATTCCCAAAGGGCATCTAGCGTTGAAGTTGGAAAAGACAGTGCTGATCATCAAGGCCATCATAGACTGGAGCCAGAAAACAGATGAAAAAAGAAATACACAGCTGCAGGCTTTACACAAACTAGAATAGCCTCTGTTCCATTAGAGGCAGCCAGGCAAATGTCTATCCTTACAGGTTCTACCTGTAGTAAGATCCCAATAGGCCATACTCCATGAGCTACATTCTAGCAGACCGTGAGGGAGAGAACAGGACAGGGAGGGAGAGATGTGGTAAGATATAGCAGTATTAGGTACCAACTTCTATCCAGAGTTGTATGCATCGCGCTCCTGGGCATCAGATGCAGATATCATGGGTTAACTGATGAGGCCACACTCTAATTGGAAAATGTAGCTTGGGGCACACTGGCTTAGCTGATATCCATGGCCGAGGTAAAACTGGTTATTTGCAGTGTGTCTAGTGGCCCCTGATCTGATGACTATACAGCATATGCTAACTTGCTGGTACGTCGTCACTTTTCATGTATGAAGCACTAGCTTAAAAAATGTTACGCCCAAGTCTGAATGAGGTAATAATTGTTGCTCTACTTAAGTCAGGTAAAAGCGCCTCTAATAGTGCATCGGATAGACTGTTCTTTCGAAAAAATACAATAATGGCTAATCTGTTTACTTTTCTGTCTGGCTTAGTTGTATTGGACCTGGAGGGATCTGTCCCTGCTCAGTCGTCATACAATTCACACACATTTCTAATACTGTATTAACTGCACCAGAATCTGAGCACAGCCAAAGCTTTCCTTGATACAAAAAAGGCCTTTGCCTTGCCGGAGTGGTACTTCTTGATTGGTTTGTTCCAGAGGGTAAGGCAGGGCTTGAAGGGGGGGGGCCTTCTTCAGATAGAATCACTATTATATTCACACACACACAGAATCTACAGCTCTGTTTCCAGACCAATTATAGTTTCTCATGGTACCCACCAGAGCTGTCCTTGCTGCATTAATCTTTGTGAAAGATCTTGGAACGCTGGCCTACACACTACAGGAGTGTCAGTTGTTTAGGGACGTAAAGATTCGAGGTTGGAAATGTCTGTTGTCCCTCTACAAGGTTGACATCCTTTTGTTTACAAAAGAACTCCATGACAACTTGTCACCCACTCTCTGCAAGTTTATTCGCTTCAGATTAATTTGATCTGATCAGAAATGTTCCCGCTGACATAGGACACTGGTCAATCTGAATGTGAATACCACTCCCAATGACTTGCTTTCCGTTAATAGTAAGCCTCTTGACAGCTGGAGAGACTGTGGTTGGTGTATACGAGCGACACCTTCTCTGACAGGCCATTTCTATTGCCGGGCCAATACAAGATGCCTGGTAATGTTTTGGCCTATTACATTTTCTCTATTTAAAGGTACTTGGCTTCATTGCTGGGTGTCACCCCTATTCCCTTAGTAGGCTCGGTCAGATTAATACCATTTAGTCTCCCAACTCTATCGAACTGTGCTAACAGGCTGAATTATATCATGAGGCCTTCGGCTTAAACATGTACACCATGCTGTAGAAGCTGCCACTCTGAGTCGGGCCTCTATGCTGTCCTACTGGAAGGCAGCGTTTGTGGAAGATGGCCGTCATGATGTATTCATCGCTGCTTATTTATGTGTGAAGGCGACATATAGCCCGATCCACATATACCCCGCTCCAACAATCTTATTAGCTAAGAAGAAGGGTGCAATGACCTGGATAGGGATGTCCGGGACGGACAACTTCAGTTTGATTCAATGATCCGGTGTACTCATGTGAGAGCATGAGGCTTATTTAGTAACACTGTTGCTATCAACTCAACCCGAGAACCCTTGGAAGCTAACACATCCAACCACTCCTAGAACTCACACCAGTTTTTAGGTCTCGCCCTGAAAGCCAGCGCTTCAGCGCTAGCTCTGAGCGAGACATTTTGTAGTGGGCTTGCAGAAATGCGACCACAACTTTTGGCTGGCCTAGAGCATTCGAGTACGCGCACAGTAACGCGCATTCCTCGCATGCTCCAGGCGCCATATGTCTTTCCTCTCACTTGCTCCTCCCCCTCCCCCACCACAGAGCGCTTCTCGGGGCCGCGCGGCCGTGTCACTTTCACGGCCGCGCGTCACTTGCTCTCCCGCTCCTCCCCCACCACAGAGCGCGTCTCACACGGCCACGCGGCCAATGCTCATTATATACTCTTATGAGACGCCATTTTTAGACGTCTGAGAACCTGGCCTCCCTTTCACTTTTCAAGACTCCGAGAGGGAAGAGGGGGGTCGTTATCCTATGCAGCAGTCCAGGTGTACCTTCCAGCGTTCCTTTCACCCACGGGGGTTTCTTTTGGACGAAAGTATTTCAGCAGCAGGACTCAGTCCAGAGCTTCTGGTTCTTGCACTACTGGGCGTGTTTCCTTCCGAATCGATCGATGTCTGCTTGCCAGGGCCTGCCTGCTTTGCTTTCTCAAGCCCCGTCCTCCTGCGCTGCTGCTCCTGGCGATCCTTACTTTGCCCGTCTGGAAACCTTCAACCGGAGTCCGCTGTGAAACGAGGCGCATTCCCTTTTCCAGCCTGCTCTCCATGGCAGGCCTATTCTTCTTCATGTGTTTATGTATTCGTTTTTAATGTGCCAACATCTCGCCAAGGCCTCTTCGAAGCGCAGTGGATGGGGAAGGGGGCATCATCTTGCGCAAGGACAGGGAGGGGGGCATTCTGAAGAGGGTGTTGGGGGGGAGCTCCAATGCAGGTACTCAGGGGTCAAAGGCCTTCCTGAACAGTAACGTATTCATCCATCTCACTCACCAACACATTGGCAGTGTCTCCACTCCAGGGCCTGTGCTGCCTGCCCCCGTGTATGCAAGATCTGTCCCACGACAAGTAAACCCAAACACGCACACTCACTGGCACTCACACTGCACGTGCACCAGGCCCCCTAACGCAGTAAACTCTCGACAGACACTGTTGTGTCCGACGTGCACAGATGTACCATCAACATCGCGTTGACTTTCTTTCATTATGAGACAACACTTGTACTACCCATAATATGACATATTCGTAAATATGCAGTACTTGAATTCCCATAAAGCACCAGCGTACAATCTAAAACTAAACGCTGTACTTTGATATCGTTTCCATGATTGTATTTGTTTGTCTGTTTTTGCAGCACTTTTGACAACCTTGTGTTTTGTGCATGAATTTTGTGGCAGGGTTTGTAGTGTGAGACTTTGAGTAGCGGAGGTAATTTACTTCTTTACGGTTTTAAAATTTTATTTTTAATTATTTTCAATCTCTTAACCCCCTGGCCCAACTCCGGGCCCATCTGCATCTTTTTATCGCCCACCACTTTATGCCTTATGGCTCATTTACCTGGAATATGGTTTAACAGTCATGGCAGCTACATGGCGAATTCTTGCAGTTATGGTGGCGGGGAGGGGGCTCAGTTCTTTTTCCATGTACCCAGAGTTCACCACCACTGTAGTGCATACAGGTTTACATACTTCAAGTAATTGAGCGAAAGGCTCTGCTCGTCCTTCATCCTTTCACCTATGCCAAAATGAGGCTTGAACCGCAGGCTCGACAATCCATCTTCCATCATCACAACCATCAAAGGTGGCTAGGGACTAGAGTCGACATCTGTCATTCATGCAGCCCAGTCACTCTTACTATGTGTTCACTGAGAACTATCAGCTTGAACCACCCCTCCCTGAGAGGCCACCTGCACTACACCCCCCCCACACACGTAGCAGAAAAGGTGAGAGAAGTTGCCACAATTCAACGCTCGCTTGAGCATCATCCTTGTGCCAGGTTGCCTGGACAACCAAATGCCACAAGTGGAACACACTGATCACCCCAACTGGAAAGTGTACAATTCCAATAGGTCCCCTGCAGCAACAACCTCACTGTACATGCTCAGAGATGGGCCCAAAGTGGGGCAAGATACAGTAGATCCCTCTCTTCAGTGCTGCTCTCTCAAAGCACGCTAAGAGCAAACTGCACCTTTGGTCAGAAGCATGCACCCCCAGAGGCTCCAAAATCACCAGCAGTAGCAGCAAAGGTTAACCCACCCCTTGAGTTGGACCTCAATACTACAGTCCTGCAAGCACTCCGCGAGCTCCTGCCGGCAGCTCCCGGCACATGCATGATGCTGGATTTGGGATCACAGCAGCTTCACTGCTTCTCGTTGCAGCTGCTTTACCTTCCTTTCCTTATTAGCAGACCTGCCCTCTAGTCTGCAGCAGCCGCTCTCTTTCTCCCTTTGGCTGCTACAGGACCTAGGAGGTCCTGGTTGGACATTTGTCATCTGAATATCTTGCTCGCTTCTTGCCTCCTTGCCTTCCTGGTCCATAGGTTTTTCTCTTCGCCACTGGTACTTTCAGTGTCTATAGACCATAGGTGAGGACTGGAGACCGGCCACAGCTTGAGAGGAAGTTCATTCCAGTTAAGCCTTAGTTTCTACATACAAACATACATATCAAGGCCCCACTGTAGCCAAGGGGTTCTTCTTCGCTCGCCCTTTGGTCACCTGATTCTGTGGGCAGATCCTTCATGTTAGAAACACGTATGTCACATTACAATGCATGAAGAGGCTAGGATACAATGCAACCATGCAAACAGGGCACAGAACAAGCCAGCATATAGCGAGAATTACATTACAAACATTACATTACAAACATAAAAACACATTACATTGCAAACATACAAGGAGCATGACAGACCACTAAGGATCAGGGCTACATCTGTTCAAGACACAGAACCAGCTAACGTTCTGATACTATAGTAACCCAGTACTAGGTACCACCTGGACTCAAATTCCTTGTGCTTTTTCGTCCTACTCTTCAGTGCTGGTTGCTGGCCAAGGTGAAAAAATGTATGTGGACGAAATCTCACTCTCGGGTGAATGGTTTGAGCAAAATACGTCTTGCGGGGACAATAAAGTCTCAGCTTAGACACATTGTCTCCTTGAGCCAGTGTCTTGCCGCATCTCGTGTGACCTTTGACCATAAGGTATGCTCCTGCGTTCACTCTTCAGGCAAGAGCAGTTCATAAAAAGGATCTTGCAATTTTGCATAATTTTCATAAAATTTCATAAAAAATATTTAGCTATTTATTTTCCCTTGTTTCCCATCTTCCTGATCAGTGTCTCGCTTCCTCTGCTGCAGTCCCTTTTTGCTTGTGTTTCCTTTCTTGAATTCTTGTAGTGCTGAATCTCTCCTTCAGCTCTTTACTAGGCCCTGCTCTCAAACTCAAACCTACAATTCCTGCAGCCTTTCTTGCCTATTTCTTGGTATTACATGTGCGAGTTTGTATTTCTAGTGACATGCACTCATGTTGTATGTAAGTCCTTTTACATAGGGTTTTGCTGTTTGTATCTCGAGTAGGCAACCTCTGCCCATCCCTTTGTATCCCCCTGTGTGTTGTGTTTGTTTTCAGGAAGCAGTCACTTCTCCGTTCCTGCTGAACTCAAACAACAGGCTGTTATTTCATGAGTATTGTTTCCTTGTTTATGTTTTAGTCTCCAGAAAGAAAGGCCTGCTGCAGCTGCTTCTTCTTTTAATAAGCTAGATGAGCGAGACGCAGTAATAAGTTTCTCAGAGATTAGTTTCCTCTGTCGTTTTGGGAAATTCTGAAATCATTCGGCGTTCCACATTATGTGAAAATGAAGAAAAAAAAAAAAAACTAATGATCTTCTGTAACCACGAATTCAAAATTAAGAAATGCTATAATAACGAGGGTAGTAATGAAGAAAATAGGGGTGTGACATTAATTAAAAGGGGCCTAGGTTGAAATTAGAGACAAGGTAATGTTAGGCAAAATACATGTTTTTGGGGTCCTAGGCACACAAGGGTTCAGTAAATCTCAACCGAGGTGCTTGAGTCCATTTACCACTGATGCTCTGGGGCCTGGCCCACTGTGGACGCTGATAGGTGAGCACCAAGTCAATCTCTTTAGTACTTGCCTCTCGGGGTAACATGGTGAACAGTCCGAGGCATACTCGGGGCAGTGGTGTGGAGTCAGAGACTCAGAACACAACCATGCATCTGATACCGCCCAAAAATGGTATCTCCAGGCAGTACTACTACTTGACAAGAAAAAGTTCTTAACATATCAATACGTAACACTACATGAAGATATGGAACACTGGAGTGCAAGGATACTGCTCATAAGCTGTTATCTAGGACTTATTGCAATGTGCGCTGCAGGGGGGACATGTATTGTAGACAGTTCCTGCTAACGGTACACAAAGTGAGCAGCTCTCTTCAAGTTCAGTGGCACAAATGTCAGCCTCTGTAATAAGCAGCATTGCATGGTTGACCATTAGCTAGCTTGTTGCACTTCTTCACCCATACAGGGACCCTTGTGGTGAGGGAGCCAGGTTTACCTGCGTACCGCAGCAGGGGCCTCAGATGTGAGGGCGCTACCAATAGATTCCGTTTGCAGCCCCCTCTTACCCAGCCCTGCCTCCCCTAGGAGACGTCTGGCTCCCAAGACTTGCCTTAGTCAAGCACAGCAGCACTTGAGGTGCTGTTCAGGCTCAAGGTAGACCCACCCAAGCAAAAAGCACAGCCACCCACGGGATTTCGAAGAGGGAGTTGAAAGGGGCATTATAGGAAGGTCAAGAGCCATGCTCTAAAATCCCCAGGGGATGCAACAGACGTCACTGGTCTTTGATACTCCCAGCAGCATCACAGCAGCAAACACCACCTCTGCTCTCCATTGGCAAAGGGATATCATATGTTTTGGAGATCTTCTTTTCCTGTAATCACATAATCAGCCATGCTGCCAATGATAGTAACAACACAACTACTAAAAAAAGAACAATTTGGACAATTCCAGGCCCCCAAAGCTATAAGAATGGGTTGGGCGGCAGGAAATAGTAATTTTTAGTGTATAGTGAACTAATAATCATCTGTTGTTTTGATCATCTTTAAATTAGCCAGACAGCGCCCCCTTGTGGCAGACTGTCACAAGTCCGGTGTTGACAATAAAGTGCAGGTGCCGAGCACCGGAAACAGCCTGCTCAAATTAAGTACTGAAGCACACTATCCAATCGTCCCGATTTATAGAAATCCGATATCTGACTATTATCTTGCATTATTTAGTGAGCATCTCTGGCACACTACATCCTGGCTCACACTATTGCAGAGAAGATTCCCTGGCCCTGCCTTCTAAGTGCATAGGCACCTTGCACCCAGGTTGGAAGTTTGTGCTCCATCTTTAGATTATGCAGCAGTTCTGCATTCCAGCAGTCACCTCTGTGCGCAGTTCTTGGCAGTTCTGTCCCTTTTTGTTGTTTCACTCAGACTGATTCAGCCAAGTTTTTATCACAAGATGGTAGCAGGAAGGTGAGGGTGAGCCAGAAGTCTGATAACCTGTGGGTAGTGGCCTTTCCAGCTAACAACAGGCCAGGGAAGGGTATGTGGGAAACTCCCCAGCTTCAAAGGTTTCTCTGTCTCCTCTCTTCCACACCCAAACGTTTGTTCCAGTACAAAGGATCGCTGGACTGCCCTGGAAGAGCCCTAAAATTCACATCTGCTGCCTGGCCTCGCGCCATCCCTTCATCTTAGATGCCACTTGTAGCAAATACTAAATAGATTCCAGCATGGCTGTGACCACCTGTATCATAAACGATCCATACATATATCCTCTATACAAGCAGAAAGGAGCATACATACAGCATTCATGTCCCACATGGATAGTTGAAGGACCCGGTTGCAGGGGACGGGCAGGTCAATTTACAGTAAGGTGGGAGAGGCCAAAAGGTCACTTTCTCTGGCCAGGGCAGGCAAAAAGTCCTGCTTTGCCACTATAAACAATATCGCTGCCACCACTGTCAGTCCTCTATATTCTGGCGGCTGACAGTACTAATGCTCAGTATGGATGGTGCACATGTTGTACCCTCCATACCACAGCGCTCTACTCCTCTGGGTCTCAATCCATGCCACAATTGCCTCCATCAAGATAGCAGGGTCAAAACTCTGCAGCTTGCTATGATGACCTAATGGCAGGGGCACATGCTCTTCTATACCATGTAGGGGACATTTCTCTACCTCAACAAAATGCTACATATAAAAAAGTTATTTTTTATAAATCGCTACAGAGCAAGTAAAATTATTGCCATGAAATGGTTGTCAATTGCGCCTGCGGGCTCGGTGCATTCTGATGATAGCTTGCTCTGCGGCTGCGACAATACGTCTCCGCAGGACACCTTACATTTTGTTCTGTTTTGTCATTATTACAGTTGGCCTAGAAAGAGGTTTTTGTTGCTATTGCTGAGGACTGTGAATCGTAATCAAGCCCGTCCTGTCCTAATGTACCTACAACTCCTCCCCAATGAACATGTTTTATTCACTGTAACGAGTTTTTTATCGGCTGCCCTGGCATCTAGACGTTCAAGGCCTGATTGAAAAATCTGTGCTTTTAGTTGATGATGGATATTAATTCTGTTCTTCATTTTTCATTTTATAATGTATTTATCTTACTGTGATCTGTGCAATATTTATACTCGTTTTTAATGTATTTGGTACTTTTTTGGTCGCTTTGATTGACAGACTAAAGATTTTATAAGGATTGTAAATTTTGCCAAAACATGGGGTGGGGTTAAGACCGCTCCTGCTCTGTGCTACAGCGCGGCGTGGTACAGTGCGGTGCCTGGTGTTTGGTAAACAGATAATTCTATGTACAGAGGCCTCGGTTTCTTCTAACCTCCCACTCTGTAAACAAGCATTTGCAATGCAATAGGTCTCGCATTTGCGAGAGTTTGAGCTATTAGCATTGCAAATAACAATGCCTTTTATTTGTTTTACAAACCAAAACATAAATAAAAGACATTGTCAATTACAATGCCAAAAGCTCAAACTCACGTAAATGCGAGACCTATTGCATTGTAAATGCTTGTTTAACTTACTAACATGCTGCTTTTATTTGTCGTCAGACACTGCTCTGGTTTTGTAAACAACGCTTTTACACTATTTGCTAACGTTTTCACTTAGTTTGTATTAACATGAATGTGGAACAACTAATTTAAATTGTTATGCAGAGGTTTCGTTGTGATTGGAAGGGAACACATTCAAAGAATGCCCATGGCATGCATAGGACAGCAGAAAGTGGCATCTTGGAGGAGCTAAGGGTGTATAAGGGGTCTCAAGGCAGTATGAGGCATTGCATTCCTTGAATTTCCGCTGGCAGCATATAATCAATGTCACAACTCATATACAAGAGTAATATAGTAATTTGCACCCACAGCAGACATCTTACTTTGTAAGCTACAATTCCAAAGTATCTACCATTTCCATAGTTCAGATGAGATTGTCAAAGGAACATAGAAGCTACCATTGCTGTCTGAAGGAAAAACAAGCTAGAGCCAACCAAAGCACAGAGAGGGATGGCTGGGCAGCCACAGAAATGTAGGAACACACCTGGACTTTGCTAATGCTTTCAATGTTTGATACAGAACCGAGGACAGTCCTGTGATGGGACAAGCTGGATGGTTTAAAAAACGCCCAAGTACAGCAAATGTAATCCATTAAGTAATTGGTCCAGTCTTCTTCAATGAAATTATAAGTAATGCTGCCTACCTGAAGCAGGGTGGGTTAGTTCAGTGCTTCTTGAACTAAGGAAAAACAGTACAAACAGCTCTGTACAGACCAACACGAGCTTTTTTCTTTAATGTAAAATCTTTTAATTATGATTTAGGAAATAAGAAAAAAATATTCTACAAAGAGTTTTGGAACATATGTTCAGACAAATCAACGAAGCCGGACCATGCGTACTGTAGCGCTACCGCAAATGGTGAACATTAAGGTCATAAAAAGGTAGAATTAAATCTTACCACAATAGGTGCTAGAACTCAGTACTATTTGGAATTTGATGCTCTTAAACCCTAATATCATAGAATTACATCACAAGCATGGAGCTTTACACCTCCAATGAGACAATCTAGGTAACCATACGGGCAACGCATATACCCTGCCAACACTAAAAAGTAGGCACTACATGAAATATGATGTTCGAGAATGATATGAATATGGTCATTCAAAAAAAGGAGCTATTGACCTACATGAAGACACCAGTGACTATATAGCCCCAGCCCATCGGTGGCAAAGCACTACCATGTCAATGCTATCAGTAGAGACTAAAAGGAATACAGTGTCATAACTCACCTATATGACTTGTGAGGCTATATAGACCAATGTGGGCCCACGAACAAAGACCACACTACCCAGCTACAGATCACACAATAATCTTAGATATAGAAGACTACCAGACTGAAGGAGACAACAGCGGACACAGCTAACTTGTGACAGCTGAAGGCCTTAAATAAGAACACTACATGGTAAAAAATAAAAGAATGAAAAACACAAATATGTGAATTTGAAATTTGAAGTGTCATTAATATAAAAATGTAAATCCTCGATATGAACAGACATGTGATAGGTGCATGTTTTCACCAAAACATTACTAAGAATTAGAAACTCCAGATAATTTAAAATAAAAGGTTACAATATTAGGCATGGGTTTATAGGCATGCCAAAGATTACGAACTACAGAATCACAAACATCTCAAGGTATAAGAACAGAGTTTTTATGCAGCAATTCCTACAAAAGAAATAAAAGCGATTACCAGACATGGTACATAACAATACAGCCTTTTGTCCTAGGGTAACACTATACCCAACAGCACTTTCTACACTTATTGTGCAAATATTACTAGGCTGGTCTTCACCTCAGACTACTCGTGACAGGAGAACACAAACTATATTTTAACTTTACAGTGCGCTCCCAAGCTGAAATCCCCAGGAGCAAAAGCCATAAGACGCGGAGCCAAAAGTGTACTCTATTTACACTACAGAACTGGGAAGCAGACGCTGCCATGTGAGGATAAATTATTTGTTCAGTTCAGAACACTACCCTCACTCTCAATTAACCTAATTGCATTGCTGGTGAAGGAGACCTCACTTTATCATTTAATTACTTCTCAGGAGCAAAGAAATCAAAGTATAACAAACAAGAGAAAGCGCACACTGTCTTGATAGGTGTGCAAGTCTCCTTGCTACTGAATACATTACTCAACATGGAGGCCTTCTTGAACCAAACTGATGGAGGCATCTTTTATGGTCTATAGTGGAAACATTCATATCCTTTGGTGACGGAGAGTGGGTCAAGGCCTCACACACCGCTTGAATATGGAAGCACACACAGAGTAGGGATGAGACCTTGGAATGCAGAAACTGTGTTCTGAGGGAAACAGCACCGGGAAGCTTATCCTTAAACATTTTTCCAATGTCTTGAATCTGATCTGCAGTCAGTAGCTGAGCCTCTGGCCGGGGTTGTCATCTTAAAGTAACTGTTCAACAGCAGATAAACCGCTACAAATGAGGAACTCACAACTTGGAAAAGTTACAAGTTAGTTAATCATATTCATTGCTGGACCTGCTGTTGTTTCAGATGTACTAGGCTTTAGCGCCTTATGTACTATATGTTTTAAGCAAAACAACAAAAAAGATGAAGTTGTTTTGTACTATGTATGTAAAATGAAGATGTATACGTTACAGAAGTAGGAACCATTAGCAAGTCAGCTAGAAAGGCCTAATAACCATAGCTACAGCCATCTTTATCTTCAATCTGTTCTTTAATCGTTTTATAAAAATTATGCATTATTTAACAGAGCTTCTGGATTGAAAAGTTTACATCTGGCGTTATAATGCTTTTATCTGTTTCTCATTGAGGAACATTACCTCTTTCTCTAAAGAAGAGCAACAGGGGAAAACAAAAATTACTCTCTGCCTCTGACAATGCAAAACTCACTGCATCTCATCCTTTCACTGGGAGAATATGTAACCACTTACTCCACCAGATGGAGAGTGCAATGGGGCCTTAGCATGATGAAGGAAAACTCTATAGATACTGCTTCTGGGTAGACTCTATAACTTGTGGTCTAACTGCGCCTCCAGAGGACGGGCTTCTATCACGCCTGGGTGGATGCCACAAGGTGGTTATTGGTGGTCTAACTGTGCCCCCAGAGGTTAGGCTTCTAGTGTTCCAGGGTGGACATGATACAGTTGATCACTGGCAATTTAACAGGGCCTCCATAGTCACTGCCTCCAATTGGCTTCCTTGTGGTTTAGCAAACCTGCCATCGCATGGGTCTCCTATTTCTCCTGGTGAACATCATATAGTGGTTACTGGTGATTTAAGAGTGCCTCCAGAATTTGAACTTCAACCACAGCCCTTTGGGCAATGTCATGCAAACCTGGGAACTCACCCATACAGAATTAGGGGTGCTACAGCTCCAGCATTCAGATCAGCGAAAAAGACAAGGTCTCTCCTAAAATGACACACATGACGTCAAATGACACGACTAAACGTTGCCTGCAAAACTATTTCTCACATCTGTTGAACAACGCTTCACACATACAGCGGCGCTACATCCTCTGCTGAGGCATGTTTGGAGCAACTCATCGCACAAAATATTTATTTCTCCAATCAAGAAGAGGTTTCCAATGACTAGCTTGCGTACCCTAGAAGTGTTCTCAGAAGCGAAGTTAAGCCAGTACATCAGTAAGAGGGTCTGTGCTCATTAAAGACAACACCATTGCTCCGCTCAAATCGAAGAGACGGCCATATAAACCAATGACAGGGCCTCATGCTAACAAATAAACACACACTGTCTTGAAATACAGGGTCTGAAACATGACCATCTGCCCTTACTTCCAGAGCTAGCAAAAGTCACAAGGATATCAGACATGTTGTAGGCTCTGCTCACCACTGTGCGTGTCAAAAGTGGCCCAGGAAAGAAAAGTGTCAGCAGTGGCCAGAGGAGGAGTCAAAGTTGAGTCACTGAAGCGAGGGGCTGCAGGAGTCTGAGAGAAAGTGTGTGAGTTGGGCGCACAATCACCCCAAGAGCTGAGAAGATGAAAAGATCAATCCAGGCCCAAGACTATTAAGAGCCTCACTAATTTCAGAGAGATAGTTGTGGCATGTGCATGTATTTGTTTACGCCTGTGTGTGTCAGTGTGTACGTAGATGTATACATTTATATGTGACCGTTTGTCTTACATGTTCTTTCTCCCTTAAATTGTTGCTCCCTAAAAACTATGCATGGTGTCAAGTACCAACAGAGGGATATGTTGCTCATCATCGTATCAGGTTCATCTAAGGAACAACTTTGTCCATCCTGGTACAATAATGATCATCGCTGACGTACTTTGGGCATTCTTTGTCTAGCAATCATTATCATAGTGTGACCATGACTGACCTAATTTTGGCCATCCCTCACATACTAGTGGCTGCACTTGCATCATATTGGCCATGAGTGACATATTGTGGGCATCCTGCCCATTACGGTAGACACGCTTGACACAATAGTGTAGTATAATGGTGGGCATTATTGACATATATGCTTATTTGGCATCAGGGCGATTATCCATGTGATGTGACTTTAATGCCTTGGCATTTGAAGCAGAATCTACCCATGTGAGGCATTTGTGCAACTGAGTAATTGATGAAAGTGGCAAGCTGATAAAGGGGACTGTTTATTTACTACACATGAAAATGGGTATTTTCAATGCAAAAATTAAGTTTCTTTCAGAATCAATTAATCTTTGGGAAATTAAATTTGTTACTGATAATCCCGAATGGGTTGGTTACTAGTGTAAAACGGATTTCAATACTACTGTGCAGTGACTAATTTTTAATAACCCTGGATGATTTTCCGTGAGCCCTCAGTTTTGAAAAGCTTGTACGCCACTGAACTATAGACTACTCAATGCAACACAGGATCACACAACTGGTAGCAATGTGCTATACAAATGACGATAAACATGACTTGGCATTTCCTGTCAGACAATGTCAAAATAGATTTAATAAAATACATAAAAGAAGCCTGTCATGGATGAAAAAGTCTCATTAGTTGTCGGAGGGGGCAAAATCATGACAGCTGGGGTGAAGACAAAACTTTGCTTGGTGAAGGGTACAAGCAACAGCTTGCTTGCTGACGCAAACCCCAATGACCCCAATGTGTTTACTGAAGAGGGCGCGTGGCACTGCTTGCACCTGAACGCACTGGCCTCTAGCTGCTTGCTGTGGAGAGCACAGGCTTGGCACACTGGGGAAGGTACTGAGCTCTGCTTGCTGGGCAGTGCTTGTGCTACTGATGCCTGGTGTAGACACAAGACATCTAGTTCTGGGTGGGAGGGGCAGGCCTATCTCTCTCTGAATGCTGGGGAGACACTATGTCCTTGTTTGGTTGCTGGAAAGGACCCGTGCCTGGTAACAAGGGGGGCTTACTTGCTGGGAAGGCACAATCCCCCCAAAGGGCAGGGTCTAGGCCTCTGCCTATGGAGAGAGCATATGCTGGGACTGTAGCTCTGGCTGCTCCCCAGGGATGCCACGCGTCTGTGCTTGCTGTGGAGGGCACTGGCCTCTCTTGCTGGCCATGGCTCATGCTGCTGGTTCCAGATGTGGCTGTAGACATCTGGCTGGGGTGTACGAGGGACAGGCCTATCTCTCTGTGAATGCTGGGGAGACACTATCTCCCTTCTTGGTGGCGGGAAAGGACCCTGGCTCTTGCATGCCTGTTAAGAAGGGAGGGCTTACTTGCTGGGGTTGTCAGACCTCCGCTTGCTGTGGAGGGCACAATCCCCTCAGAGGGCAGGATCTAGGCCTCTGCCTATGTAGAGAGGATATGCTGGTTGCTGGGGGGTAGCTCTGGCTGCTCCCCAGGGATGCCACGCGTCTGTGCTTGCTGTGGAGAGCACTGGCCCGTCTTGCTGGCCATGGCTCATGCTGCTAGTTCCAGATGTGGCTGTAGACATCTGGCTGGGGTGTAGGAGGGGCAGGCCTATCTCTCTGTGAATGCTGGGGAGACACTATCTCCCTTCTTGGTGGCGGGAAAGGACCCTGGCTCTTGCATGCCTGTTAAGAAGGGAGGGCTTACTTGCTGGGGGTTGTCAGGCCTCTGCTTGCTGTGGAGGGCACAATCCCCCACCCCCAGAGAGCAGGGTCTAGGCCCCTGCCTATGGAGAGAGGATATGCTGCTTGCTGGGGGGCATGGGGTGTAGCTCTGTCTGCTCCCCAGGCATGCCACACGTCTGTGCTTGCTGTGGAGGGCACTGGCCCGTCTTGCTGGCCATGGCTCACGCTCCTGGACGCAGACATCTGGCCGGGGTGCAGGAGGGACAGGCCTGTCTGCTGGCACTGCAGGCCTCGAAGGGCAGGTGAGGGCGCAGGTCCTCGAAGCTGGGGAGGGCGGGCAGACACCTACACTCGGAGCGAGAAAGGGCGCTAGTCGGGGGCACAGAGCTTCGCTTGTTCGGGGGGAAGGAGCTGGGACTGCAGGAGGCTCCGCAGATACCCAGGGCTGAGAGTGTTCTTGGGGGCTGGGGGGGTCTTACCTACGCCTCTCCCGCTCCGGGGGGTGGGGCTGCTGCGTGCACTCTGTGGCCGCCTCTTCCCTGGACCCGTAAGCCCTGGAGCACCGAGGGCATCGATGGGAGCGCCGACAGCATCGATGGAGCGCCGAGGAACGGCTGAAACCGCAGGCTTCGCGTGCTGCTGGTTCTGCGCATGCGGCTAAAGCGGCAGCCAAGTTAAAGTCAGGCGCTTCCTCGGCTGCTTCTCTTCCAAGACAGAGGGCAGGGTGATCCCCATCACATAGGCGTTGCCTGACGCTAACATGGCCGCTCCTGAGTAGCCAAGTACGCGTGCGCATACCAGGAAGCGGGGCCTACAAGGTTTCGTGGAGAGCGCAGAAAGCATCGAGCGAGGCCCAAATAATCGAACGCCGAACAAGCGGTTCGAACACAAGCTACCGAGAGCATCGAACCTGAGGTCCCGCTGGTCTCAGTGTCCCCGAATGGGGCGAGATCGCACACAACTGGCCTCAAGTTATCCCGGCTGAGCTAGTACATAACCATTTGTGCGGGTTGCTAAACTATTGGACTATTTTAAAAATTAACTTTTTGCTGTTTTGAGCATTTGTATTGGTGAGAGGCTCAGTCTTTGCTGCATCTCTGTCCACTGTACCTGCGCTGGCCAAGAGCTGGGAGCGGCCCTCCAGGAAGTGTGACTGAAGCTCTTAGAGCAGCAACGTTGTCAGGCACGTTCACCAGACACCGCTCAATTAACCCGCCTCCCTGTTCATCTGCATTTGCAGAGACCTTTATGGATATTCCCAATATAATTGTGTTAAACTTTTGGCAAAGCAAACACAAGGAGATGATGGACGGAGCGCTGAAACTTTTCAGACACTCACCCCCAGTCACAGATCTGGGTTGAATCCATCATCGTTCTTTAGCTCACTTCGCCACCCCTGAAACTTTTCAGACACTCACCCCCAGTCACAGATCTGGGTTGAATCCATCATCGTTCTTTAGCTCACTTCGCCACCCCAGTTCAGACACAGCCATATGCAAATCAGTCCAGCCCGAACTGCCAAGACATATCTTCCCTGGACCGGGAACAAGCATCCTGGGACCGGTTTCTGGCTTACAGCCCTCATCAGCCAGGCTATCTTGAATCCAGTGGCAAAGTGAGCAAGGGACCCACGTCTCGGCATACCCTGCCAACTTAGGGCGAACATAGCAAAACCAAAGGGGATGATGGGCAGAGTGTTGAACATTGCAAGCACTCACCCCCAGTCAACTGATCTGGGTTTAATCCATCATCATTCTTTAGCTCACTTCGCCTCCTCAGTTCAGACCCAACCATATGCAAATCAGTCTTGACCCTGTGCCTCATGGGAACAGTCCAGCCCGAACTGCCAAGCCAGGTCCTACCTGGACCGGAAACAAGCATCCTGGGACCGGTTTCGGGGCATCACCCACTCATCAGCCAGGATAGCTTGAATCCAGTGGCAAAGTGAGCTCGGGACCCACATCTGGGCATACCCTTCCCACTTAGGATGACAAAAGCAAAAGAAACAAATGATGAACGGAATGCTGAACAATGCAAACATTCATCCCCGGTCGCAAGGATCTAGGTTTAATCGATCGTTCTTTAGCTCACTTCGCCGCCCCAGTTTGGACCCAGCCATATGCAAATCAGTCTTGACCCTGTTTCTCATGGGAACAGTCAAGCCCAAACTTCCTAGCCAGGTCCTCGCTGGACCTGAAACAAGCACCCAGGGACCTGTTTTGGGGCATCACCCCTCATCAGCCAGTCTAGCTTGAATCCAGTGGTGCAGTGAGCACGGGACCCACGTCTGGGCATACCCGGCGCACTTAAAGCAACAAAAGCAAAAGGAACAAACAATGGACGGAATGCTGAACAATGCAAACATTCACCCCTAGTCGCAAAGATCTGGGTTTAATCCATCATTCTTTTGCTCACCACGCCACCCCAGTTTGGACCCATCCATATGCAAAACAGTCTTGACCCTGTTCCTCATAGGAACTGATGGAGCAAGGTAAATGAGAACATTTTGAACCCCTAATATTAACAATAACAATTAATACAATTGTTCGTTTCAGTGAAATAACCAACAACGTATGTTTTCCTTATAAGTGTTTTTGCTAACATGCAGTATCTGTGCAAACTAATCTACTTACATTGTTAATGTAAATAACGATAACAAAAAGATATGCGTATTAATTAGAATAATGCATGATTTGTGCTACGTAGAGAATAGTATGGTGGCAAAAGAAAGTGTTTGGTAAGTAAGAAATAGCTTTATATGTCGCTTTTGCTAGGTAACACCTAACTGGGGTACGTAGAATGACGGGAGGGAAACGAAAAGGCTTATTTTCTTTATTCTTAACTATTTTCTGTTTATTTCTATGATAGTTCGCTCAGGCCTGCTAGGCCGTGCTGTAAAATTGGCTGCTGAGGCAAACAAGCTAGAATGCGCTTGCGCAAGATGGCTTCCAAGCGGAAGAAAAAGCTGTGAACGAATGCATCACGTGGTTATTTCCAAAGCCTAGGATGGAAGAGAGATCAAGGTTGTGATGACCTTATTTCCCGAGCGTGTGCCAAAGGGGGACTTGGTGAACAAGTGTGAGAACCAGCAGTGCATTCGTGAATGGACAATGAACTGTTTAAAATAAAGTATCTGAAAGAAGATACAAATAAAGACTGTCAATTGGATTGGTATTGTCCTGAACCCGTGAGAAAGGACAAAGTTATGAACATTCTTTGGAACTGGTTTGAGCGAGGAGGGTAATAATGAGATGTATGCCACCCCTCAAATTGACCAATTAGAGTGAATCTTGCCCCCAAAATGTAACATTTCTGTTTAGTAAGCTAGTATTAGGGTATAAGAGAACCTACTCTGAAGTAGGAGGAGCGCTGCTTTTTACATATTTTTATTGAGCACTGGACACTGACGCTGGAGAAGCCACTGCTATTTTCTTATAGGCCTTTATATTTTAATACGATTAATCTTTTACTCTTAAATTTGATTGAGAGAGAACGAGATTGTGGCAGAAAACCTGTATAGGTGGTCCGTCGAGGAGGCCTGTTTAGCAGGACAGACAGTCAGTTTTTGGGAGTTCTATGCTGGGATCTGAATTTAACAGCTGTGACGAACTTTATTTTTCCATCTAAAAGGGTATGCATTGCAATTTCAATTTATTCTTATAATGATAATAAATGTATTGATTCGATTAATAAAACTGAATTTATTCATGCTTATAAAAATTAGATAAACTATATTATAATTAAATTTACGAGTCTGTGGTTCTTTAGCTCAATAATAATTGTAAATGTTTAAAAGTTTATAGTGATTGAGCTGGTCTTAATCACCATCAACTGATTCCTACTAGTTGGTCCATCGACCAATGAGCGGAATACCATATAAGTTTGAGAATTATCATGTTGATTTAAAAAGGTATCCCGTCTCCTTCCAGCAACTCATTAACTTTTTCTCCTAAGTAAAGGCGGACGAGTTCCAGGGAATATATGAGTGAGTGAAATGTTTATGCGGTGTTATGGGCCCCACCGTCATATTGGTATAGTTGTGGAGAAGAGTATTTCCCAACCTGGACATCAATGCCTAGAGGAGAAGAAATTTTATTGATAGCGCTGGATCAGAACAGTCTAGCCCAAACTGCCAAGCCAGTTCCTCCATGGACCGTAAACTAGCACGCTGGGTCTGGTTACGGGTAATACCCCTCATCAGCCAAGCTAGCTTGAATCCATTGGCAAAGTGAGCAAGGGACCCACGTCTGGGCATACCCTGTCAACTTAGGGCGAACAAAGCAAACACAAGGAGATGATGGACGGAGCGCTGAAACCTTTCAGACACTCACCCCCAGTCACAGATCTGGGTTGAATCCATCATTGTTCTTTAGCTCACTTCGCCTCCTCAGTTCAGACCCAGCTATATGCAAATCAGTCTTGACCCTGTGTCTCATGGGAACAGCCCAGCCCGATCTGCCAAGCCAGGTCCTCCCTGAACCAGAAACAAGCATCCTGGGACCAGTTTCGGGGTAACACCCCTCATCAGCCAGGCTAGCTTGAATCTAGTGGCAAAGTGAACAAGGGACTCACGTCTGGGCATACCCTGCCAACTTAGGGCGAACAAAGCAAACACAAGGAGATGGTTAACAGAGCGCTGAAACTTTTCACACACTCATCCCCCCAGTCACACATCTGGCTTGAATCCATCATCGTTCTTTAGCTCACTTCGCCTCCTCAGTTCAGACCCAGCCATATGCAAATCAGTATTGATCCAATGCCTCATGGGAACAGTCCAGCCCGAACTGCCAAGCCAGGTCCTCCCTGGACTGGAAACAAGCATCCTGGGACCGGTTTCGGGGCATCGCCCACTCATCAGCCAGGCTAGCTTGAATCCAGTGGCACAGTGAGCACGGGACCCACATCTGGGCATACCCTTCCCACTTAGGATGACAAAAGCAAAAGTAACAAATGATGGACGGAATGCTGAACAATGCAAAAATTCATCCCCAGTCGCAAGGATCTAGGTTTAATCGATCGTTCTTTTGCTCACCACGCCACCCCAGTTTGGACCCAGCCATATGCAAATCAGTCTTGACCCTGTTTCTCATGGGAACAGTCAAGCCCAAACTTCCTAGCCAGGTCCTCGCTGGACCTGAAACAAGCACCCAGGGACCAGTTTTGGTGCATCACCCCTCATCAGCCAGGCTAGCTTGAATCCAGTGGTGCAGTGAGCACGGGACCCACGTCTGGGCATACCCGGCGCACTTAAAGCAACAAAAGCAAAAGGAACAAACAATGGACGGAATGCTGAACAGTGCAAACATTCACCCCCAGTCGCAAAGATCTGGGTTTAATCTATCGTTCTTTTGCTCACCACGCCACCCCAGTTTGGACCCAGCCATATGCAAATCAGTCTTGACCCTGTTCCTCATGGGACCAGTCTAGCCCAAACTGCCAAGCCAGTTCCTCCATGGACCGTAAACTAGCACGCTGGGTCTTGTTACGGGTAATACCCCTCATCAGCCAGGCTAGCTTGAATCCAGTGGCAAAGTGAGCAAGGGACCCACGTCTGGGCATACCCTGTCAACTTAGGGCGAACAAAGCAAACATAAGGAGATGATGGACAGAGCGCTAAAACTTTTCAGACTCTCACCCCCAGTTGGTAAAGGGCACTGGAACCCATGACTTGTCATGCATGAAAGTGTCGCTTGCTCGCCGGGCTGTGCATCATTCAGTTTGTTAGAGAATTTCACAGGTGGGAGAAGGGTGCCACAAGACCGAGCCCATGTAAATAAATATCAAGTTGTTCTATTTCCAATGGTGTTTGTCCAGTTTGCTTAAAATACATATAGACATAAAATGCCTTACTGAGGTTACAAATTTGAAGTCTCCCTCCAAGCTACCTGAAAATGTGGCTAGTCAGGCATTTCTCAAGCAGCCAATTTATGTGCCATAACCGGTGCCTCCAAATGCTAGTCTACTCACACTTCTTGCAAATCTTAAAACTGAAGGTGAAGTGCTATTTCCAGGAATGGGTGATGGCCTGTTGCCCACCTGATCGTGACTAAGCCGGTGCATATAAGTAAGGGAGTACTGCAAGGGACTTAGTAAGATTGGTGCAGTAGGTGCTGTGACACCAGAATCATCAACAGCCCTGTAGGGCCCATTGATGCCTGATAGTTGCTGTATTGTACTACCCCAATAGTCAAAGGGGTAATTTTCCTTGCTTGTACCATGACCTATGGATCCTAGGTATGCTACTGGGTAGTGCTCCATTGTGCCTGGCCCTCTCTAGAATATTGCTTTCACGTTACCCAGTTCCATTTGTGATGTGCTGCTCCAGTCCAGGTTTTTTCTGTGAATTCTGGGACTTGTAGGCATATTTGATCTTCGACTAAAAACGACATGTCCCACAATTCAACGAAAAAAGTAGACTGGAGCAGCACATCACAAATGAACATGGGAAAATTGACAGGGCTGCTGTAAGCATTCACTAGAGACAAAAGAAGAAAGTTAGCAGGGTCAGACATTCAGCGCAACCATCTCTGTAGGATGGTCCAGCTATAAATCTTTATGGACTGCCTGCATAACAGTGCCCAAGCCAGTCGTTCCTGAGAGTAGAGCCATTGGTCTATATTTGGGCTACTTTTTGGTTGGCTTTGGGCTAGAGAGCGTTCTGAAAATCTGGCTATGAGTTCAGGCACAACAAGCCAAACATCAGTGAATGCGATCTACTGAAGCAGGGGCCTGAAAAGAAGTAGATATTATGTAAAATGTCCTAGCTATCAAGAATGGTGACGCGCTGTCACCATCATTTAGTTACGCTTAATGAGACATTAACCTGAAACATGCATAACCATTATTCGTATGTGTGCGCACGTTATTTTACATTTAGCAAAATGAGTGGTTTATATGTTTTCGATTAACTATAGCTAGGATATGAGCATCTTAAAATTGACATGAAGCTACATAGGCTTTCATATTGAAAATAAAACATTGCATTTCTGCATGCTGTGCATAACTCTCTTTCCGTACCAGGCATCAGAGTCAGTGTGTTCTCATTAAATGTAATTCTTTTTCATTGTCTTACTGTGTGTAGGGCATGTTTGTTGCAAATAATTGGTTTGATGATGATTCTCAGCACCTGCATGGGGTGGGGGGCAGAGGAGGTGAATACATCTTTGTGAGATATTGTGAAAGCTGCGATGATATATGAATCTGGCATTGTACTATCCATGTGAAGGAGGCCAATACTGCGCTTACCATGGATGTTAAATGTTGATAGGTTCTTATTTGCTAAAAACTTGTGCAATGTATCAATTAGATGAAATTTCATGTTTTAACTGTGTGGATTTGTCTTCTTTTAGTCAGACTTGTCTCTGTCCATACTTGCAGGTGGACATCACTTTCTCTCCCTTGACTTTCCTGGACTATATTAATTCATGCTGTATTCAGGTGATTATTCATTCTTGATTCAACTGATTCAATTTGAGATTGTAAACTTACTAATTTGTTGATAAACCTTTATGGTTTGCAAGGCACTTTTCACTGTCATTCTTGTGGGGCAAATTCTGCTTCACTGTCAGTGATAAATTGCAGAATTTATGATTTATGTCCAGTTTGCGATAAAGGTCCATCTCATTGGATATAGCAGAGATTTGAGTTTTTGCCAAGTATGCGTGGTGCAAACATCCTCCATATCTCTGATGCAATCAAGAAGGAACGTTTCAATTCTATTCAGAACACGGGAGGCGAGGATTATGCATGTCTCGTCAAACCTACACACAACCACCTCACTGGGGATTTTCAAAACTGATCTAAAGCCCCTCCTTCTTCAACGAGCGGTATTCTAGCTAAGACACTGTTAAGAACAAAACACAATCATGAACATTCTGCGCCATCTTGTCTGATGAAAGTTCCTACGTGCACATAAACTACAGTCATTCTGATTGACCACAGCCATTTTGTACTCTGTTGGTCACCTTCATTTCACCCTGTCCTCTAGCAGCCTTCTGACTCTCTGACCAAACCTGATATGTGTGCTGGGGGCTATAAACTATTTCCACGACAAACATCAACATCACCTGCTGCCTCAAACTCGTCTTTCCTCTCATCCCTGCACAAACAGGTTACAAATACCAAACAGACTCTTGCAAGCATGGTTTATTGCACTGCACACAGCAAGACTTGTTTTTTGCCAACAATGGGACCTGTTTTTATCAACAGAACGGACTCTTAGATCTGGCCGGTCTCACTTGTGTTTAGACCCTGAAGCAAGGTCCAGCTGCAATTAAATTGTCTGTTTTTGACCTGGGCGGGAGGAGAGTTAATGTTGGGCTTGTGTAACCATGTTGATGAAACAATGTTGGGCTTGTGTAACCATGCTGATGAAACAATATCAGGCTTGTGTGACAACCTGCCCGGGCGGAGACTCCAAGCTTGTAACCATGATAAATGAAACAAATACATTGTGTAAAACCTGTATAAAAGGAAGAGCCAAAAGCATTGCCAGCAGAACACCTCCCTGAAGACATCCTGGTGTCAGCAGTTGACGTGGTCTCCTCTAAGAGTAATAAACCTTTTTCTTGCCTTCCAGCTTCCAGCGCCTGCCTCGTTATTTTAGATAGCAAATCCAAAGTGGATTAAAGGTGACCTTGCGCCGGGCAGCATTGGGGATCTCAGGAGACTCGCTGCTTTTCACAAATTGGCGACCCAACGGGGGGCCCATCAGAGACACGTGGGTCCAGTAGAGAGGTCCTAACGACGGAGTGAACGACTAAATGATTGGAGTGCACCTGCCTGAAAGAGACCCTCGTCTGGCTGCCAATCGACTGAACTTCACCGGTTCCGAACGGACCTCTCTCGAGTGACCTGCGGTCCTGACTGGGGCCTTACAGGAACGCCGCATTGATTGTTGGAGTAAGAGGACAACCAGGCGCTGGAAGGGGAATACGAAGAACTGTTCATACGGTCCGGGTAAGGTCGTGAGAAAACATGACTTAAATTGATTGATTGATAGAAATACTAGTATTCCTTTTGAGTTATTTGAGACATTCCCTGCTTGCAAACAACGTAGAATAGGAATATTCTCTCTTTGCAGACAGCGAAGGACAGGTAGTGCAGACTTTTGTCTAACATTAATTGAGATATTCATTTTGACCGCTAAATACGTCATGCCTGTTTTCTCTAGATTGTTTGATTGTTTTGGACCGGACCGTTTGTTAGAGGTCAGTCATCCGGCACCGCCGGAAGGCACCCCTAACAAGGACATGTACGTGAAATATGGATTAGCCACCGTAGCTTATAGCAAACTATGGCATAAGTACACTAGGAAGGACCGGGTAAATCAGTGGCCACTGACGGGATCTTTCGATCCCGCTAAAATAGAAACGTTAGAATTAGCTCTCCACAAAAGAAAGCTAGACCAGCCATGTTTGATAGTTTTGGTTTATGGCGAAAAGAGGCAGCTCAACGAAAGAAAAGAGACGAAGCTAGACAAGATAAAGAAACGCGAAAATCAGCTTACCAAGCCTGTAAAAAGTTAGAAGAAGAACTAAAAGAAAAGGAAATCGATAAAAAGGAACAGGAATCAAAAATATCAGGTCAATGCCCTGTTAGAACGCCCTTAACTCTTTACCCCGAGTTACCAGCAAAACAGGGGCTAGATGATGATTTATTGTTAGGTCCCCCATTGATATACATGCCACCCCCTTACGCCCCTACTCATCCCATAGTACAACGCCAGGACCACCAAAGTATAGCCGGAGATGGCACAATCGCCTCAGTCTCCACCGCCTCTGCTCCCACCGAGTCACCCACACCAAATGCCTCATCAAAGGATACAGTAGTAGAGGTAGGATCAAAAGAAAAAGGAGCGCCCAGGGTCCCGCGATTAAGTAAAAATGAGCGAGCAGGCATTGATAAAGTAGTTAAATCCCTCATAGATAGGAAGGAGACAGAAGAGCATGTAACCGACATATGCAACTCCTATGTTGAAAACCGCAAACGATACTTTATTGTACGTCTGTTACCACACCCTTACTGCATATGAAGAGAAGTACCAAGACGTAGGGCCTGAGCGATTAGTGGCTCTCTACAGGAAGGTAGACATCGGAGATGAAGGCGACAACGATGTTGCAGAACTATTTTCATCCACACTAGAAGTATTGCGTCACCTCATAGAACAATGACAGATAGATAGGGACAGGACAACTAAGGTAGCAGGACCCCTAGTGGAAAAAACAGATAGCATGATGCCAATAAAAGAAGCTGCCCCTTACTGGATACCTCCTAGAGGACAAGGGACTAATGACGATATAAACCATCAAGACGCTAGAGGAAGGGTGGTCTACAATTGGGTGTATCAGCCATGGGACAGACAGGACATCCTGACCTTCCGTAAATCTTTGCCGGATTTACGAAAGAACCCCACCGCCTTTTACACCGAGCTAGGTACCGCTCTGGGATCAACAATAATGACACTTGCCGACATAGACTTGTTCTTCGGGTTATGTTTGCCAGCAGATGTGTGGAAACAGGTTAGGAAAGTAGACCATACCGAACTGTTTGGTCATACCTGGGAACAACTCGACACACTAGATAAACAGCGGAACCCTGGTCAAAAACCAGTTAAAGCAATATTAGACCTCCCTGACAAAATAGTGCAGAAAGTGAAAACGCTGATCCCAGAGAAAAAGATAGACTGGTCCATAGTAACCGCATGCCGCCAGAAACCACAAGAGGACGTCTCAGAGTACTTCTCCAGATTTGAAACTGTGTTCTCTGATTACAGTGGACAAGACATGTCCACCGCAACCGGACACCACTTATTTGTGCAGAACTACGTCAAAGGATTACTGCCAGATGTATCCCAGAAACTACAAGCCAGCGAAAGTAGTTGGGCAGCATCTAAACCGACGGCCATTCTCCAAACGGCCCAGTACTACGAGCATCAGAGAAACGAAAATGACAGGGCTACAGAAAGGAAAAAGAAGGACTTGAAGGAAAGGGTAATGATAGCACAACTCCAGGGGGCGAATACAGGAAGGGAGCAATATAGGGGAGGAAACCAGCAGAATACCCCTAGAGTACAGCCCCCTAGGAACAATCCATCTACATCATATGTAGGACGCCAAGACCTAGGTCAGGATCAATGTGCATTTTGCAAAAAATCTGGACACTGGAAATCCCAATGCCCGACTTTGTTAGGAGCTGCTAGGGGCAGAGGGGCGAGGGAAATAGCAAGTGGACAGAGAGGAAGAGGACGTGGAAGAGGGTACGCGAGTGAAGCAAGCGAGGAAAGGCCAGGAAGAATGAACGCATTTGACCATCCCAGACAGAATCAGTACCAACAGACAGATTATGACAATACGTACGACTTTGCATAGGACAGCCAGGGGCAAGGAAGGGATCCAGTCGAGCTCTGCGTGGATCAGCAAGGCCCTTATGTTACCGCTGAGGTCCTGGGCACAAGGTCGCCATTTTTGGTAGACACAGGAGCAACACGTAGTGCACTATCCAAACGACTGATTCCAAGGGCACCCTTGTCAGGCTCACATGTGACCTCAATAGGATTTGACGGTACGCCCTCCACCAACCCTTTGTCCCGACCCATCCCTTTTAATCTTGACAGCAATGGCGTCGAAACGACATTCCTCCTCTCATCTAACACCCCAGACGCCATTATGGGCCTCGACCTTTTGAAACACTTCCATGCGACTATCAGATGCTCACCAGACGGAGTGCGTGTCCTCCTGTATGACAACCCCCAACGCCATAGAGAGAACCCTTTTCAGCACATGTTTTCCATCTCTGAGACTGACACATCCCTACTGGACACTTTGCCATCACACTTATGGGCTAGGGCTGATTCAGACGTAGGACGAATGATGATTGACCCAGTACACGTAACAATACGACAGGACGCAACCCTACCGAAGGTACCGCAGTACAAAATATCGCCAGAGGGTGAGAAAGCACTAACAGAGATCATACACTCTTTGGTAGAGGCAGGGGTGGTAGAGGAAGTAGTGAGCAACATTTGTAACAGTCCCATACTACCGATTGTAAAGAGACAGGGAGAGGGAGATGGGAAAGCCTACCGCTTCATCATTGACCTGCGGGAGGTAAACAAAATCGTAGTACCACAATACCCAGTAGTTTCCGACATCACGACAATTTTGACTTTAATCCCCTCCACTGCCACCACCTTCACTGTGATCGACCTCAAGAACGCCTTCTTTTCCATACCTATACACGAGGACAGCCGCTATCTTTTTGGATTTACCCTAAATTCCCGTTCGTATAGATTTTGTAGAGCACCTCAGGGGTACACTGAGAGCCCAAGTATCTATAGCCAGGCGCTTAAAAGACAGTTGGACGCCATACAATTGCCAGATGGAGTGGCACTAATACAATATGTAGACGACATCCTTCTAGCAGCAGACACCATACCAATAGCCGTCACAGCCACCATCAAACTACTCCATTTCCTTGCTGAGAATGGTCACAAGGTCTCCCGAAAGAAACTGCAGTTCTGTAAATCACAAGTGACCTATTTGGGTCACCTTTTATCAAAAGAAGGGAGAAAACTCACGGCTGACAGGATCCAGACAATTCTAGGCACCCCTGTCCCCAAAAATCAGAAGCAAGTCCGCTCTTTGATAGGCCTCACCTCGTTTTGCAGACAGTGGTTACCGAACTTTAGCCTCATTGTCAAACCCCTTCTCTCCCTCCTAGCTAAGGACATCCCCTCACTTCTCCCCTGGACCCCCGAATGCCAGACAGCCTTTAAAGAACTACGCAATACCCTTTGCTCAGCACCAGTCCTAGGAACCCCAGATTACTCCAAACCATTCTTCCTCTACACACACGAAAGGGAGGGATGTGCATTGTCTGTCCTAACACAATCAATTGGTCACAAACAACGCCCTTGTGCATATTTTTCTGCCACCCTCGATCCAGTAGCCAGAGCACTGCCAGCGTGCCTGCGCGCTGTGGCAGCTGCAGCAGTATCAATACGCCAGAGCGAAGGAATAGTGCTCTCCAATCCAGTCACTGTTTTAGTACCCCATGCAGTCGACACACTACTGAACCAGACCAAAACCCAACACTTGACTAGCGCCCGACTGACAGGATATGAGTTGACCCTGCTAGCACCGCACATTACCCTAAAGCGATGCACCACCCTCAATCCAGCCACGCTGTTACCCCTACCCGAGAACGATCCTAACGTGGCTCCACTACACGACTGTGTGACACTAACCGATGAACAAACAAAAAGTAGAGTAGACCTCAGAGACACCGCCTTTCTAGAGCCAGATGGAGAACTATGGGTGGATGGTTCGTGCATCAAACTCCCCGACGGCACCACCTCAGCTGCATACGCTGTCACCACAGCCCAAACCATTCTAGAAACAGCCCGTATTGCCCAACGTTCCGCCCAGGCAGCAGAACTCATTGCCCTCACACAAGCATGTATTTTAGCAGCTGGCACGACAGTTAACATATACACCGACAGCCAATACGCCTTCGGGGTGGTTCACCATTTCGGGATTCTATGGAAAGAAAGAGGGTTCCTGACTTCACACGGTACACCCATCCTGCATGGAGATTTAGTCTCCGCCTTGACGGAAGCAGTCCTCCTCCCCAAAAAGCTAGCAGTGATAAAATGCCAAGCACATAGGAAAGTGACAGATCTCATTGGACAGGGAAATGCGCTAGCAGACGTTACTGCCCGAGCCACGGCAGAAGACAGAACTATGACACGAATGTATGTGACCAGGTCACAAGCTGAACAATGGACTGATGCTAGGACCACTGTAAGGGACATACAGACTACAGGCACACAAGACGAATTGACAGAGTGGGAAAAGGTGGGACTAAAAGACGAGGAAGATTGCTGGAGAACTAAAGACGGAAATAAATGGCTGTTACCCAATGCCTACCTCATCCCCATATTGACCATGGCACATTTACCAGCACACATAGGCTCCACCCCCATGATTGAACTAATCACAAGAGTATGGCATAATGTCAAGATAACAGAATCTGCAAAGCGCCTAGTACAACAGTGTATAGTATGCCTACAACACAACCCAGGGAAAGGGACAGTAGTACCACGGGGAGGGTTTGGAGTCCCTGATCACCCCTTTGAAGTCCTTCAAATGGATTACATCCAACTAGAGAGATGCCATGGTCTAAAATATGTCCTGGTGGTTGTGTGCGCTTTTAGCAAATGGGTGGAGGCATATCCCACCCGCGACAATACTGCCATAGCCACTGCAAAAGTATTGTTGAAAGAATTCTTCCCCGGTACGGCCTTTGCAGAATTTTATGGAGCGACAACGGCCCACACTTCGTAGCCGAAGTGATACAGAACATACTGAAAGGGTTGGGGGTAAAACAAAAATTCCAAGCCGTCTTCCACCCCCAATCAGCGGGCCTGGTAGAGAGACACAATGCAACATTGAAACTAAAGCTAGCCAAAATAGTTGCCACAACCGGGTTGAAATGGCCCGACGCCCTTCCATTGGCATTGCTATCAATGCGCTCCACCCCGACCAAACACAGACTGACCCCGTATGAAGTGGTCTTCGGCAGGCCTATGAACATTTGGGCGGCACCAAGACCCACCTCCATTAACGATGTCCCGAACATATTAATGTCAGACTATCTGCATAAATTGACAAACGAGCTAACAATTATCCACCAACAGGTGCAGCAAGCCTTGCCTGACGTATCCAGGGGCCCAGGACATGTGATAAAGCCTGGGGACTTCATCCTAGTTCGCAACTTCCAAAGAACGAAGAATCTGGAGCCCAGGTGGATGGGCCCCTGGCAAGTCTTGATCACCACTCGAACTGCCCTCCGAGTGGAAGGAAAAAGAAATTGGCTGCACGCCCGCCACTGCAAGAAAGTCCCTCCAACGCTGGCAACCTGTGAAGAGGTGGAGGTGCAAGAGGAAGTACTCGCAAAAGACCGACCAGCTCTGAGTTGCTACCCACAAGAAGACACCCTCCAACTGTCTGAATTTCCCGACCCCACGGTGCCATCCAAGGAAGGGTACAACCTAAGATCGACAAAAAGGGGAGCTCCAACAACCAGACCACTAACTGAGTCAGAGTCTCAGATCGGTAGCACAGCCAAACAACGCTACCAGGAAAAACACCAGACAAAAGTCTGTGGTCCTAACAGTTGGTGAGCTCCTCGAAGATGATGGAAGAAACGGAACACCTGCAAAGCCACCGCAAAGACACCAAGACTTTTGAACTGCACAGTACAAAGACAATTGCACTTGTAGCTGCATTTCTCACCTGCCTCCTACTAATCGTCACACTCTGGATCATTGAAGAGAATGCACCTGCATACAGAACATTGTCACCAACCATGCAACCAATCACAAAGAAAGAACACTACCTGGTATCACTACCGCCACATCTCCGAGAACGACGCAAAGAATTCTGGAATAATTCTTTCGTACAGATGCTGCACCAGCACAATCTTGCCACCAATGCCACTAACTGTTGGGTCTGTGGGCTGCTACCACATGCCACTGAACATTCCATCCCTTTCATCCCTTCGCCCTTTTCTGTTCATGGATCTTGCCTTGCCTGCATGATGCTCCTACAAGAAAGTTACAAAGACAATGCCACTTCCGATGGGACAATCGCTCAGTTCTACAACGAGTTCTGGCTAAACCAAACAGGAAGAACAGCAGCTCCCTTTTGCCCTCACACCTCCAATACGACATTCCCAATGAATGTCCCCTCCAAAGAACGAGTGGAAATACAAGTGTTCAATAATCCTGTCAGAGCCACATTTTCCTACCTGAAGAAAACTACTGCGGCAACACTGACTGTGGCCCTATCTGTGGTGAACGTCTCTGGCCTTGTATGCATTGAAGGCCGTGGGACTAAGAATGTGGGTCACAGCACTTGTAACATTGTAAGGACTTTGAACACTGCCAACCCTCCAGCATTTGTTGCATCACCCAATATGTACTTTGTCTGTGGAACTAAAGCCTACACCTGGCTCCCAAGAAACTGGGGGGCACGTGCTACATCGCTTTTGTTTTGCCACCGACCTACACAGCCCCTGCAGAGCATCATCGAGAAAAGCGTTCTAAAGACACTGATCAAGCAGACTCTGCCGCATCACAGTTCGTTGACGCAGCAAAAGGGCTCGTCCCGCTATGGGGTCCGATGGCAAACAGCCGAGCCATCAGACATCTGTCTCAAGCGGTAGAAACCGCCCTGAACGTCACAGCTGGCATCCTCACCAACAACACTGCCGAGCTTCAAGCGGTCCGTCTGGTGGCCCTACAAAACCGCATGGTCCTGGACGTGGTACTAGCGGATCGTGGAGGAGCATGTCGCATCATTGGTGCCAGTTGCTGCATATACATCCCTGATAATTCACCCTCTGTCTATGAAGCAATCGAACATCTCCACAGACTGTCTTCAGAAATTCATCAAGGATCAGAGACTTGGACAATTGGAAGTTGGCTTTGGGGCATCTTGAAGGACTGGGGTTGGAAAATATCAATGTTTCTCTTGGTCCCAGTATTGGCAATATGTGGTTGCTGTTTGGGTGTACACTGTATACCACCTTTGTGTTCTCTTTGCATAAGTGCCTTGCGCCTAAGAATATGGACACTCAGTTAACAAAAATGAGAGTAATGTATGAACAAGAAATACAGGACATTATGGAGATCGAAATAGACTGACGAGATGGCTAGTTATGTTCAAAGGGGCGACTGTTAAGAACAAAACACAATCATGAACATTCTGCGCCATCTTGTCTGATGAAAGTTCCTACGTGCACATAAACTACAGTCATTCTGATTGACCACAGCCATTTTGTACTCTGTTGGTCACCTTCATTTCACCCTGTCCTCTAGCAGCCTTCTGACTCTCTGACCAAACCTGATATGTGTGCTGGGGGCTATAAACTATTTCCACGACAAACATCAACATCACCTGCTGCCTCAAACTCGTCTTTCCTCTCATCCCTGCACAAACAGGTTACAAATACCAAACAGACTCTTGCAAGCATGGTTTATTGCACTGCACACAGCAAGACTTGTTTTTGCCAACAATGGGACCTGTTTTTATCAACAGAACGGACTCTTAGATCTGGCCGGTCTCACTTGTGTTTAGACCCTGAAGCAAGGTCCAGCTGCAATTAAATTGTCTGTTTTTGACCTGGGCGGGAGGAGAGTTAATGTTGGGCTTGTGTAACCATGTTGATGAAACAATGTTGGGCTTGTGTAACCATGCTGAAGAAACAATATCAGGCTTGTGTGACAACCTGCCCGGGCGGAGACTCCAAGCTTGTAACCATGATAAATGAAACAAATACATTGTGTAAAACCTGTATAAAAGGAAGAGCCAAAAGCATTGCCAGCAGAACACCTCCCTGAAGACATCCTGGTGTCAGCAGTTGACGTGGTCTCCTCTAAGAGTAATAAACCTTTTTCTTGCCTTCCAGCTTCCAGCGCCTGCCTCGTTATTTTAGATAGCAAATCCAAAGTGGATTAAAGGTGACCTTGCGCCGGGCAGCATTGGGGATCTCAGGAGACTCGCTGCTTTTCACAACACTGCAGCTAATCTTGGCACAGGCACCTACACTACCTCCATTTCATTAGGCACTTCCAAACTTTTTACTGCTGTATATACTTCTTGTACACTGTGTTTTTCAGTAATGATTTCCCATTTTGTAACTCTCAACCTTATCTAACTATTTTTTTAATAAAATATCTAGTAATTTTTAACCCTCTGTAATTTCCATGTAACAACATATGTACAGCACTCTAGCCCTTTTGGGATAATGTCCACACTATATAAAAATGCGTAAAACAGCAGTCGTTACGAATAACATTTCTTTAATATCCAAAGAACTACATTTCCCAATGGAATAGGCAGGAAACAGAGTAACAGCAGAATCACCCACCAATATCCGTCCATCATAGCATCCCATGTCCAAATGCTAAGTTCCTCTTCCTTTTTGCGCGGAATTACAAACTTCTTTTAAGTCAGTGTTCTTCTGTTCCACTCCTGGGAAGATAATACAAAACCATTATCCACATCTTTCATGAAACAAATAACCAATACATTTTCCAGTTTAACTCATCCAGAGCCACCACCTCATACATATCACAAACTAGCTCTTGCTCTAAATGACATTTAACAGCCTAAAACAACATAACTTTATTCATGGACATATGTTACATTGCAACAATACCATCGGTAAATTGAAATCATTTTACTTACTCTTAACAAAGAAACTCACAGGAGAGGAGAATCTTTCCCTGACGATTCATACGTGGGATAATCCTTGCTTCCATGTCCTTAAAAGAATTGAAACTTTGCTTCTAGATAGCTAAGAAAGTTGACATTCTATATCAAGACTGGAAGCGAGGAAAATTAATGTTCAAAGACTACTTAAGCACCAAATAGACTTGAAGTAGAACTTCTTAAAGGTCAACTCCGAAGAGCAGCCTGTCACATACATAATATCTTCCAATTCTCCTCACACTGTGACAGCTTTGGAGGCCACAAGTCCTCTTGTTGAATGTTATCCTAAATGGGCCACATCGGTACCTGCTTCTTGATTAATCCACCGTTCCCACCTGTTGATGAATGGAGATGCAACTGCTTTAAAGGGCCTCTATTGTGCAATCAGAAGTTGTCTCTTCAAGCCGCCTGAGGTCCCCTGTCACATTTTCGTAAGCATTCACACAGCGTACCACACACAGCTTCAGTTTGTCTACAAAGGCTGGGTATGATATGGCTTCGGTGCAAGTCTTAGTACAACTAGCGACGGTGAAGATGACCCCATCAAATATAAACATACACCTTGAAATGTCTAGTGCTCTGATGTCGGAGACCATAGCCATGACACTAGGCATAATAGCATTGCACGTTTTGCTGATAACTCCTTGCTATAGAAGAAATTGTTCTCTTGCCAGGCTAACACAATATTTAGAAACCTTATCGCCATCTTTAGACAGCCTTAGTCATCTCATCAGATCTTGTATATAAAGTCTGCAGCAGCTTCTGAAATTCCTTTGTCAATCCAGTGTCTCCTGAAATCCCCCCCCACCATCAATTTGAGATGGCCCTGGGCCACTAGAGGGCGAGGTTGACCCCTGCAATCCGGCAGACTGGCCAGAATGTTTAGTAGTACTACTGGGGACTCTCAAGATAGTTCTTGTAGACTTGGGAACCATTCTTGTGATCTCCAAATTGGAATCACCAGAATCAGAACTGCTGTCTGTCATCTCACTGTGTTACAGCAAACAAATGATGGACGGAATGCTGACAGTGCAAACATTCTCCCCCAGTCAAAAGATCTGGGTTAAATCCATTGTTCTTTTGCCCACTACGCCACCCCAGTTTGGACCCAGCCATATGCAAATCAGTCTTGACCCTGTGCCCCATGGGAACAGTCCAGACCGAACTGCCAGGCCAGGTCCTCCCTGGACCGGACACAAGCATCCTGGGACCGGTTTCAGGGTATGTCACCCTTCTTCAGCCAGGCTAGCTTGAATCCAGTGGCACAGTGGGCTGAGACCCTGACAATCATGGCAAAAGGTGGAATTGCGTAATTCCAGTTGCCAAACCAGTCTTGCAGAAAGGCGTCCACCGCTGTCGCCTCTGAATCTGCCTTCAAGCTGAAGTAATCCGAAGTTGATTGTTGATCCTGGATGCAAAAAGGTCTGTCTTGCAATGACCATCTGGCCATCAAGCACTGTTTCCGTTTCTATAACTTGACTGTCATCTGAATCTCAAATTCCTGTCCACCTCTTTGTTTTGCTTTTCCAGTAAGTATTCCGCAGCCACTGACATTTGTCTCTCCAGGTAAAAGCGGCAGAAGTCTTTTAAGTCATGCCAGGTTTCAAGATTTTGTGCCCCTAGCCGGTTGATGTATCTCAACGCTGACATGGTGTTCATTGTCAGGAGTACGCAACAAGATACTTTGTTCTTTGTGATGGGTTTGATAGTGAACAAGAAATTAAAGACAAATTATGTGGAATTTCAGTTAATCTTCCATCCATCTTCCTTCCATGGAGATTTTATTTGAAAAGTTTTATATAGCGCTGGCTAGACCTGGAGGTATCGGAGCGCTTTACATGAGAATGGACATTGTTTCAGAACATTGTTACATCAGTTACAGTTGCAGTGACCAGTATATGCTTAGGAGAAAAACGTGATCTTACACAATAATATAAGATATTAGCGCGTAGCATATCCAAGACACACATCTTATGGGGAATGGAAGGTAGTGGGGGAAATGGTAAACAGGGAAGAGGAAAGCAGACAGAGTCAAGAAGACCTGAAGGGGGAAAGTACTCGAGGGGGAACAAAGCAGTAAGAGAGAGACAGATAAAACCGTGAGATGTCTCCACACCTGGCTCCACAGCCCCATCGGCTGGCATCCGAATCTACAGTCATGTCCGGGAAGGCTCAGAAGATCACTCTCCCATTCCACATGGTCCATCCATTACTCGATCTCCATTCTGGTTTCTGAGGATATCTATATGAGCTGCAAGAAATGTACATCTCTACTGAGGCAGTTCACCTTCATCCTCTGAAGAGCTCTGTAGTAACTGTGGCCCGATAGATGACCTGAATGGACGTTAACAATAGACCTAAGATTCTGGCCAGTTATCTAAGCGACACCCTGCCACTTCGAATGATGCCTTACAATCCTTCTTTATTGCTTTCATTATCTTTTCCAGTAGATCACGGGTGGTAGTCACTGAATATATGATGACACCAGGAACAGTTTCGATTTCTCTCTGTTTATGGTGAACTCCAGGTCCTGCAACAGAGCAATAATAATGTTCAGACTGGATGACAGTTGCTGTCACCATTAGTCCATCAGAGAGAGGTCCTCCAGGTATATGATCAGTCTGATGCCTCTTGTCTGCAAGTATTCCACTACAGGGTGTAGCAGCTTGGTAAAGCACCAGGGGGCTTAGGATATTTGGAACAGTAGTGCTTGAAATAGGTACACCTGGCCCCTCCACCAAAATTGAAGAAATCTCCTGTGTAGATAGAAGATGGGAGCAGTTAGGTAGATGTCCTTCAGGTCAAGCCTGGCTATCCAATCTCCCATTAGAAGCATAGTAAATAGCACAAAATACACAGTGGCCCCAGGGGGGGACCAAACCATATACTAAGAAAGTGGTATAAGAACCACAACTCGAGTCGAGAGGATGTAGAAGTGCTGGAACCATCCAAGGTAAGTAGATAGGGACCCCAGGGAGAGCGTGTGCAGTGTGGAAGCACGACCGCGTGCTCCATACAACTCTATGTGCAAGTCGCGGTTGGAGTTTTAAAGATTAACCCCTTTGCTGCTAGGCCTTTTCCCTCCTGTGCTAAGCCTTTTTTTGGCTTTTTGGGGTAGTTTGCACTTAGGCCCCTGTAACTTTTCGACCACATAAGGTATCCACGCCAAATTTGCGTCCTTTTCTTCCAACACCATGGGGATTTTAAAGGTACCCAGGGTTTGTTGATTCCCCTGGAGGGGACCCAGAAATTATCCAAAATACAGCTAAATTTTGGTTTATTTTTGAGAAATGGGAAAAAAGGGCTGCAGATGAAAGCGTCTGTTTTTTTCCCTGCAAATAGTATCAACAAAGGGTTTGTGGGGGCGTGGCTAAGCACCGAAGCGTAATGGCCGCCTAGCGCTGTAGCTCCGTAAACCCTGTCCCCATACGCCTATCCGCCACACTGATCCGCTCCCCCCCGAGGAGGAGAAAAGGCACCGGAGGTATACTGGAGGCGATTCCTTCGGACCCCGAAACCAGCAGGCGTCTGTGCCCCGAGAAACCGGAGCAAACGGAGTGGGGCCTACCCGCAGCGCTGAGACCGGGGAGCACAGTGCCGGTGGGGCCGCGGCGGTGAGGGGCGGAGCCGCCTTCCCGTCCGTAGCCACGAGCCTGGCGAGGGGCCCTGAGATTCACCCGAGCTCCGCGGCGGCATCGTCGGAGTGGGCGTCAGGCGGCCCAGGCAAGAAACACCTGCAGCAGCCCTCACCGTCCCGAGGATCGACTCGGAGGCCTGAGACGCCATTGCTCCGCGAGGCAAGACCGGAGCACTGCGGCGTGACCTGGAGGTGAGGCGGGGGGCCGGAGTGTCTTGGGGCGGTGCCCCCGAGTGAAATAATCGGTGGACCTTGTCCTCCCCTCCCCCCCCCTCGCTGAGGTGTCCGCAATCAGCACCGGGTCCTGTTTCCCCCCCCCCCTCACTGGCACACTGTGAGGTGGCGCCGGGGACTCATAGCCACAGCCCAGCCTCCCAGTCGAAGAGACAGGGAGAGTGTTTGTACCGGCCGGCCCTGCGCCTATCACCAGTGGGCCTCTGCATTACCTGGCAGGGTGAAGCGGGCGCTGGGCTCCCACATATGATGCCTCCTAAATCGGCGGCGCCGAACATAAAGTGATCAGGGTGCGCGTGGACCACACACCAAGATCCTACAGTCGTGGGCCCCTCCCCCGCCTACACAATTAGACCACTGGCCGGACACATTACCAGTCAGCACCCCCTGACTACCGGGGTCATAGACGCCTTGTTTAATTCCACCGCAAGCCCTTTGTGCGGCGAGGAGCGGACAAAATGGAGAAAAGCAAGCCCCGGGAACGAGAGGGTCAAAACCAACACAGACCAATAAACTCGACCGATACACGATGCCCAAAGACATGCTGCAGGGCCGTCAATCCAGAGGTACACCCCTGGGGGACCCAGAAGAAGAGGAGCGAGAACTCTCCCTCAAAGACGTCATGGAGGCCATCACAAGCGTCAAGACCTCTCTTGAACATAAAATGGACACTATCGCAATTGACGTGAACCTAATAAGAGCAGACCTAGCCACATTTAAGGAAAAGGTCAAACAGGTGGAAATTGCTACGACCAGCCTGACGGGAGACGTCGCACAGCTTCAAGGGGAGGTCTCGGACCTACAGAATTTCCGTAAATTCACGGAAATGAAATTGGATGATTATGAAGGGCGCCTACGCCGCAACAACCTACGCATTCTGGGAGTTCCGGAACGGGCGGAGGGGCAATCTCCGGACCTCTTCGTGGAAGACCTTATCCTAAAACACCTCCAACCCAAGGGCCTCAGCCGATTTTTTGTTATTGAGAGGGCTCACAGGGTACCGGGGCGCCCGAAACCCGGGGCTCCTCCGCGCCCTATGCTGGCGAGAGTGTTGAATTTTCGGGACAGGGATGTAATTCTCCAGAATGCTAGGACAGGAGCTCCACTCCACTATGACAACGCAGATATCACCTTCTTTCCAGACTTCACCCAGAGGGTGCAAAAGATGAGGCGCACTTTCCTGGTGGTGAAGAGGAGCTTCGAGAGCGGGGCCTGAGGTACTCCATGTTGTTTCCGGGCGCGTTTGCGGGTCGAGGCGGAGGGACGGACGTGGTTTTCGAGCACCCTGAAGAGGCCGCGGACTGGATTGAAAGCAGGAAGATCCCGGGCCCACCGGATAGTCATCCCAGGGAGGAGACTTCGCTGTCCCCTATCGGATGAGACATGGTGGTGGAGAGTAGATGTCGCTGGAACATTTTGGCCCTTAACCGATCTGGGTTAAGCACTGGGCGACTGCGCAGTTGACCTGGAGGGGACCTCTTCGTGACTGTTTAAACTCCAACCATTGAGGTGTGCCTTTTCCTTGGGGTTACAGACTTTAATTTTACAGGGGACAGAGATACGGACAGCCACACCCCTATTTTTTTCTACCTTTAGTTTTTTGCTAGGGCGACAGGCACTCTGCAAGTTTGAAATGGGCAGTTCTACGCCCAGAGTGCAGGGCAGCAGGGAGGGGGTTGTTGGGTGGGGGAATTTTTGTTTATAATTTGTTGGAAATTTTACATCGGTGTTAATTATGGTTTCTTCAACAGAGGGGGTGTCGACTTTGTTCCTCCTGGCATTTCAGAGTCTATCAAGTTATACGACAAATGTGATGGGGGACGGGACAATTAAGGTATTAAGTTGGAATGTCAACGGGCTTGGGGACAAGATTAAGCGGAGCATAGTTCTCCAGTACCTGAAACAGCGATCTCCAGATATTGTCCTGCTCCAAGAGATGCACCTGGTTGGTAATCTGTGCAAAGCAATGCATAGGGGAGGATACAAAATGGTAGCACATGCGGGGTTCACTTCTGGCTCCAGAGGGGTGGGCATTATGATGAAAAACACACTCCCCCTCGCTATAAGTTCCACATGGGCGGACGACCGGGGCAGATACGTTGGGATTACGGAAACTTGGGAGGGCCGTCTTATCTCTCTTATGTCCATCTATGTCCCGCCAGGCCTACAGGGCACCACCTTTGCGGACCTGGGTACGGTCCTCCTCTCCATTCCAGACGGCCTTGTGGTCCTCGGAGGGGACTTCAATGCGGTGGTCTCGGGCATCCTGGACCGCCATCCCCCACGTGAGGTGGGGTCCGCTTCCCGCTGGCTACCTGACTTCCTAGAAGCTATGGGGCTAGTTGATGGTTGGAGAACTTACCATCCGGACCAGATACAGCACACCTTTCACTCCGGGGCACACCATACCCTCTCCCGCCTAGACTACTGATTACTGCCAGCCGCACAAGCATCCCTCATACATGAAATCAAACATCTTGCGAGAGGCATCTCCGATCACTCACCGATATGGCTCCGCATGGTCCTCCATCAGAACAAAGTAGGAAGACTAGCCCCAATCAACCCCTGGTATTTCCACAATCCCAAAATCCGCACAACCCTTATTGAAGCCATGGATAATTATTTCTTAGATAACGAGGGACGGTGTCCTCATCCAAGTCCCTGTGGGAAGCATTTAAGACTGTAATCCGGGGACAGGCGCGGTCGCTGATCTCGGGTGCGAAGAAAGAAAAACAGAAAGAAGTTTTGGACATCGAGGCTGAAATCGATAGATTGGAGAGTGACCTGGAGTCTGGGGTGACACCAGAGAAGCTTCACCTCCTGAGCCTGAAACAGCACGGTTATAAGGCCTTAGTCACAGACAAAGCCAAAAACCTGGGGAGGGAGCGGCTGGGTAGACTCTATGACCTGGGCGACAAAGCAGGAAAGCTTGTAGCATGGCTAGATAAACGGGAGTGGGCGAGCAGGCTGGTGCCAGAGATTAGAGTAAAAGGGGACACACCCGTCACGAATCCACAAGAGATAGTTGATAGTTTTGCCAGCCATTACCAAACGTTCTATACGACAGTGGCCCCCTATACGGAGGAGGACTCTCAGGAATTGTTACATGACATCAAACTCCCCGCCTCTCCTTAGAAAATCGGGACTTCCTGGACAGTGACTTGACCCCAGACGAGATAGCGCAATCGATCCGTTCGTTAAAATCAGGGAAGGCACTCGGCCCCAATGGACTCCCCATCGAGCTCTATAAGCTGCGACCCGATAAACTCTCCCCCTACTTAAAATCTATGTTTGAGGAATCACTGGAAACGGGAATGCTGCCTAGGGAACAGAGGATAGCCACCATAGTTACCATCCATAAAGACGGGAAACCCAGAACAGACTGCAGTTCCTATCGGCCAATTTCCCTCCTAAACGCCGAGCCAAAATCCTCGCCAAGCTCCTGGCCAACCGCTTGGTCAAGGTCATTAGTGCCTTAGTACACCCAGACCAATCCGGCTTTATGCCGCACAGGAACTACGGCCCTGAATCTACGTCGAGTCCATGGGGTAGTAGCTAGAGCACATACTCTCCGAGAGCCAGCAATGATTGCGTCCCTGGACGCAACCATGGCATTCGACACTATTGAATGGCCTTACCTTTGGGCAGTATTGGCCAAAATGGGTTTCCGGCCCTAACTACATAAACTGGGTACGACTTCTGTATAACGAACCCCTAGCCCAAGTGGTGGTCAACAATAAGTTATCAGCTACCTTCCATCTGAGTCGGGGAACCCGTCAAGGCTGCCCGCTTTCGCCTCTCCTCTTCGCCTTGGCCCTGGAGCCTTTGGCAGCCTGGATCCGTAGGGATCCCAGGATACGAGGACTAGAATGGTCTCCCGGCTGGGAGGACCGAATCTCCCTCTACGCAGACGACCTGTTGCTTTATCTGGCCTCGCCTAGGAAATCCCTTATAGTGGTCTTAGATATCCTGGCGGTATTCGGTCGATACTCTGGATTCTCTATCAACTGGAGCAAGTCGCTCTTGTTTCCTTTGTGGGGCGATCCACCCGTCCCTCCCACGAACTGCCCCATACAAATCAGCACGGCAGGCTTCAAATATCTGGGGATTTTCATTTCGCTAGATCCCGCAATCCGGTACACTCAAAACCTTCTCCCCCCCCTTCGCAAGCTTAAAAGCGATATTGCCAGCTGGAGGTCGCTACCCCTCTCCCTTCTGGGCAGAGCCGCCCTATTCAAAATGATGTCCCTGCCTAGATTTCTATACACCTTGCAAAACACCCTGGATCCTGTTCCCGCCAAATATTTCAAGGAAATTGAGGGTCTACAGAGAGACCTGTTGTGGGATGGAAAACCTCGAATTGCCCTGACCAAACTAACACTGAATTGGTATGACGGTGGTATTAGCCTCCCAGATATCAAGAAATACTACTGGGCGGCTCACCTAGCAGCCATCAACCACGGCATGTATGGCCGTGCAGACGATCCCGGATACGCCATGGATAAATGGCTCCTCCCAGGTGGTAATTATAACAGGGCGCTATACTCCACGGCCCAGACGATATACCTTGACTGGCCCCACCAAACATTCTGTCCAGATTTGGCATGACGTTATCGCCTCACTGGGATGGAAAAACACGCTGACATTAGCCACTCCACTTTGGGACTCAGAAAGATTGGGCGACTTATGGAAATCGAAGGGTTTTGACAGATGGGACCTTATCGGTATCTCACACATTAGGGACCTTTGGGGGGCTGGGGGGTCAAATCCTTTGACACGCTCCAGGCGGACTACGATCTGGCAGCCACCGAGTGTTTCCGCTACCTGCAGGTCCTGCACTCACTGCAATCTTCGCTACCTAAGGGACTTTCCCTCCAGAGGCCTCTCCGCTGGAGGACAGAATATTAGACGGCCACCTTCCCGAGAAAACCATCTCCCTGATTTATAAAAAGTTAATTAACAACATGGAGAGTCCCCTTCAATCACTCCGTGAGAAATGGATGCAGGATGGGGTGGAGGTGGATGACGAGGACTGGCAGATGGCAGTGTCTTCCCCAGAGAGGTCGCTATCCCGGCACGTTTGAGGCTGGTACAGCTTAAAATCCTCCACAGAATTTATATGACAGGACCCCGTTTGGTACACATGGGATGGTCAGATAATGGGAACTGTAGGCGGCGATGTGGTCACGTGGGGACATTCATACACATAATTTGGGAGTGCGAACATATCATATCCTTCTGGCTCAAGATCCATGACACTATTAATGCGGTACTACGGGTTCACCTCCGTCCAGAGGCAAGACGATGCCTCCTCAATCTGTGGGAACCTACAGATCTCAACACAAATCAGACACGGTGGGCTACACTGGGATTCATGCTGGCAAAACGCAACATTGCTCAACTATGGGGGCCACACTACCACCCACACTGGCAGCATGGGAGAAGAACCTTGACTGGTGCATGTTTCGGGAGAAAACAGTCTACCTGGCAAGAGGGTGCCCCAAAAAATGGTCCCGGATATGGAGCCCCTGGAATGCCTACCGGGGAGAGATATGTGTGCCTCCTGATTGTCACGAACAAAATGACCCCCACACCCTGTAACATTCCTCTACCATGTAGAAATCCGACGTATTTCCTCCTGTACCGACTGTAATGTATGATTTGGCTAACCCTCTGCAATGTTTATTGAAACCGATGTATGTTTAATAAAAAGAATTATAAAAAAAAAAAAAAAAAAGGGTTTGTGGTGCTGAAATCACGATCTTCCCAGCTTTCAGGGACTGAGAGACTTTTGTCAGAAAACCAACATTTTTCACACAGTTTTAGCATTTTACTGGGACATAGCCTATTTTTGCTATTTTTGTGTGCTTTCAACCTCCTTCCAGTTAATGGTAAAAATGGGTATGAAAGCAATGATGGATCATGGAAAGCTATACATTTCTGAAAAGTAGACAAAATTCCATATTCAGCAAGGGGTCAATTGTGTAGATCCTTCAAGGTCGTATAGAAACTAACAGTTGAAAATAGGAAAAATTTTAAATGAGTTAAAAAAAACAGCCATTTGTGCCAACGTTTTCACCTGTTACTTCTTCTAAGTATGACAGATTTTTGAAAGCAATATACCGTTACATCCGCTGGACCCTTCTGGTTGTGGGGATATATAGGACTTGTAGGTTTGTTGTGTACTTTATTGGGTGTCCATAAACGGGCTTTCTAGAATCATGTCCTTATATAGGCACAATCCAACCTGCCCTTATATAGGCATAAAATCCCAGACCTTATTTAGGCATAAACCATGCATACCAAATACAGGCATGGATTCCGACATCCGTCCACCCTAGCGTCTCAACGAGTCCATGATAAAACAGACCCTCAGGCTGCGGGAGTTTCCCTTGCCCAGGACTATTGATTTCTTCAAGGACTCATACATTATGCATGAACCTCTATTCCTTAAGGGATTCATTCATGACGTCTTTCGCTACCCAACTTACGTCAATGCTAACATTTTCAGGTATAAATATACCTTCCCAAACCCCTGTAAATCAGAGGAGACCTCGACTTCAGAGGAGCCCGATTCCCGGCCGGACGCACTGAGAAGACGCTGTCATTCCTGCACGCAGAGAGTCCAGCTTCCAGTGATCTAACTTCCCTTGCGGGGTGTTGGAGTTCGAGTCCGGATAGAGATTCCTACCTCTCTCATTCTTCAGGTATGGAGCAGACTAGAACCTAGAGGGACTCTTGGCTTACTAGACTCTTGGCATACTAGGCGTAACTTACTCTTAGTATACTCTAGTCAGGAATACAGCACCTACTTCTACTTTTCCCTACACCTAGGAAAGGTTAGGCACACTGGGTAGAACTAGGATAGAAACGCATCGTATGAGTACTCGCATTTTTAGGCTGTGTCATTTTATGTAAATGCATATATGCTGAAAAGATAATGCTAACGCAGTATTATTTATTTCTACTGCTCACCTTGTACATTATTTATCTCGCATACTGTCTTGTGATCGTAACAGCACATCTAACTTACAACAGAAACAAGACTGTTCAATAAACCTTTTATTGAAACGCCCGTCTGTTATTTCTGTGTGACTTTGAGAATAACTGAATCATGCACAACTGAGCTGAGTGAAATAGTTATCTATTGTTTCTACGACTCTGGGACACGTCCTGATTCTGTAAGGGAAACACAGTGGTCATGTTTTGCGGCTGCCAGAAACTAATCCCTTCTTGTTGTCAAGAAGTTTCTAGTGGCCTCTGAGCTAGCTGGCACAAGTAATTAAGTTTAATATACTCGATAGGGACATACCGACCTTAGTCCTATGTCAAACCTATAGGATATATTATTCCAATGCGCAGAGCCTATTAGGGAAATAGGAGCTACACTACATGGCGCCCAACGTTTGGTAAGGCAGTAATTCAACGTTAGAGACTGAGTAACTCAGCTGTGCATATATTCTTTTCTCTCTCAGAGACCCCTACCCATATACTCCAAAAGACGTCTGGAGTGGGCAGGGATAGTATCCGCCACGGCTACATAGGGAAGACCCCTATATATTAGCTGTTTGGTTTGCTTAACGTTGAAGGATACAGTGTTCCACAATATTGTGCACCTTATCTTTGTTTCCTTGAAATTTGTTCTACATTTTTCATAAAACAAAATGTCCTTAAACGGGGACAATCCCGCCGGAAACGGTGGAGCTGCGGCTGATGCAGCCCAAGCAGCACTTTTTAACAACACAGGTTTAAATGAAACCGAGGAGGGTGTCATTGACATCGCTCCAAACTTAAGAAGAGCCATTACTCTAAAACTTATAAAACATGGCCTACCACCGAGAGGAGGTAGAGCAGTTTTCGTGATTGAGGCACATGAATCCTTTCAGACAGAGGTATTCTATTCATGGGTAATTCTTCCTGAATCCAATCCAGTAACACACTTGTTTCACTTCTACAAAGAAGATGAACCACCAGAGGAATACATTCCTTTCGAGGATATCGAGATTCCATTAACATACCAGGAGCATCAGCTCTGGTTTAAAGGCGCCCTAAAACATAACAAAAATATAACCAGGCTCGGTCCACTAGGTAGACCAGGAGCAACTTGGCCGATTTTAGCCGGCTACACACCTCATCCAGACATCGAAATAATGTCAGACGAGGAAATACTTAATCAACTCACAGAGTTAATAAAAATCTACAGACAGTTGGTTCAATATGTCATGCGGACTTTCACAGTCCAACCACCATTAACAATTCCAAATCATACTCCTCCACAGGCGAGTACATTAAAAATTACACCACAGACTCTATACGCAGTCATGGGTAAAATGCCCACTAAGCAGGAGCAAATTCCATTTTGGATAGCTCAAAAAATTACTCAAATCGAAGCAGTATTTCCAAATACTAGCCCGCATGAGAAACACAGAATCCTAACCATTAGTTTACCAATGGGGATCACACCACAACTGGAAGACTGCACCACTTGGGGCTCAGTCTTTGCTGCCATCTACACTAAAACACACGGCATTCCGTCAATTGCGGTAATACCTGATGTCCTAAAACAAATTCAAAACGAATACGGGGCAGAGCCTGCTTTAAATTTAGGTATGAAATTACTGAAAAATTTCGACCAGGTCTCAACAATAATATTATCAAATATTAAAGGGGAGGCAGCAGCAGTGGCGATCCGACAAAAACTAAGGGAATTTGATGTTACAGAACATCAAACAGAGCTACCCAGAATTATAGAACAATCTTATGCAGAATTAGGCAGAGATAGTTTGGGTGGGAAACCAGCTAAACCAAAACTATCTGAAAGTCCTGAGAAGGACTCAATTAAACAAACTCCTACATCTTCTAAAATGAAGTGGGAGTCTAATAAACAAAATTCAAATGAGAAAAGATCTCAATCCCGAGGTAGGTCTCCTCAAAAGGAGCCCTCTGAAAGGAGGTACAACCTCAGGAATAGGGATAATCTGAGAAAACCTGATAGGTATCAAGATAATGATACACGTTCCTCTCGTCCCTTTCAGGTCTCATCACAGACTTCGGAAAGAAGAGGACGAACAGAACATAGAGAAGAACGCGTGAAATCGAAAGACGACAAGCACGCAACAAAAATTAAAACTAAACCTCAATTCTCCAAAAAGAAAGTAGCAGGTCTAATAGTAAGACATGCCGAGAATTCTGAGAACTCAACTCAGGAACGGAGAATGGGCTCAGACAATGCTGGACAGTGCAGCAGAAGTCACAATAGCTCGCCAGAACCTGATGGAACTTCTGGAGATAGTGGACTTGAATGAGTACATTACAGTAGAGACTGTAGACACCAGGGTTAGTACTCCACAAAGGTTATATGAAATAACACTCCGGATGGAGGGAGACAGACCTAGACAGGTTAAAACACTTTTTTGGGAAAAACTATCGAAGGGTTATGACATACTTCTAGCAGAAAAAGACTGGCCACCACAATTTGTCAGGGAGTGCCCACACGGCGAGGACATGATTATGCCTGCCTTCTCCAATTACATACCAATTCACTTAAAATATACATATGCCAGAAAATGGGCAGTGGCCCAGGCTCCAGCATTATATAAAAATCATGTAGGATGGGATGAGGACTCACCTCACCATAAAATAAATCTGAAACATGAACCAACTGCACAACGGCAGTATCCTATTAAGCAAGAAGCTAAAAAACAGGTCAGGGAGATCTTAGATCAACTTGAATACCAAGGGGTGATTGAACCATGCACCTCCTCCATGAACAATCCTTTGTTTCCTGTCTCCAAACCAGACAATACATATCGTCTAGTTTTGGACTACAGACATTTAAACACTTGTTCTAAAACTTTTGCAGTGCAGAATGCACACAGTACAGCATTAATGAATAACATTGTGCGTAAAAAATACAAAACAACATTAGACATCTCAAACGGTTTCTTTTGTCAAAATATAGCACCTGAAAGTAGGTACTTAACGGCATTCTCCATAATGGGGACCCAGCGTCACTTTTGTCGACTCCCACAAGGGTTCAAAAACAGCCCAGGTTTATTCTCAGCGAGGGTAACGGAGTTACTACAAATTTATGACAACGAGGCATTGTCCTATGTCGATGACATCTATCTGACAGACGATGACTTGGAAAGACACTTGAACAGGGTGAGCACCATTATACTGGGATTCGCCTCTGAGGGCTACAAGTTCAACTTTAAAAAGTCTCGAATTGCCCATCTCAATGTCCTATTTTTGGGATATGAGCTTTCAAGTGAAGGCAAGAGCTTGGCAGCTAACTTTCTAGAGAAATGTGCGCTGCTCCAACCTCCAAAAACGCTAAAAAACTTACAATCCATACTGGGATTCCTAAATTTTGGAAGAACATACATTCTAAACTACGCAGAAAGGGTTAAACCTCTCTACGCATTAATCAAACCTGATTTTTCAAATAAAAATTGGACACAGGAACACACAGAAATTTTGCGTTCACTCCAGGCTAACATGTTAGCAACAAATCACTTACAAACACGCGTAAGTCAAAGAAATTTGGTGATTCGAATAATTTCGGGTCAATGTGGATTCACTTACTTAACCTTTAATGAGGGTGAGAAAGTACCAATTGCATACAAATCACATTTGTATACACAAGCGGAAATGCGCTTCAGTTCAACTGAAAAAATTCTGACAGCAGTTCAAACAGCTGTAGCAAAAGAAAGAGCCTTAGCCCAAGGGAAACGCATAATTGTCGTTACCCCAGTACCGGCTTTAGAAGCGGTCACAAAAGCGAGCATTCCAAATGCTAAAGCTTTACATCCGAGATGGATACAGTGGGTTAATTCTCTTGCTGCAACTGATGTTGAATATGTTTTTGATCCAGATTTAAAGACACAGGCATTTCTCCAATATGAACAAGAATGTCCTCTGCCCACTGAGATTCTGCCTCTCGATCAGTATGAATTCATAATTTACACTGACGGATCCGCACAGCCCGCAACAGGGAGTAAGCAAGCTTACAGTGCAGCATGTGCTATCGTTAAAGGTCGCATGCGAAATGGCATCTTCAGACCTATGGTCACAAAAACTCAATCACTAGGTGATTGTACAGCTCAGCGAGCTGAACTACAGGCATTCAAACTGGCACTTGAGAGTACGGATCGAGAATTCCTCACACTGATAGTGTGCGATTCCTTTTACTGTGTTCAGTCGTATAATGATTATATACGAACCTGGCTTGAAAATGGTTTTAAAGATGCGAAAGGTGGCACAATTAAGCACAAACTGCTTTGGGAACAAGTAGTTCAGTTGAAAAACGAACTACCAAAGGCTCACGTGATTCACACACTGAGTCATCAGCGTGATGGCGTTCACGTTGCAGGGAATTCATTGGCTGACGAAGCCGCAAAGGGGGCTGTTCAGACGGCTTCCGTAGCTGCGATCACTCGTTCAAAAACAAAAATAGACGGTGAGATAATGTTAGCTGTCAATGCATCAAGCAAAGGCAGCAGTGCAGCGTTACCAAAAAGTTTCCACTCAAGTACTCTTATGTAATTGATGCGAATAACGTTCCTTTTGCTCGAATCCCTGGAGTGGGGGATAGGGTAATTCCAAACATGGAACGAAGAGCAGCCTTGATTTATGAAACACATTTGGGGGAGGGTCTGTCACATCAAGGGATCTCAAAAACAATTTTGACATTAAAAGAGATGTACTGGTGGCCTGGAATGAATACACACATTCACATATTCATCAACAACTGCTTAGACTGTAAATTACAGCGAGAGAGCCACCAGACACCGTGCTGTGAATGCGGCAGCCCAGTACAGACACCACTGTTAGACAGCATTAGGCTATCTACTCGCCAGCGTCCTACTGGACAAAGGCGTTCCCACAAATACTGAATCTAGGTTCCTATGGTTATGGCCTCAGCGCTCGGCTGACGCTCGAACTGTTATAAAAGATTTGCGAGTCTTTATCGGCACATACGCAATAGGCACGCTACATTCTGACCAGGGTCCTGCGTTTAGCTCTAGGGCTTACAAGGAGGCCAGTCTGGGCGTTGCATTGTGGTACTCCTCTCCATTCCATCCTGAGGGAAATTCTGTTGTAGAAAGGAAAAACCGGGACATAAAGCAGTCTATAACAGCTAGGGTATTAGGCTCGGGTGACGGGTGGGTCAAACACCTCATTAGCGTTCAGCGCTCACTTAACAATTTGCCAAGAAGTTCTCTAGGGGGGTCACTCCATATGAGGTCCTATTTGGGACAAGAATGTGGGTTCCAGACTTAGAACACGTAGGCACAGTGGTGGACATGAAAACATTTGATATCAAAGATCGTTTGGCTGTTTTACAGGATCTTAACAAATTAAGAACGAAACAAAGCAACATATCCCTACAGCCAACCACCACTGGGGAAAAATCGGCGGTCCCAGCAAGGCCTTTCTGGATTCCAAAAGTTGGGGATCTAGTCAGAGAAAAATAGCGGACAAGAAGGAATTTGGACCTTCTTACAGACAACCGGTACCTGTTCTAGCTGTTCAAGGAACAAGGACAGTACTTCTGCCGCCCCTTGCTGGAAGAAAGGAGAAAAGATTTGTGTCAATCGACCTGATCAAACCACAGTATGTGGCCAATACTAAGCAGTAGGCCTCGTGGACTCCGACCTAGTAGCAGACGCACTCCTCTCGCTACTATTCAAGAGGTTCAGACTGAAAGACTGATCACGATCGAGAATTCAGCTGTAACAAATGAAGGACTAAGCAACCAAGCTATGGAACTCATCCCTCTTGACAACCAAATAACAGTTCGTCCAAATACACCTGTCTACACCAACGTGACTCGTGAAGAACTGGTTCCTGTGATTTCAACGAATCCTGATGCAATTCCAACAATTGACAGAACTGCTTCTGGCTATTTCATTGACTTTGATACGTTCTCAGAAGATCCAAGCGAACCTGAAACGACGCCAGCATCATCAAAACTCAAGCAGCAAGTACAAGACTTTATTCACTTCCTGAAAAAGACTTATCTGGTTTCTCCATGGATTGAATTCTGGATTACATCTGGACTTTTTGTTTTCCTGCTCTGGCTAGCTTTGGTAACAACTGTAAGCGTGCTTATAAGTGGCAGATACATCCATGTGAACAGTGAAGGAAAAGACGTGAATGTACTTTTGAAACCACATAAATCTTCCCATCGTGAAGCAAGAGACTTGTCATCAGTGAACATCACAGCTGTTCCTATACAGGATGGTATAGTGTGGGACAAAACAGATTATGAAATCTTCGGTCCAAGTGAACAATTGAACATTCCACATTTATTTAAAAATTTCACTAAGTGATTTAATTACATCCAGTACCTATTCAGATGATTGGGACTTAGAAACTGTTCAAAATATAATGTTTGATCTAGAAAAATCTGCTGCATTTTCTAAAAATGAATTTTTAGAGGGTTCATCTGGTTACGAAGAATTGTATTGTTATAACCACTATGGTCATCATTATTTGCACAAAACTGCATATCCAAGAAATGTGTTTATGTTTAATCAATGGGAACATTGTCCAACACCACCACAAGGTAGTTCGAAAACTTTTGCTAGTAAATTTCCATATTTTTCAGGTTATAATACATCTGACCCGGAAACGTTTTACTATAAAAATGTAAACAAAACAGGACTGAAAATTATGTTAACAAATACGAAACAGATTTACTCTGAAGCATTTATTGCCCAACTGTCTATACAGGGTTTCGACTTATGGAAAGACACGATTGAGACAAAAACTGTCTGGGGTAGTAAAGATTGGCAAGTACAGGGTATAGAAGCTTTATTTAGAGCCTGTATTATCCCTGAACAAATAATGTTTTTGAATGACACCGTCCAACAGACATCTTGTCTTGGATTAGCCAAGATCAAAGAGATGAAAACACCTTCTGTGCCAACACCTGCCAGTGATAATAATACAAAGGCAGTGGTGACAGTTGACAATATACTACAACTCAACAGAACTCATCCGAATTGGAAGAAATGGTTGATCTGGCCCACAGACACAAACAACTGTCAGGAAAGGTTCTTGAACAAAACTCAGGGTTTAACTATTCATAGGCCAGACCCAAGATATGTCCAAAGACAACATCCGGGGGTAGTAACAACATACAGTGTAGGTAAATTATGCCTCGATTGGCTGCATAAATCTACACTACAGGATGTGAAGCAACACTTAACCTTACTTAAAGAGGACGCAGATCTTAGGGAATTCTTGCTTGGACCAAGAAAACCGCGTCAAAAACGTTTCATATATGCCGGCATCTATGCTGCTTATAACGAAGCATGGAAAGTGTCACAGATGGAGGCTGCAGAACGAATACGTGAACTTGATCGTATTAATTTAGAGAAAACACTCTCTGTAGTCGACAATGGGTTAACAACTTTGTCCTCCAGGATTTATTCATTGGATGGCATTGTATCCTCTGCTATCGACATTCTAGAACATGATTTGGCTATGTTACAACAAGGTCAGTCTCAATTACGTTCTATTGTGTTATTGACATGGACGCTGCAATCTTTGCGAGCGGGCTATGTGCCTTGGCGTTTCATCAACACGTCGTCTCTGTTTGCAGAATACAATCTCACTGATAAACAGGTCGAATTGGCACAAAGAGGAGCGAGGTATACAGTGCTAAGCATTGAAAAAATGGAAAAACTACCGTTTACAGTGGCAGAAAAACCAGCTACAGAATGGGTTATTCATGGCAAAATAACATTACCTGTGACAACTTTTCAGTTTCAGTATTGCCTCAGACAGATGCAAGCAGGCAAATATGAAAGGTTGGGTAAGGAATACATTAAGATATCTTGGAATTTACCATATACACATAGATGTTGGAGTGGGGATCGTGAAGTGTATCTTAGCGGTATCAACTGTAAACATGCGCTGACCGGTTCACTCATTTGCCAGGACATTATTTTACACGGGGCTTGTAATGGTTCTGTGGCAAACTTGTCTTGCCATCAGCACGGTTCACCAGCTGCTGTGATTAATCCAGCGTTTGGACAACTTTCGAATGGGAGTTACCTCATGTTGAATGATCAGAGCTGCTGTGGAATGTTGCCAGGCATCCCATATCTAGTAACGGTCAACTCCAGGGTCACTTGCTGTATGCAAGTATTGTTTCCCCCAATAGACACAGTCAGGGAGTCGCCTTTATGGCCTTCGCTGAACGTCTCTTTTATAAGATTTGATACTTTAAGCAGAATGAAAGCCATGCTTTTACAGCAAACAGTGCCTTTGACCTCGGCCAGAGAAACCTATGATCTACAAGTTGCAAGGACTTCGGCTGAGATACAGACTTTAATACGTACAAACTGCCCTATACATTTCGTAGAAATGATATCACGTATCTTTAACATGTCAGATACAACAGGAATTGTACATGTATTTAAGAGCATTTGCACCGGTCTATTAGCACCGTTCCAGGCAATACTTGGAATCATTCCGAACTTTGCACATTCGGTGCTTGGTGGCATACCATTAATTCTCGCGCTTGTTGCCGGAATTTTATTCATCTGTCTGCTATTACGCTATGGCCAGTCGATTCGCCGAAATCACTCCGAGCGAAATGGAGAAAGCTCTCCTTGAAAGAAAGTGCCGTGAGTGAATAGTACAGCTATTGGGCATGACTCGTCTACGGGACCTTAATACCACATGGTTCCTGTCATTCCGACCAATCTGGCATGATTGCATCTTACCTGTTCTACGCTGCCTGCTATGCGGTGAAGAATGCGTGTTGGACGCCTGTCTAACATATCCATCAGCTGCGCCAAAGGATGTCGATGCTTTGCTGGACCCGATAACGGCCCATGCTCTGTGTTGTCCCCAGAGGCTTCCAATCCTGATGTCAGCATTCATTGAGATCTCACAGTCGCCTCCTGCTGCTGCTGAGGTACGAGAAACAACTCCAGGCACACAGGTAACAACGGACGCGAACATTGCTGCTGCTACCTATGCTGAGAGCGATGCTTCCCATCTTTGTGCGATCAATCTTCTACACGAGGTGTTCCAACTTACACCAGCGGCAATAGATGATGTTTTGTCTATTGAAGTAGATGATCTCATGTTTACACCAGACCCGTAAACTGACTCTGATTCGGCATACTCTGTTCCAGTACAACAGCAACCATTTGGCCTTCATTTTTCAAACCCTTGGAACTTTACCAAATTTGAACTTTTTGTCCCATTTTTTCGAACAAAAATGGCACTCCAATCTGCTTAAAGTAGAACTAGCCTTATAATACAGACTTGGCAGTACTTCCAGGGACACTTAGTCATCTTGTGTGTCTAACTCAGTTCATTTAAGTTTCATGACAGGAAATGACTTTTGATTTTGAACACACTTATCGATCATTTTAGTCATATGTAAATATTGCTTTTGTATTTCATTCCGACTGCATTAATTTCATACTTTATGCTGGAAATGAAAAACACTGCTTGATGATGTACAGAAACATTTGCATTTTAATGTATCTTTTAAACAAAAAAGCTTTTTTAGGATATGTTTTACTATGCGGTACTCCATTTTAATGTTTAGCATTTTAAATGTTTAGCATTTTAGTATTGTTGTATACACAAAAGAGGAGTGGGTGTTGTGTACTTTATTGGGTGTCCATAAACGGGCTTTCTAGAATCATGTCCTTATATAGGCACAATACAACCTGCCCTTATATAGGCATAAAATCCCAGACCTTATTTAGGCATAAACCATGCATACCAAATACAGGCATGGATTCCAACATCCGTCCACCCTAGCGTCTCAACGAGTCCATGAAAAAACAGACTCTCAGGCTGCGGGAGTTTCCCTTGCCCAGGACTATTGATTTCTTCAAGGACTCATACATTATGCATGAACCTCTATTCCTTAAGGGATTCATTCATGACGTCTTTCGCTACCCAACTTACGTCAATGCTAACATTTTCAGGTATAAATATACCTTCCCAAACCCCTGTAAATCAGAGGAGACCTCGACTTCAGAGGAGCCCGATTCCCGGCCGGACGCACTGAGAAGACGCTGTCATTCCTGCACGCAGAGAGTCCAGCTTCCAGTGATCTAACTTCCCTTGCGGGGTGTTGGCGTTCGAGTCCGGATAGAGATTCCTACCTCTCTCATTCTTCAGGTATGGAGCAGACTAGAACCTAGAGGGACTCTTGGCATACTAGACTCTTGGCATACTAGGCGTAACTTACTCTTAGTATACTCTAGTCAGGAATACAGCACCTACTTCTACTTTTCCCTACACCTAGGAAAGGTTAGGCACACTGGGTAGAACTAGGATAGAAACGCATCGTATGAGTACTCGCATTTTTAGGCTGTGTCATTTTATGTAAATGCATATATGCTGAAAAGATAATGCTAACGCAGTATTATTTATTTCTACTGCTCACCTTGTACATTATTTATCTCGCATACTGTCTTGTGATCGTAACAGCACATCTAACTTACAACAGAAACAAGACTGTTCAATAAACCTTTTTATTGAAACGCCCGTCTGTTATTTCTGTGTGACTTTGAGAATAACTGAATCATGCACAACTGAGCTGAGTGAAATAGTTATCTATTGTTTCTACGACTCTGGGACACGTCCTGATTCTGTAAGGGAAACACAGTGGTCATGTTTTGCGGCTGCCAGAAACTAATCCCTTCTTGTTGTCAAGAAGTTTCTAGTGGCCTCTGAGCTAGCTGGCACAAGTAATTAAGTTTAATATACTCGATAGGGACATACCGACCTTAGTCCTATGTCAAACCTATAGGATATATTATTCCAATGCGCAGAGCCTATTAGGGAAATAGGAGCTACACTACAGGTTCACCAAGAACCCGAGGAACCCAGAGCCAATAACTAAGCAGCGTCTTGCAATGGTTTTTTATTGTGTACCGGGTATATAGCAATTCATTTGGGAAAATATAAACAGGAAAAAATCGGTATGAAAGACGCCTATGTATTTCTGAAATGGGAACAAAATATAGAGTTTAGAAACCGTAGCTATTTGCACATCTCCGAAATTGCGGGTACCCATACCAGCATGTGAATTATAGGACATTTTTCAAAGTGACTTCTTTTTTACACATTGTCTTACATTTGGAAGGCAGAAATGCATTGAAAGTCAATAGGTAATAACAGTTGCTCTACAATTCTGAGTTCCCCGAAGTTTCCTGATACAAATGGTACCTCACTTGTGTGGGTAGGTGTAGTGCCTGCGACAGGAAATGGCCCAAAACACAATGTGGACACACCACATTTTCACAGTGAAAACTGATCCTTTTTTTGCAAAGTGCCTAGCTGTAGGTTTTGAACCCTAGCTCTGCCGGCACCTAGGGAAACCTAGCAAACCTATACATTTTTAAAAACTAGACACCCAGGGGAATCCAGGATGGGGGGACTTGTCTGGCTCTCACCAGGTTCTGTTACCCAGAATCCCATGCAAACCTCAAACTTTGTCAAAAAAAACACATTTTCCTCACATTTCTGTGGTGAAAAGTTCTGGAATCTGCGTGGATCCACAAAATTCCAACCACCCTGCATTCCCAAAGTCTTCCGAGAAAAATGGTACCTCACTTGTGTGGGTAGGCCTAGTGCCCGCGACAGGAAACGACCCAAAACGCAACGTGGACACACCACATTTTCACAGTGAAAACTGACCCTTTTTGCGCAAAGTGCCTAGCTGTAGATTTTGAACCCTAGCTCTGCCGGCACCTAGGGCAACCTAGCAAACCTATACATTTTTGAAAACTTGACACCAGGGGAATCCAGGATGGGGTGACTTGTCTGGCTCTCACCATGTTCTGTTACCCAGAATCCCTTGCAAACCTCAAACTTTGTAAAAACAAAACACATTTTCCTCACATTTCTGTGGTGGAAAGTTCTGGAATCTGCGTGGATCCACAAAATTCCACCCATCCCGCATTCCTCAAAGTCTTCCGAGAAAAATTGTATCTCACTTGTGTGGGTAGGCCTAGTGCTCGCGACAGGAAACGGCCCAAAACGCAACATGGACACACCACATTTTCACAGTGAAAACTGACCCTTTTTGTGCAAAGTGCCTAGCTGTAGATTTTGAACCCTAGCTCTGCCGGCACCTAGGGCAACCTAGCAAACCTATACATTTTTGAAAACTTGACACCAGGGGAATCCAGGATGGGGTGACTTGTCTGGCTCTCACCAGGTTCTGTTACCCAGAATCCCTGACAAACCTCAAACTTTGTCCTTAAAAACACATTTTCCTCACATTTTTGTGGTGGAAAGTTCTGGAATCTGCGTGGATCCACAAAATTCCACCCATCCCGCAGTCCCCAAAGTCTTCCGAGAAAAATGGTATCTCACTTGTGTGGGTAGGCCTAGTGCTCACGACAGGAAACGGCCCAAAACGCAACGTGGACACACCACATTTTCACAGTGAAAACTGACCCTTTTTTTGCAAAGTGCCTAGCTGTAGATTTTGAACCTAGCTCTGCTAGCACCTAGGGAAACCTAGCAATTCGATACATTTTTAAAAACTAGACACCCAGGGGAATCGAGGATGGGGTGACTTGTCTGGCTCTCACCAGGTTCTGTTACCCAGAATCCCATGCAAACCTCAAACTTTGTATTAAAAAACACATTTTCCTCACATTTCTGTGGTGAAAAGTTCTGGAAACTGCGTGGATCCACAAAATTCCAACCACCCTGCATTCCCAAAGTCTTCCGAGAAAAATGGTACCTCACTTGTGTGGGTAGGCCTCGTGCACGCGACAGGAAACGGCCCAAAACGCAACGTGGACACACCACATTTTCACAGTGAAAACTGACCCTTTTTAGGTCGAGCCTAGAGTAGCGCGCAAGCGCTGCTTCTGGCGAAGACTTTATGTAGTGGGGTTTTCAAAGCTGACCAGACGCTCGTGCGTCATGGCCTTTTCCCTGCGGTTACGCGCGCGGCACACATCTGTTTCCAATTATCGTGCCCAGACGCGGGCGCAATAATTGGAAACACATGCCGGCCGTGCGGGCAAAAGGCCATGACGCACGAGCGTCTAGTCAGCTCAGCAGGCTGCCGCGCTCGCTCGCCCCCGCTCCTCTCTTGTTAAATATAATGCTGCAAAGGTAATGTTTTTAAATAGGCACATAGTTCAAGTCTGGAAAGGGAAGATAAGATTTTGCTCTGCAAGGATTAAGGGAAAAACATGAAGTATGACAACTGTGAGAGGCATTCAAAATATGCGCTGGGGCTGCTGTGCTGGGTGAACAGACCCCTCCCTCTTGGATAAGCGGTTACATCAGCCAGGATTAGCCACTCGCCAGACTGAAGAGACCTGTACAGTCATGCCAGCGAAAATAAGAGGTGTTTGCTTAGAATACGTGGAGGAAGCCCCCAGACAACCCGGGCACCCTACATTCAACAGCTGAACATAGCCAGGCTTGGTCGGAGGGGTGGAGGGTGCGCCGAGGGGGGAGTTTGGGGGTTATCGCTCGACGGAATGTCAGGCAGAAAAAAAGCACACCTTTAAGCTGGTTGTGTTTTTAAGTCACAGGTTCCAACTCATCAGCCCCGAGCGGGACGTATTAGGCAAAAGAATGGATATCTAAGAGGGAAATAAAAATAAGTCACGGGCGATTACCACGTTTTAAGCATCGATGTAGCTCCTCCCTCGGTTGAGAAGTCAGTTCAAGGCCAAGTGCGTAAAGAGCGTACGAATGAATGAAGCTTCGGGTTTCGTCATCACACACTGGTGAAATCCGCCTAAACGTGACCTTCACACACGCACACTCACATACAGCCTTCGATGGATTGATTGCAGGGTACCTGCTGCCAGCACCGCAGGTTACTTCCGCCTCTGCTGGAACTGACGTCTTTACATTGCTCAGGATCCACGCGCTGCTCGCTGCTATAAGAAGCTCTGCTCATATTGACCCCCGACCTCCTCCTCCCTCAACGTTGAAGGGAGCACTTCCTACATGAGCAATCTGCAGCTTGCCATAGGCTGCAACGGCGGAGCGGTGCTATATACATCCTCACGCCACGGGAGGCGAAACACAGCACTCTCTTTTTTTTGTTCAATAACTTTATTGGTCATAAAAGAGCAGATTTTCACATGGAATGTTTATTCACAGCGGCCCGAACCTAGCCAATCTTGTTTCTCCTTTGCATTCTGACGCACTTGCACTTCTTTCTTTCCTTCTTTCATTCTTACCTTCTTTTTATTGCCTTGTTTCTTCCCTTTATTGCCTTTATTCCCTTTATTTTTTCTTCTTTCTTTTTTTGCTTCTCTTTCTTAACTTCTTTCTTTTGTTCTTTCTTTTTTGCCTTCTTTCCTTTCTCCTTTCCTTCCTTCTTCCTTCATTTGTTCCTTCTTTCTTTCATTCTTGCTTTCTTTCTTCCTTCTTTCTTTCTTTCCTTCCTCTTTTCTTTTTTGTCTTCTTTCCTATTTTCCTTAATTTTTCTTTCCTTCTTTCTTTTCTTCTTTCTTTCTTTTTTCAATCTCATTTATTTTCCTTGTTCCTTTTTGCCTTCCTTCCTTCTTTCGTTCTAGCCTTCCTTTTCCTTTCTTTCTTTGTTTTGTGTCTTCTTTCCTTCTCCCTTTTTTGGCTTCTTTCATTCTTTCTTCCCTGTTGTCCTTCTTTCTTTTCCTACTTTTTTGCCTTCTTTCCTTTTTTCTTCCCATCTTTTTTCTCCCTTCCCTATTTCTTTCTCTTTTGCCTTCTTTCATTTTTTTTCTTTCTTTCCTTCTGTCTTGCCTTCTTTCCTTTCCTTCTTTCTGGCCTCCTTTATTTTTTGCCTCCTTTCCCTTTTTCCTTCCTTCCTTCTTTCTTTTTGCATTGTTTCCTTTTCTTTCATTTTTTTCTTTTCTTTCTTCTTTCTTTCTTTCTTTCTTTCTTTCTTTTTCTTCCGTTCTCTCTTTCTTCCCTTCCTTCCCTTCTTTCCTTTCTTCTTTCTTTGCCTTCTACCTACTTTCCTTGTATCTTTGTATATTCTTTCTTGTATGCCTTCTTTCCTTCTTTCGTTTCTTCATTCCACCTTTCTTTACGTCTTTTTTTTGTTGCCTTTTTTCCTTTTTCTTTCTTTCTTTCGTTCCTTTTTTCCTCCCTTCTTTCTTTCATTTTTGCCTCCTTTCCTTGTTTTTTTCTTTTTTACCTTCTTTACCTTTCCTTCCAATCTTCCCTTTTTCTTTCCCTGTTTGATTCCTTTTTTAGGTCGAGCATTCGAGACCTCTGGTATATACTTTAGTATATACTTATTATATACTTATATGTGTATGTACTTTGTGGGGTCTGGAGATCAGCCCTAGGACTTGTCTGCTTCCGCTTAGGGACTTTTTTTCTGTTCAACTGCCTTGATAGAAAACGACCAGCAGAGGTTAGTAAAATACCAGAATTGCTTTCTGCTGAGTGATTTTATTTTGTTTATTTTTCTGGCAACTGCCTCTATTTAACTTGCTTGATAGAAAACGACCAGCTGAGGTCAGTAAAATACCAGAATCACTTTAGCATTCTCTAGATTCCAGTCCATAGAAATTGTCTTCCACGAGCACCCGTAGACAATAATATTTTTTTAAATCTTGTATTTTCAGTAATATGACCACTCAAGGCCCAGATTTTTATTAAAAACAGAGCTTTGGACTATACCATTTCCTGCTGAAAGGCAATATTTCTCTCCATGTGTTCCCATACCTGGCGTGTCACGCAGTTTGGTGCTTACCTTCCCTCCATGTTAAAGAAGAGTAGATGTTTCAGCACCCAGGCCAATGTGCTGCATAGCGAAATACATATAAGGTCCCAAAGGCGAGACCGATTGCATTGCAAATGCTTGTTGTGCAAAGTGCCTAGCTGTAGATTTTGAACCCTAGCTCTGCCGGCACCTAGGGCAACCTAGCAAACCTATACATTTTTTAAAACTAGACACCAGGGGAATCCAGGATGGGGTGACTTGTCTGGCTCTCACCAGGTTCTGTTACCCAGAATCCCTTGCAAACCTCAAACTTTGTAAAAACAAAACACATTTTCCTCACATTTCTGTGGTGGAAAGTTCTGGAATCTGCGTGGATCCACAAATTTCCTACCACCCAGCGTTCCCCCAGGTCTCCCAATAAAAATGGTACCTCAGTCGCGTGGGTGGGTTAAGTACCCGCGACAGGCAAGGGCCCAAAACGTATTGAGGAGACATCAAAATTACCTATCACAAAACAACCTGGTTTTGCAAGGGGAGTCACCTGGGTTTTTGGCCCCGGGCTTGGCGGCCATCTTAGGAAACCTACCAAACCCACACATTTCTGAAAACTAGACACCCGGGGGAGTCCAGCAAGGTATGGCTTGCGTGGGCCCCCAACGTTTTCCTACCCAGAACTCCCTGAAACCTCAAATTTAGCTGAAAAAATTACTTTTTTTCTCAAATTTCTGTGTGGGAAAGTTGTGGGATCACCGGACCAACACAAATTTCCTACCACCCAGCGTTCTCCCAGGTCTCTCGATAAAAATGGTACCTCAGTCGCATGGGTCAAGTACCCGCGACAGGCAAGGGCCCAAAACGTATTGAGGAGACATCAAAATTACCTATCACAAAACAACCTGGTTTTTGGCCCCGGGCTCGGCGGCCATCTTGGGAAACTTACCAAACCCACACATTTCTGAAAACTAGACACCCGGGAGAGTCCATCGAGGTATGGCTTACGTGGATCCCCCAACGTTTTCCTACCCAGAATCCCCTGCAAACCTCAAATTTAGTTGAAAAAAACACATTTTCCACATATTTTTGTGTGGAAACATCGTGCCGGCACAAATGTCCTAACCCACAGCGTTCCCCTCCCCAAGTGAGGTATCATTTAACTCGGGAGACTGAGGGGAACGCTGTGGGGTAGGAAATTTGTGGATCCATGCAGATTCCAGAACTTTCCCACACAGAAATTTGAGAAAAATTTGATTTTTTCAGCTAAATTTGAGATTTGCAGGGGATTCTAGGTAGGAAAACGTTGGGTGGTCCATGCAAGCCATACCTCGCTGGACTCCACTGGGTGACTAGTTTTCAGAAATGTGTGGGCTTGGTAGATTTCCCAAGATGGCCACCGAGCCCGGGGCCAAAAACCCAGGTGACCCCCCCTTGCAAAACCAGGTTGTTTTGTGATAGGTAATTTTGATGTCTCCTCAATACGTTTTGGGCCCTTGCCTGTCGTGGGTACTTGACCCACCCATGCGAGTGAAGTACCATTTTTATCAGGAGACCTGAGGGAACGCTGGGTGGTAGGAAATGTTTGGATCCATGCAGATTCCAGAACTTTCCCACACAGAAATTTGGGAAAAATTTGATTTTTTGTTCAGCTAAATTTGAGGTTTGCAGGGGATTCTGGGTAGGAAAACGTTGGGGGGGTCCACGCAAGCCATACCTCGCTGGACTCCCCCAGGTGTCTAGTTTTCAGAAATGTGTGGGTTTGGTAGGTTACCTACACCAGGGAAGCCGGGTGCATACGTGTGAAGTGGTGTCGGAAACCGCCGTCAAACCCAATGGAGGACTTCAGGAAAGTGCCGCTGCTGGAAGAGGAGAAAGTGTCCGTGGGAATCCAAACATGGTTTCTTGAAGAGAGTACCTGAAAGCAGACAGAGTCTATGCCACTCAGGAGTGACCAGGAGACTTGGAAGACGAATGCCCTCCGATGCCGGGTGCTTCAGGGAAGACGATGACCTTGACTCTGCAGCTGTGAGGACCAGGCGACGCTGAGGAAGACCAGGACCCGGGTATGAGCTGTCCCACAAAGGATGTCGAGTGCTGAGGGGTCGGTGTCCGGCGGCAGCACCAACAAGCCTTGGCAAAGGCAAGCCACGCAGGAATCAACGAAGAAGCAACGTCGGGACCAGCAAGGTCCAGGGGAGTCAGGGCAGGCCCGAGCAATTAGGGGAGCCCAAAAATAACAAGTGTGACTCTCAGGTGGACCCACAGGCCGGATGCACTGGAGTCGCGAGAGGACCTCAAGCAGCTTACCAAACGATGCAGGCCACCATGCACACGATGCGTTGTGGCTGAAGATTCTGGTCACTGGAGGTGCTCAAGGTTGGGGCTACTTGGAGCCCAAAGATCTTCTTGCAAAGAAGCCAACAAGCCTTTGCAACTGCAAGTTGGACGCAGTGCACAGAGGTTCGGTTATTGCAACCCCTGGCAAACCACCACCTGTGTTGCAGAGCCCACGGAGTCCAGAAGAGTTCATGATCTGCAGACCGGTCGACTTAGTTGCGGTGCCTGCAAATGCAGGGGAATGACTCCTTCACTCCAAGGGAGATTACTTCAGGTGTCTTTGATGCTTCACAGGCCTTGGAAGGTTCCTGTATGATGCACAGGCACGGACGATGCAGCAGACTGGAAGGGAGACGAAGTCAGGCCCAAACGAAGTCCAGCGAAGTCCAGAGTGCCCAGACGGTAGAAGTGCACTGGTGTCTGATCTGAATTTTATCCCACGACGAATCTAGAGACTCACACCCAGGTAAGCCCTTAAGTACCCTAGGGAAAGGGTTGGGAAGGTTTAAGGGACCCTCCCAGGGGAGGGTCTGGACTGGGGGGAGGTCCCATGTCCTTTGTCCAGTTTCGCGCCAGAGCGGGAGCCAACGGCTCCCAGAACTGGTTTGAACTGGACTATGCACAGGGGCACCAAGTGTGCCCCTCATGCAGACTTTCTGGCGCTGGCAAGTGCACCCACCCGGTCCCAATACACTAAATCCTGTCTGGGAGGTGGTCACACCTCCCTGTGACAGGATGACTATTGTTCCACCTTCCTCTGCTCAAACTTGGCTCAGCAGCAGGAGGGCAGAAATGTGTCTCTGGTAGGCAGCAACCATTATGTGCTGTCCGGGTCTAGAAGACTGGTACCGGAAACGCTAAGAGCCTAACGGAGGGCTCTTCCACTGCTTGGAATCATACCTCTCACACCGTTTACGGTATGGGGGTATGATTCCAACATGTTTGATACCAAACATGATGGGATTCGTTGCAGCCGTTTTCAAGATGGTCATCGCGTAATTACACAGTGCCCCTCTATATAGTATATGGCTGCTTCACTGACAACCCAGGAGAATGGACTCCGTAGGCTGCAGGGGTGTCCTGCTCATGCAGGGGCACCCTCTCACTTAGAACCAAGCACCCTGCCTTCAGGATTGCAAAGGCCTGGTATAGGGGTGAGATAGGTTTTAAGTGCAGTGACCCTTAGATATAGTAAAACTATATCTTAAGTAAGTGGTGCAAGCACCAACTTACACAGGCTGCAATGGCAGGCCTGTAGATCCATTTTGCATGGTCTCCCATGGGTGGCATAATGCACGCTTCAGCCCATGGGAGACCTCTGCGGTACCTATGCCCTGGGTACCTTAGTACCATATACTAGGGACTGATAAGGGTACCCCAGTATCCAATCTGGAGTGTACCTAAGTACTCAACACAACAATTTAGGGAGAAAGCAGGTAGACTGGGGTCCTGATTAGCAGGATCCCAGTCAGACTAGTCAAATACAGCTTAGCCCCAGGCAAAAAGTGGGGGTAACCATAGAAGTAGATCCTACTTTCCTACATATGCTGTCTGAGAGTAGTACGGGATATGTCTATAATTTCAGGGTCTACACTGGTAGGCATTCCACTATTGACCCCCATGGCTGTCCGTCCACTTTCGGAATTACAGAGAATATTGTGTGGGAACTTGGTAGAGGACTTTTTAACAAAGGTCACCATTTATATGTAGATACATTTTACACTGGTGTGCCATTGTTCAGGGAATGGTTCAAAGTGGACACTTTGCTTGTGGCACAATCTGCCCTAACCGTAAAGGATACCCAAAATAGCTGGTTTGTAAAAAAAATGAGAAGAGACAATGCAGTGCCTTGCGTAGTGATGAACTTCTAGACAGGAGAGATGTCTATATGCTGACTACCATCCATGATGAAAGTCTTTCAACTGTGACTGTTTGGGGTCAGGTTGCTGAAGTGCGCAAACCTGTGTGCATTTTAGACTACAATAAGCACATGGGTGGTGTAGATCGAGTAGATCAGAGGTTGGAACCTTACCCTGCTGTTTGTAAGGCGTACGTTTGGTACAAGAAGTTGGCTATCCATTTAGCAAGCTACAATGTCTTTGTTGTATTTAAGGATTGTTCTCCAGAGTCTAAGATGACATTGGTTCAGTTTCAGCAGTCTCTGATAGACAGCCTTGTTTTAGTGGAACATGCAGAAGTTCCTAGAGAAGCAGTGGTGGAGGATGTGGCTAGATTGAAAGATCACTAACCAAAATTAGGGCTACTGTTCCTGGAGAGGGAGAGAATATATAGGCAGGCTGTATGAGACTGGAGCAAGAACACGGGGACAGTCAGCAAGACTGTCTGATGTTGCCCTCACACATCCCCAGGGGGATGCCATGCTTCATCATAGGGCGTTTGCTCCTCGGGCCGGCGCTGCAATGCCCAACAATTCCCCCGAAGGGTCACTCTAACGGAGTTCTTTTATTGAAATGCCGTATGATGAGTGCAAGGTAGAATATAAGTGGGGTGGTGTCTTAAGTGTAAAGATGTGAGTTAAAACTGATGAGGGAGGTCTCCAACTATTTTGTAATAATTGGACCGCCCTGTCAGATTAAAAGCCTTTATAGGTAAATGCTACCAATGGGGTCATAGCTACCCTAGTAGTCTGGACACTACGATGGGGTCAGAAAGTACTCTAGTAGTTACATGTGAGTACCCTCCCTAAGGTCTCATTCTGAATCATCAGTCAACATGTTTCGCGCCTCTAGTGGTCAGGAGGATCCATAGCGCTTTGTCAGGACAGGAAAAATGAGTAACTATTCATTTGGGGCAAGTGGAGGACGAGGGTAGGTGCGACCACTGGACCGCACTCAACTTACCTCTAGCACGACTGAGCCCGGCACCTCTACTAAACTCCAGGAGGTACCTATATCTCTAATTTTAGGGTGGATAGTTAACCTCATTAAAGTAGGTAGCACTTTAGGAGCACCACTTTTTGATACACTTGTGGGGTAGAATAATTACTCACTTTTCCTGTCCTGACGAAGCGCCACAGATCCTCCTGGTCACTAGGGGCGCGAAACATGTTGACTGATGATTCAGATTGAGACCTTAGGGAGGGTACTCACGACTGACGATTCAGAGTGAGACCTTAGGGAGGGTACTCACATGTAACTACTAGGATACTTTCTGACCCCGTCGTAGTGTCCAGACTACTAGGGTAGCTATGACCCCATTGGTAGCATTTACCTATAAAGGCTTTTAATCTGACAGGGCGGTCCAGTACCGACGACTGCGTCGCACCCCTCTCTGACACTCTCTTCCTCCTCGTGGTTCTTCCGCGATCTTCTTTCTAACCCAATTAAGTTAAATAGATGGTTCTGCATTCGATTTTCTTCATCAGCGTCTCACAGCTTCAGCACCACCCCAGCACCGACAGCATCCCGAGCTCTGCTTCTGTGCTCCCATTAAGCATGCGCCTTGCTCTACTAACTAACTAACTAAAACTAGCTCAATTATACCTTTCCATATTCCAGTACCACCCATTAATGTTTCAATATCGTAAAATACTAACTTCTGATTGGTCAGGCGAGGGGATGATCGTCACACCATGCTTACATTTCATTTATTTTCTTTGAACCATTGTCTTTTAAACCCATCCCTCAAACTTTATTAAATCATTTCCTTTCCCATACATCTCCAAACTTTATTAATACAAAATGTTTCAACTTCATGAATAACTCTTCTTCATATGAACTCTTCACCCTCATGTTCCCAGGGCACATCTTCTCTGGCCTTGGACGCGTGACAAGTCCTTACTCATCCTTCCTTGTTCTCTCTCCGGTGCGCATGCGTGGGGTCAAGTCAGTCAGCTTAATTCAGACAAGTTTGGAAGGCCCAAATGCGCACTAATAATAAAGTCAAAAGAAGAAATGTTATTCTCTAAAATAAATGGTTTCACTGTATACCACTGTTAGACCTGTCAGCCCTAGGGCGGTCCTTCCCTATTTTCTTTCCTTTTTCGCCTCCTTTTTGCCGCCATATTTTTACTGGACCTAGGTCTCTGGGCACCTTGCCACTGCTAGCCAGTGCTGAGGTGCAGGTGCTCTCTCTCACTCAAGATGGCTGCCACAGGCCCCTGCTACTGCAGAGGGGCCTGACACGCATACACACTAGTAGCCAGGGTCAGGCTGGGGTATAGGGATACAGTATCCATTCCATCCCCGCCTCTGGGCCACATAGCCAGGCATGTAGAAGGTTCCAGAACCTTCCGGGCTGTGGGAGGAGTTATGTTTTGCCGCCTTTGGGAGAGTCACCTGACCTAGGAGTATAAAAGGCTTGGAGGGAAAACTTTCTAGTCAGTTGATGAGGCACCACTGAACCTGGGAGAACCTCTGCCGGAGTATAGGCTTTAGGGCCTAGGGGGGAGACCTACACTATTGCTGCTGACAGGGCTGAGGCCCTGCTGTAGTAAGATAGCTGAGGAACGCCCACCACCCACTGACCTTGCCCAGTGTGAGGGGACCCAGGGAACCACCTTCAGCGTGCGGGGAGGAACATCAAGCACTCCCAGACCACCAACTCATCCCCCCCCCCTCATAAGAAGAAACTTCTGACAGGAAACTTTGACAAGGAACTTATAACAAGGAACTTCTGACAAGAAACTTACAACCAGAAGCACCTAAGAAGAACCAAGCTGAAGCAGTCGCAAGACCCCTTAACTTGAGGAGGCCTGACCGTCCAGCAAGGCCTAAAGCCTAAAACTGCCCAACTGGGGATCACCAGGTAAAGCGCCGTACCCTGAAGCGCTAAACCTTCACCCCCTATTCATTTTTTGCCTGTTGCTGGGCTGCCCCCAAGTACTTTGCCAGTCAGCCCTGCCCACAGGCTGCTGGTGCACCCTGCGTTCTGTTGCCCTTCAGGTCACTGACCTTATGAAGGAGATCACCGCCGCGGCCGCCGCCGCCTGAGAAGAGGCACCGTGTGGTGAGGTGCGCCGTCGCGCCCTCACTGGGGGAAGCGCTGAGGTAAAGGAAGCCCCTCAGGTGTGTGTGGTGAGGAGCGCCGTCCGCGCCCTCACCGAAGCCTCCAGAGACTGGGCCCTGGGCCCTCATCGCCGCCGTCGCGGCCAAAGAATCGTCTCCGCCGCCGTCGCGGCCGAAGAATCGCCTCACCGCCGCCGTCGCGGCCAAAAAATTGCCCCCGCCGTCGAAGCGGCCAAAGAATCGTCTCCGCCGCCGAAGCGGCCCAAGAAATCGCCAGCGCGATCTACGGCGAGGCCTCCAGGCCCCGCAGACACCGTTGCCGAGCAACCAGGGGTCGCCCGGCGTGACCCAGGAAGGCCGCGCACCGATTGGGCGCACGCCCCCAGTCACGCCCCCAGCGCCGAAGGAAGCCCGGGAAGAGCCCCGGCAGTGCAGAGGGAGACGGGGAGCCGGCCGGAGAGGACTGCCGGCTCCCGCTCCCTTCCCCGGCAACCCTGAGCCCCAGCTTAACTTACCTTGATCCCGGGGGCCGGAGGAGGGTGATCCCGGCCCCCGCAACGTGCCGCACAGCCAGTCTCGGAAGCCCACAACGTGCCGCACAGTCACTCCCTGATCCCGGGGGCCGGAGGAAGGTGATACCGGCCCCCGCAACGACCCGCAACACCGGCCAGAAGGCCGAGGCACCCCCAACCGGGCCCCGCCCTACAGAACACGGGCCGGCCCGGAAGATCGCCAGTCGCCCTGAAGCGCGACCAACACCGCAGGTGAGCCCTGGAGGCCCCTAGGGCCCATAAGACGCCATTGGGGGCCGGGGGCCACTATTAACCCTTAAGATTTCAGTCCTACGAGGCGAGGCCCCAGAGAGGAGTGGGCCTGGCCTGAGTTAACCCCTGAGGGACCTAGAAGCCCCAGAATACAGGACATGTTGAGGGATTCCCCACATAGTTCATTCAGGTAATGATGATGCCCACAGTATTGAATAATTTATGCCGATGCCTATTATAATTACTGCCTAGGCCATGGTTTTAACTGTTAAGTCTTTACCACAAGGGGAAAGTGTTTAATTGAATTGAGCTGAAGTGTACACCGCCAAGAGTTGAAGTATTTTATGTTACAGGTGTACTGGAGTTGCGACGCCCACTGTACTGAATGTGGGTGCGCCTAGATTAATGCAGGCCTATTTAAATGTAACGTGAAAAGCCTTCTTTTAAATAATTGAATATGCTAAAGTGAACTGTATGTTTAGGCCTATGTTTTATTAACGTACCTTGAGATCATTATTAAGTGCTACGTGTAGGAGATAATTCCTGCGGCCTCTTAGTGGCCTACAATGTTGAAGAGCTATGCAGCTTTATTTAAAATGTGCACCAGTTGAGTAATATAATGAGTTTGAATGTAGATCTGAATTAACCTGCCTTATCTGATGCCAACTTAATTTATTTATAAAAGATCTTGATTTTAAATACAAAAGCCTGGTGTGGTGTCATGTTATTGCGTTCGCATTTGTGAGTCAAAGTGAGAGTGTGCTGCACAACTGCCTTACACATTGCCTTCGCGTGCCTTTCCCGCTTCACGCCATGCTACCGTGTCGGACTCGGTAACCCCGGTTCCAACATTTGGTGTTCAGCGGTTGGATAAGGACTGGTGCTTGTGCAGCACCCTACAGTGACTCAATGTGCGCCGCAATTAGACACCTATTGTAATGAGAGTGCTAGGAATTCTATGGTAATTGCCGACTGTGTACATTCCTGTGTTAGACCTGTTACCTACAGTTTAGAATCCCTTCCTTAAATTGTCTGGGACCCCACCTAGGAGGATGGAGTTTGAGTTAGCCAACCTAGAAAGGTATACGGTGACACAGCTCAAGGAGTTCTGCCTAGAGAGGGGGTGGCCGTCAAGCGAGGCGCCAGGAAGGAGGTGCTTCAGAAAGCTTTGAGGGCATGGGTAATGGCCCACCCGGAGGGAAGAGGGGATGAGGAGCAGGGGGAGACAGACAACCCAGGAGAACTGGACCTACTGCGCATTGATGTTAGCGAGAATGTGTTGCCAGGAAGACGTTCCAGGGCAGGCAGTAGTGCGTCAGGGGAAGTTTGTCACCAGAGGAATTTGAGGACAGAAGGGAGCAGAGGCAATTAACATTAGAACTTGCTAGAATGGAAAGAGACGGAGAACAGGCAAGGCTAGCCATGGAGGAAAGGAAGCTTGTACATGAGCTTAGCTTGAAGGAGCTAGAGCTCCGGACCTTGCAGATGGAGATGCAGGGCAAAATGAATGGTGGCAGCGTACCTGCTGGGGTTCCACAGGAGCCCAAATTCTATTTACCCAGAGAGGTGATGGCCAGTTTTAGTGTAGGTGATGACATCGACAAGTGGTTGGCGGCCTACGAGGTGGCTCTGGTGGCCCATAGAGTTCCTGAGAGCTACTGGGGGAGGTCTTTATAGGTACATACCTCCACTAGTAAGGGACACACTTTTAACTTTGGATAAGGGGGAGCAGACTAACTACCCTATCATGAAGGAGGCCCTGCTCAAGAAGTTTGGCCTCACCCCAGAGAAGTACCGCCAAAAGTTCCGCAACAGCCACAAGCTTCACACACAAAACTGGGTGGATTTTTTTGACTATGCCCGGAAGGCATTGGAGGGTTGGGTGCGTGGCAGCAACGTTGACAATTACAAAGGGCTGTACGACCTATTCTTGAGAGAGCACCTCCTAGAGAAATGTTTTCCGGAGCTGCGCCAGTACTTGGTGGACCGCAAGCTGACCAATCCTAGGGAGCTTGCGGAGGAGGCAGACACGTGGGTCAGCACTCGGGTGTCCCACAAGGGAGCCGTGGCAGACCCCCGAAAGGTGGACAGGGGCTCCCCAGAAGAAAGAGGGGGAGATAAAAAGAGGGAGTTCTTTAAAGGTCCCCAAAATAAACCGCCTGGGAGAGGGGTAGGTTCCCCATCCCAATCTGGATTCCAGAAACCCACTTATCCTGACAGGAGTCAGCAGCCCAGAACTGTCCGGTGCTACGAGTGCGGGAGGTTGGACATTATAAGGGGGATCCCAAGTGTCGCAAGAGAACCCCAGCCCCCACGGGAGGTAAGAGCCCCGGGGTGGCCAGTGTAGCGCTTGGGGAGGAGTTGTCCCTAGGTAGGGGAGGTGAGTGGACAGGCTTGACCTTAGTTTCCCTGGGGGATAGAGAGATCATCCCACGGGTTCAGGTACCCGCGAACACTGCCAAGTATCGGCAGAGGGTCCTGGTGAACGGGGAGGAGGTGGAGGCTCTGAGGGACACAGGTGCCAGCATGACGATGGTGAGACGTCAGCTGGTGTCCCCAGAGCAGGTGATTCCTGAGGAATTCCACCCGGTTGTTATGGCTGATAATAGCCTGGGTCATGACCCCGTGGCCCAAGTTCCCTTTGAGTGGGGAGGAGTATCAGGTCTGTTGAAGGTTGCGGTGAGCCCTGCCATGCCAGTTGACTGTCTGCTGGGCAACGACTTGGAACATACTGCCTGGAGGGAGGTAGAGTTCAATGCCCATGCTGAGATGTTGGGATTACCAGGATGGACTTGCGTTGTCACGCGGTCCATGGCTGCCAGACAAGGAACTCAGCTGGGGTTGGAGCCTGAAATAATGGCCCAGCCCACTGCTGGACGAGGAGATGTCCAGGAGGAGACACCCGGTGAGATGGATGGGGATCCCGCGGAGGTGACCCCGGAGTCCGCTGAGGTGGTTGGTGTTCCCGTGGGGGACCTGCCGACCCCTGCAGAGTGGCAGGTGGAAGGAGGGCCTACCCGGGAGGAATTTTGCCGGGCGCAGAAAGAGTGCCCTACGCTTGAAGGCATGCGGCAACAGGCCGAAGCCCAAGCAGCTGGAAACGAGACTGGTAATTACCATGTCTACTGGGAGGATGGTCTCCTCTACAGTGAGCCTAAGGCTCCGGTGCATGGGTCCGCCCGAGCCGTGGTGGTCCCCCAATGCTACCGAGCCTTTCTGCTAGAGTTGGCACACGAGATACCACTAGCAGGACACCTGGGCCAAGACAAGACGTTTGCGCGTCTAGTCCCGCATTTTTACTGGCCCAGGATGCGCGTCACTTCTGACACTTTTTGCAAGACTTGCACCACTTGCCAAGCGAGCGGCAAGACAGGGACTAAAGTGAAGGTCCCTCTGGAACCTCTCCCAGTTGTCGATACCCCTTTTGAGCGGGTAGGGATTGACATTGTCGGGCCATTGGACCCGCCGACTTCTGCAGGACATAGGTTCATTTTGGTGCTGGTAGACCACGCCACCCGGTACCCAGAGGCAATCCCTCTGAGGACCATCACTGCACCGGTGGTGGCGCGGGCCCTGATGGGGACTTTTACCCGAGTGGGATTCCCCAAGGTCGTGGTGTCAGATAGGGGCACGAATTTCATGTCGGCCTACATGCAGGCCATGTGGAAGGAGTGTGGAGTGACCTACCGGTTCTCCACTCCTTACCACCCCCAGACGAACGGACTCGTGGAGCGCTTTAACAAAACCTTGAAGGGGATGATCAGGAGCCTACCCGAGGACTTGAGAAGAAAGTGGGACGTCCTCTTACCCTGTCTGCTCTTCTCCTACCGAGAGGTGCCGCAGAAGGGGTCGGTTTCAGCCCCTTTGAGCTGCTCTATGGCCACCCCGTTCGGGGGCCCCTCAGTCTGGTCAAGGAGGGGTGGGAGAAGTCTTCCTCGAAGCTTCCCCGTGATGTGGTCAGCTATATGCTGGCATTCCGCTGCCAGGTGGCCAAGCTGTGGAAGGAGGCCTCGGACAATCTAGAGGCAAGTCAAGCCGTCATGAAGAAATGGTATGACCGGAACGCGCGGACGGTAGAGTTAGACGCTGGACAGAAGGTGTGGGTCATGGAGCCAGGAGAGCTTAGCGCCCTCCAGGACCGGTGGACTGGGCCGTTTGAGATCTTGGAAAGGAGAGGCCAGACCACATATGTCGTTGATGTGAAGACCCCCCGTCAAACCCACAGGGTGTTCCACGTCAACCGCCTGAAGCCCCACCAGGAGCGTTCAGAGCTCACTCTCCTTATGATAACAGATGGAAGTGAGGAGGAGGAGGAGAGTGAGCCTCTTCCAGACCTTCTGGCGGCCCATGAGAAGGATGGTTCGGTAGAGAGAGTGGTCCTCGCCCCATCCTTGACCCTAGAGCAACAGAGGGACTGCCGCCAGGTCTTGGGGCAGTACGCCTCGTTGTTCTCCCTCACGCCTGGAATCACGCACATGTGTACCCATGATGTGGACACAGGGGACAGTCCGCCAGTAAAAACCAAGTCTTACCGGCTGTCCGATAAAGTCAAGGCTAGTATCCAGGGTGAGGTTACCAAGATGCTAGAACTGGGAGTGATTGAGCCTTCCAGTAGCCCTTGGGCTAGTCCGGTGGTGTTGGTGCCGAAGCGGCCCCACCGGGGACTCAACTCAGTCACTAAGACCGACGCTCACCCGATCCCTCGGGCGGATGAGCTCATTGACCGGCTGGGAGCAGCCCGGTATTTGAGTACCATTGATTTGACGTCAGGCTATTGGCAGATAGCCATGGCGGAAGGAGCAAGGGAGAAGACTGCGTTCTCCACCCCCGAGGGCCACTTTCAATTTCGGGTGATGCCGGGTTGAAAAATGCTCCAGCCACTTTCCAGCGGTTGGTGAACCAGGTGCTGTCTGGCCTAGAGACCTTCTCTGCTGCCTACCTGGATGACATAGCTGTCTTCAGTAGCAGCTGGGAGGACCATCTGGAGCATCTCCAGGAGGTGCTACAGGCTCTGCAACGGGCTGGTTTAACCATCAAGGCCAGCAAGTGCCAGATTGGACAGGGATCTGTCGTGTACCTGGGACATCTGGTGGGCGGAGGTAAGGTGCAACCCCTCCAAGCCAAGATTGAGACCATCTTGGCCTGGGAGCCCCCTAAGACCCAAACAGAGGTCCGGGCTTTTCTCGGCCTCACGGGATACTACCGCCGGTTCGTCAAGGGATATGGAACCATCGTGGGCCCATTGACGGAATTGACTTCAAAGAAGCAGCCACGCAGAGTCATCTGGACGGCTGCCTGCCAGGAAGCCTTTGAGACCCTCAAACGTGCAATGTGCACCGCACCGGTGCTCAGGACTCCAGACTTTGGACGGGAATTTATTGTACAGACAGACGCTTCTGAGCATGGCATAGGAGCTGTGCTCTCGCAGCTGAATGACGATGGCCAAGACCAGCCAGTGGCCTTCATTTCCCGAAGACTACTCCCCGGGAACAGCGGTGGAGTACCATCGAACGAGAAGCCTTTGCTGTGGTTTGGGCTGTCAAGAAGTTGAGGCCATACCTTTTTGGTTGTCACTTCCTGATCCAGACCGACCACAGACCCCTTCGCTGGCTCATGCAGATGAGAGGCGAAAACCCCAAATTGTTGAGGTGGTCCATTTCTCTCCAGGGGATGGACTTTCGGGTGGAACATCGACCCGGTGTAGACCACGCCAACGCTGACGGTCTCTCCCGGTTTTTCCGCCTTAGCGAAGAGAACTCCCTAGAGGTTGGGAAGCTCTCCCCTCTTTCGGCTGGGGGACGCGTGTTAGACCTGTCAGCCCTAGGGTGGTCCTTCCCTATTTTTTTCCTTTTTCGCCTCCTTTTTGCCGCCATATTTTTACTGGACCTAGGTCTCTGGGCACCTTGCCACTGCTAGCCAGTGCTGAGGTGCAGGTGCTCTCTCTCACTCAAGATGGCTGCCACAGGCCCCTGCTACTGCAGAGGGGCCTGACACTCATACACACTAGTAGCCAGGGTCAGGCTGGGGTATAGGGATACAGTATCCATTCCATCCCCGCCTCTGGGCCACATAGCCAGGCATGTAGAAGGTTCCAGAACCTTCCGGGCTGTGGGAGGAGTTATGTTTTGCCGCCTTTGGGAGAGTCACCTGACCTAGGAGTATAAAAGGCTTGGAGGGAAAACTTTCTAGTCAGTTGATGAGGCACCACTGAACCTGGGAGAACCTCCGCCGGAGTATAGGCTTTAGGGCCTAGGGGGAGACCTACACTACTGCTGCTGACAGGGCTGAGGCCCTGCTGTAGTAAGATAGCTGAGGAACGCCCACCACCCACTGACCTTGCCCAGTGTGAGGGGACCCAGGGAACCACCTTCAGCGTGCGGGGAGGAACATCAAGCACTCCCAGACCACCAACTCATCCCCCCTCATAAGAAGAAACTTCTGACAGGAAACTTTGACAAGGAACTTATAACAAGGAACTTCTGACAAGAAACTTACAACCAGAAGCGCCTACGAAGCAACCAAGCTGAAGCAGTCGCAAGACCCCTTAACTTGAGGAGGCCTGACCGTCCAGCAAGGCCTAAAGCCTAAAACTGCCCAACTGGGGATCACCAGGTAAAGCGCCGTACCCTGAAGCGCTAAACCTTCACCCCCTATTCATTTTTTTGCCTGATGCTGGGCTGCCCCCAAGTACTTTGCCAGTCAGCCCTGCCCACAGGCTGCTGGTGCACCCTGCGTTCTGTTGCCCCTCAGGTCACTGACCTTATGAAGGAGATCACCGCCGCGGCCGCCGCCGCCTGAGAAGAGGCACCGTGTGGTGAGGTGCGCCGTCGCGCCCTCACTGGGGGAAGCGCTGAGGTAAAGGAAGCCCCTCAGATGTGTGTGGTGAGGAGCGCCGTCCGTGCCCTCACCGAAGCCTCCAGAGACTGGGCCCTAGGCCCTCATCGCCACCGTCGCGGCCAAAGAATCGTCTCCGCCGCCGTCGCGGCCGAAGAATCGCCTCACCGCTGCCGTCGCGGCCAAAGAATTGCCCCCGCCGCCGAAGCGGCCAAAGAATCGTCTCCGCCGCGGCCGAAGAATCGCCACACCGCCGCCGTCGCGGCCAAAGAATTGCCCCCGCCGCCGAAGCGGCCAAAGAATCGTCTCCGCCGCCGAAGCGGCCCAAGAAATCGCCAGCGCGATCTACGGCCAGGCCTCCAGGCCTCGCAGACGCCGTTGCCGAGCAACCATAAGTCGCCCGGCGTGACCCAGGAAGGCCGCGCACCGATTGGGCGCCGGCCCCCAGTCACGCCCCCAGCGCCGAAGGAAGCCCGGGAAGAGCCCCGGCAGTGCAGAGGGAGACGGGGAGCCGGCCGGAGAGGACTGCCCGCTCCCTTCCCCGGCAACCCTGAGCCCCAGCTTAACTTACCTTGATCCCGGGGGCCGGAGGAGGGTGATCCCGGCCCCCGCAACGTGCCGCACAGTCAGTCCCGGAAGCCCGCAACGTGCCGCACAGTCACTCCCTGATCCCGGGGGCCGGAGGAAGGTGATACCGGCCCCCGCAACGACCCGCAACACCGGCCAGAAGGCCGAGGCACCCCCGACCGGGCCCCGCCCTACAGAACACGGGCCGGCCCGGAAGATCGCCAGTCGCCCTGAAGCGCGACCAACGACCAACACCGCAGGTGAGCCCTGGAGGCCCCTAGGGCCCATAAGATGCCACTGGGGGCTGGGGGCCACTATTAACCCTTGAGATTTTAGTCCTACGAGGCGAGGCCCCAGAGAGGAGTGGGCCTGGCCTGAGTTAACCCCTGAGGGACCTAGAAGCCCCAGAATACAGGACATGTTGAGGGATTCCCCACATAGTTCATTCAGGTAATGATGATGCCCACAGTATTTAATAATTTATGCCGATGCCTATTATAATTACTGCCTAGGCCATGGTTTTAACTGTTAAGTCTTTACCACAAGGGGAAAGTGTTTAATTGAATTGAGCTGAAGTGTACACCGCCAAGAGTTGAAGTATTTTATGTTACAGGTGTACTGGAGTTGCGACGCCCACTGTACTGAATGTGGGCGCGCCTAGATTAATGCAGGCCTATTTAAATGTAACGGGAAAAGCCCTCTTTTAAATAATTGAATATGCTAAAGTGAACTGTATGTTTAGGCCTATGTTTTATTAACGTACCTTGAGATCATTATTAAGTGCTACGTGTAGGAGATAATTCCTGCGGCCTCTTAGTGGCCTACAATGTTGATGAGCTATGCAGCTTTATTTAAAATGTGCACCAGTTGAGTAATATAATGAGTTTGAATGTAGATCTGAATTAACCTGCCTTATCTGATGCCAACTTAATTTATTTATAAAAGATCTTGATTTTAAATACAAAAGCCTGGTGTGGTGTCCTGTTATTGCGTTCGCATTTGTGAGTCAAAGTGAGAGTGTGCTGCACAACTGCCTTACACATTGCCACGCATTAGTACGTCATACTACGTAGATGCAGTAGACGCATGCGCAGTAAAGATCCCTTGTTAGAGTGCGTTTTAGTCCTTCGTTCATGTTGTTATGGTTAGTAAACTAGTATGCAAGCTTCACTGTCCCGCGTGTCTTTTCTAAAATGCGAATTAATAATTACAAACACACAGTTAGTAATTCGTTAACGAGTTAAAACGAGAGGATTGCTTTCGAGCAAGTCTCATTTACGAGTCCTTGCTCCATCAATCCCCTCTCTGATGGCATTTTAAGCCATCACAAAATTACCCATTCATCCCCGATACCAACTTTAGCACATCTCAGTTCTCTATTTCTCCTCTCAATTTTACATCAACCAACTCGTTTCCTTCTAAATCCTTCATTTTCTTGTATAGTTTGCCTTTCATTTCTTCCAACTGTATTTCATCATATTTTCTTTTTTGTTTCTTTCCCTTCCCTTCTCTTTCAAAATGTATTTTTCCTCTCCTTCCTTTTCTACAACACTTATATGTAATCATTATTATCATCACTACGGTTATTATCATGACTAATGGTATTATTATTTGACCTAGGAAACTTTTCCCAAAATCAGCAAACCATTTCCCTATTGATGTTATACTTTTTGTTAATCTTCCCCACACACCGTCAACCTCCAGTTGGGTCAAATCTTTATGCATTCTCGTAATGTTTTCAATATATCCTTTAATTTCTCCGCTTTTGTCTGGAATGTAAGTGCAACAATGTTGAATTTTCATCATGCCACAAACTCCACCTTCCTTTGCTAATAATATGTCAAGAGCAAGACGGTTCTGTAAAACCATAGACCTGATTGCAACCATTTCTGTGTTAATCATTAAGAATCCTCCAGCAGTATCTGTAGAAAGACGATCAACTATGGTTGATAACTTACACATGTTCTGTGAATTAAGAATAAGAATGACTCCAACTGCGGGTATCAGTGCACTCAAAATATCTCCTACAATTTCAGAAAAACTAGCCCTTCTTCTACATGTTAGTCCATTAGAATTTCCATTGGTTCCACTGATTCTGTCCACATGATGTATTTTTGGAAAAACTATTCCAAAGTAACAGCTCCCGTACCATCTTGCAGGTAACCTATAATAGGCGTTGCTCCCACAAACATAATAAACTCCTGGAAACACAGGATCAGTTCCCCCTTTTAGTCCCCATCCTCCTAATATTAGGAAGTTATGTTCACATTCACTGGAATCAATGTAATTATTGTTATAATCTGTCTTAAATCTATGGAGGCAGAATTTTCCCCTTTTCACAAAATCCAGGGACATTGCAGCATGAGCCTTGCCACTTGCATAGATTCCCTCCTTCCCAACCCATAGAGGTACATGGGTTTTCTGTTCAGTTGCCTTCCTTATTAAATCCTGTCTCCTTTCTTCTACTAAATCTAAAAAATCTTTTTCTTCTTTTCTTAATGTACATGTTAGATTATCTCTACGTGCCTGAACTAAATCTATTGAACTCATTGTTAAGAAAAATTCACCCATAAACTGTGCGTTTTTACTACTAGCCACTGGATACATATTCTTTCTAATAGGTAATTCAGAAAATACTACATCTATATCTGAATAAAAATATTGAAGTCTCCCGGTAGCATAAAATAGACTTGACAAAATACTACATGATACACCATACGTTAAAGGTATGTGGTGATACGTCATCCCTTCTGATACTGATGAGGGTAACTTCATACACACGTAACAAATATTAATCTCCATAGTACTAACATATTGAAACAACAATTTAATAAACACATTAGAGGACGTATTATAGTCTGATTCATTATGATAGTTTGCTTCATCTTCTACCCCTATTTCTATTTCAGTTTCTTTTATTCTACCCACCTTAACATTAGTATCTGTATTATTCTTGTCACTTGTTTTTATTAACAAAGGTACTCCTACTGTTAGGAATAACCATACCAATGCTACTAATAAAATACTACAAAAATAAAATCTAAAACATTTTCTTTTCAATCCACGTTTTGGTCTTTCGGTAACTTCAACTTCTGCCATTTTACTTCAGAGAAAATTTCTTTTCTCTTATCCTTTCTGTCGTAGCGGGCCCCGAGGGAATGGTCCCCACACCCTCAGGAAGGTGACTGAGGCAGAGACAGTGGGTTAGGCTCAAGCGGTGTTTTTTTTATTGTAGACAGTCCTTAGGGCTTTGCAAGCAAAATGAAAGTTCTTTGGTCGGTCGGCCGCTCGCCGGGTTCGGGTTCAAATCCCCTGGATTCACGGTCTTCTCTTTTCTTCTGTCCGGGTTACAGCACTCGGCAGGTCCAATGAGGCAGGGGAGGGGGGGGAGGAAAATAAAAGAAAAGAGCTCTTCAGGCTACTGCCTCTTTTGTAAAGTATTGGGGAGGAGGGGTTCGTGTACCACCACCAGTGACCCTATCAGTGTGGTGCCTAGTGAGGGAAGTTAAGGTGCTGAGGTCGGTGCGGCCCTTCTTCCTGCCCACCAACCCCTCAATGAAAACGGACGCGCAGCAGCCACTTGCCTGGGTCCACGACCCTCCGGGGCCGTGGTGAGGTGAGAACCCGCCTCCTCGGAGGGCCGGTCTCACTCGCGGTGTACGGGAAGCTGTCTCCCGGAATCCTGGGTCGTCCCGCCTCGCTGTCCTCGTTCGGGGGTCCGCTCTGTCCTTGCTCGCCTTCGCCAGCCGCAATTCCCTTTTCCCCGTCTCCCTCCGTCTCTCTCCTCTCCGCCCGATCTCGCCTCCTTGCTTCCGGGCTTGCGGTTCCTTTTCCGGCCTCGATGGGTGGAGTCTCGTCGCCGTGAGGTGTGGAGACTACACCGCCTGTGCTACTTCCTGTGGGCGCGAGCGTCGCGGCCATCTTGGAGAAGTCTGTGCCGCCGCAAAGGGGTAGCACCTCGGGAAGCCCATCACACTTTCTTTGTCAATTTGACTTTCTTTTTCGTTCTTAAGGAGGCCTCAATTTGCTTTCATCAATCTGTGCAATATGAACCTCTTCTGTTTCATCACTCAGATCTAGAGATTCAAATTCTTCAAGTATGACATAGGTCCATTCAGGAGCCTTATATCTTCTGTTTAAATTTCTCAATCTTGGACTTCTTCGAGTTATTTTTGCTAAGGTTTGTTTAGATCGTGTTTGGCTTGTGATTTCATTTACTTGTTCTGGTTTCTTTTCTGATTTTCTCAAATGATATCTTAATTTCTTTACTCCAGTAGGCCAATTGTCTCCCTTTCTGATTCTTTTGATTTGTACTGCACTTTCACCTTCTTTATCTCCTCTCAAGGTTCTTTTAATTTCATTTATTTTATGCACAATCTGTTCTCTTTCTCTGTTTTCTGTGCTTGAACCTTCTTTTGCTTCCACCTGCTCGGGTCTTATCGTACCTTGTTCTTCTTCTTCCTGAGCTTGTTCTTCTAATTCTATCTGACCCTGTTCAGGTCTTACTTCATATTGTTCTTTTTCTGCCTGAACTTGTTCTTCTTACTCTATCTGATCCTGTTCAGGTCTTATTTCAAACTTTTCTTCTTCTGCCTGAACGTGTTCTTCTAATATTCCCTCCTCAGGTTCCTGAAAGTCTTTTTCTATTTCCACCTGAGTGTGTTCTTCTTTCCCTGTCTCTTCCTGACTACTTTCCTGTCTTTCCAATTCTGTTCTTCTTCTTCTTGTTTCAATAGCATCATCAATTACTTCAATCACTGGTATCCACCCTTCCTGACTTGTACCTGGCTATTCGTCATATGGTTGTCTTTCAGAATCTATCACTCTAGATTCTTCAATTTCACAGCTTACAACTCCTGACGCTTCAGCCTGTTCAGTCAGTGGTTGCTCTTGTTGTTCTGATGGGCTCAGAACTCTTCTGGTATGACTAGCATGAATCCAATTGGGCAAACCTGCACACTTCACCGCTGTGGTAGTGACTAGTATGACTTGACGCGGTTTATCCCACCTTGGTGCTAGGAACGACTTTCTTGCGCGTTTCTTCACTAGCACCCAGTCTCCAGGATTCAAATCATGTGCTTGTTCTGGCTGTCTTTCAACTGCGTCTTCTCCAACCTGGTGAGAGACAGAACGCACCATTTCAGCCAATCCTTTGCAATAGTCCAATACCAGATCATCAGTTATATTCATTAATTTATTCCCAGGAATGAATGCTTGTCTCATGGCTCTTCCCATGAGAACTTCATGTGGACTCATTCCTGTTTTTCTGTCTGGAATACTTCTGAGACCCATCAATACAAGAGGTAATGCATCTGGCCATTTCAGCATTGTGGATGCACACACCTTCCCTAGTCTTGACTTGATTGTGCCATTTAACTGTTCAACTATTCCAGAAGCCTCTGGACGATAAGCACAGTGCAGTTTTTGTTCAATATTAAATGCAGCACAGATTAATCGAATTATTTCATTATTAAAATGAGGGCCTCTATCTGATTCCAAAGTGACTGGAAAACCAAAGCGTGGAATTAACTCCCTAAACAACAATTTAGCAACTGTAAGACTGTCATTTTCCAGTGGGATAAGCTTCCACCCATCTTGAAAAGAGGCATACTATGACAAGTATATATTTCAGTCCATTGCCAGGGGGCAACTCCATAAAATGCAACTGTAATCTGGTGAAGGGTACTTCTGCCTTTCCAATCTTTCCCCAACTAACTATTGTCTTCCTACCTGGATTTTGCTGCTGACAGGTTAGGCATCTTTGGCAAAGGCTCTCTGCGACTACCCTGAACTTTGGATTGTACCAACTCTGTCTGAATAGTCTGATCATTGAGTCTCTCCCTATGTGTGTTGCTCCATGATACACTCTTGCCATTTTTGAAAGCAAACAATCTGGCATTACTGGTCTTCCATCTAGATACACCCATACCTCATCATGTGGTCTCTTTGTACAAGCTGCCTTTATCCAAATTTCCTTTTCCTTTTCCTCAACTTCTTCCTGCAATTGTTTAATCTCATCCCATGTTTATGGTACTGAGAAAAACATAAGTTGGCATCTGGTTTCACCCGTTTCAACTTTTCTATTAATGGCCACTGTATTTTTGGCACAGTATTTAGCCACTTGGTCAGCATATTTATTGCCAGCAGTCACATAGTCATTTCCTGACTGATGTGCAGCGCATTTTACAACTGCTATCTCTTTTGGCAATTGCAATGCTTCCAATAAATCCTTCACATTTTTGCTGTTTCTAATAGGAGATCCTGAAGAAGTCAGAAATCCCCTCTGCATCCAGAGCTGGCCAAAGTCGTGCACAACCCCGTACCCATATTGGCTGTCCGTAAATACGGTTACTCTCCAATTTTTCCCCAATTTGCATGCCATGGTTAGGGCTACTAATTCGGCTACTTGTGCAGATTTGACTCCAGGTAAACAGGATGCTTCAATTACCCCAGATATCCTACAAACAGCATATGCAGCACTTAATCCTCATTCTTGTGTCCTGAGGCAGGATTGATCTACAAATAACTCATGGTCAGCCTCTTTCAAAGGGGTCTCCTTTATATCAGGCCGGGGCTTCGTACAAAACTCAGTTACATCCAAACAATCATGATCATGATCACTCATCTCTCACTTCTTCATTGCATGGGTCTGGCAGTAGGGTAGCTGGGTTCATAATCGTACACCTTATCACTGTCACGTTCTCAGCTCCCAAAATCACTCTTTCATACTTAGTCAATCGACTAGGGGTGAGATGTTGTGTTCTTGTTCTTGTCAATAAAATCTCAACTGAGTGTGGAACATAAACCTTTACCGGATGTCCCATCACTATCGACTCACTCTGCTCCAGACTCATACAAGTAGCAGCTACTGCTTTTAAGCAGCCAGGTAATGCTAAAGCCACTGGATCCAATGTAGCTGAAAAATATGCCACTGGACGTCGACTCAATCCATGTCTCTGTGTTAAGACTGAAAGTGCACAATTTTCTCTCTCACAGCAAAATAATGCAAAATCTTTTGAATAATCAGGCATGCCCAAAGCAGGAGCCTCACACAAACAATTTCTTAGTTTCACAAATGCCTCTATGCAGTCATCATTCCAATCAATCGGATCTTTTGCTCTTTTCCGGATCATCTGTATTAATGGCTTTGCTAACATCGAAAAACCATTAATCCATTGCCTACAGTACCCAACCACTCCCAAAAACATTCTCATTTCTCTCTGAGTCTGTGGCAATTGCATTTCTTTGATTATTTTTATTCTTTCCGGTGTCACTTTTCTAACTCCTCTTTCTATTTTATGCCCTAAGTATCTAACTTCTTGTCGACAGAACTGTAATTTTTCTGGAGGCACCTTGTGTCCTCCTTCAGCCAAATGGTTCAGTAATGCAATTGTGTCTGTGACACAATCTTCGCGTGTTTTTGATGCCACCAGTAGGTCACCGATATACTGGACCAGAACAGATTTTCCAGGCATAATCAATGATTCTAGACACTTTTTCAAAATCTGATTAAAAATTCAGGGACTCTCTGTGTACCCTTGAGGAACTCGACACCATGCGTAAATACGATCCTCAAACTTAAACGTAAAAAGATACTGGCTGTCTGGGTGCAAAGGAATAGAAAAGAACGCTTGGCATAAATCAATTACTGTAAACCAACCTGCATTCCAGGGTGTCTGATAAAGGATCACTGCTGGATTTGGCACTATTGGACAACATGGCACTACAATTTTATTTATTTTTCGTAAATCCTGCACTATTCTGTACTTTCCGCTAGGCTTTTTCAGTCCCATTATTGGTGAATTACAGGGACTACCCATCACTTCTTTTAGAATACCTTGTTTAACCATTCGTTCAATTTCTGGAATAACTCCTGCTTTTACTTCTGGACTCATCTTGTAATGTCGGGTGTTTGGATACACTGCACCTTCTTTCACTGTCACTTTAACTGGGTCTATATTTGTCATTAACCCAATGTCTTTTCCTGTAAAATCCCACACTTCTGGATTAACTGTGGCTCTCAACTCTTCTGGTAATTCATTTTCAGTCACTAGTGAACACATTTCATCTACTTCCGTTCCCTGTTTGGCTAACATCATCTTGTATACAACGTCTTCATCAGGGGTTTGGAAAGCGACACCATCTGGTGTACAATAGATCGTGCAGTTCATCTTGCACAATAGATCTCTTCCCAACAGATTTACAGGACTGGAATCGCAAACTACAAACCGATGCATTTCTTTGAAGTTTCCAATGTGTACCTCCATTGGTTTTGTGATTGGGGTTCTAATCTGTTGGTTAGATACGCCTACAACTTGGATTGATTCTCCCGAGAGGGGTAGATTTGGGATGTCTGCTGTTCTCACAGTAGACCCGGTAGCACCAGTATACAATAGGAAAGTAATGTCTTTACCTTCTACTCTCCCATCAACAAATGAACCTGACTGATCTACCGGCAAGGATGCGCCAAGCACGCACTCCTCTTCCTCCCCCCTCAGGCACCGTCATTGTGTGAAATCCGAACTCTCCTCATCATTCTGCAACAAATATTGTGTAATTGTTCTATTATTCTTACCACTTTCTCATTGAAATCCGGTGTTTGCACTGAAACCTTGATGATTCACAAAATTTGGCATAGGAGCTGGTGGCACCTAATATTGTGGAGTAACTACCTGCTGCTGCTGATTCACATGTACTTCATTCTGCGTCTGTGGGATTAAATTTTGATTTGGCCCATTATTACTCTTATTATTCTGAGTACTCTTACACTCGTTCTTCCAATGTCCAAGCTTACCGCACGCATGACAAGGAAACTTCTTTTTCGCTTCTTCTCTGTCCATTCGTCCCCTATATTTATTACCATTCACTCCTTGATCATTCTGACTCTTTTCTTTCACTTGATTATTGTTTTGGGCATTTGGTTTCTCTTCTTGCTGTTCTGCCAGTTTTACTTGTGCCCACATCATTTTCTCTTTTAGCTTCCTACGCCTGGCCTCAGTATCATCTTCGCAATATTTCGCGTATGTGCTGCTGTATCATCTGACTAATCTCTGGTTTCAAACCATATACGAATCGATACACAAAATGTCCCATATCCTTGTCACCGATATTTTCAAAACCACTATACTGCCTGAACACCTGTAGTAACCTCTCATAATACGCATGTACAGATTCATTTGGTTCCTGAGTTGTTCTATCAATTTTTACCCAGTCTGTTTCTTTTGGAGGAATTTTCCCTTTCAAATACGTAATCACTTGGTGATACTTTTTCATTACCTCCTCCGAGGGTACTCATGTCTTTGCATCTCTAGCATATTCCTCATTAGGCCAATCAGTTGTGATCTTACATTCCGTCCATAAATCAGCAGGTACCACTATATCAAATCGACCATCCAAATCCTTCAATAAAACCTTTGAAACCTTCACAAATCTCTCTACCTGTTTATACCATTCAAATGGTTTTTCTCTCAGCTTTGGAAAATCATTTGTAAATGACAAAATATCTTGTCTACTCCAAGGAACATGAACATATCCTCCTCCAGGAACCTCTCTCATTGGACACAATTTTTCCATTTTGATTGATTCTCTTACTGGAAATGCAGCTGCTGCTTCTCTCGCTTGTACCTCTTCTTTCTTTCTTATCCATCTAATTCTCCATTTATCAATTTCTCCCCATTTTCGCAAAATGTTCATTAATTCCTTTATCTGTAGTCTCTTTCCAGAAGCATTTACACTTTCTAAATCCTTATCAGTAAAGTCCACTCGATATGGTTTCTGTAACAACTTTGATTTCCCTATGTCTATTCCAATCTCTGAAGCAACTTCAGTCAATCTCTCATGAAATACCCTTGCTCTCCTGGTTATGCTCTTACATAAAAATAATAATTCTTCTTCATTGTAAGCATTCAATCTTTCTGTGCCCACGCTTCCTGCTATCATTTCTTCTAATTCCACTTTCAATCTGCTGATGTCTAAAATCCTTGGTGTCGGGTTCTGATTATCTCTTTCCTGTGCCCATCTTTCTATTTCTTCAGAGGTAACTACTGTTCCGCCTCCAGTTCCAGTATGAACCAAAGGTCTTCTTTCTCTCAAATTCATGGGCGTAACTCTCTTTGGAGTTTCCGTCAAAGGTTCCACATTAGGGAGATCCATTAATGAAATAATTGACTCACTTTCGCTAACCTGATCATCTGTAATTATTATCTCTTTCCTAGGACTATTTAATGGAATTGTCACAGGTTGTGGTTTCTGGCAAACCTTTTTATCTCCATACAACGGGATTACTGGACCAATGGTCACTGGTACCGTCAAAGCTTCAGTATTCAAATTTAATTGACTTATCTTCTGAACTAGCTCTTCTCTAGTTTTGTTTAAAACATCTCTTTCATTATCCTGCAATACTCTGTTATATGACGTATCATGTAAAATCTGTGGGGTCTATGGCATTCCCATTACTGGTGCACTTGGGGTAACTTTACTAGTTGCTTCTTAATACGGCGGTGGATTTTTAATTAAAATATCCTCTAACAACTCGTCATCTGATTCACCATATCCTGCCGTATTCATGTGTTTCGTTTTCTCCTTACACTTTCCTCCAGACTGTTCCTCAGCCATTAACCTCGGATATAAACCTTCTGATACCATAGCTCTCCTCCATTGTTTCATCTGCCCTTCGCGTGTCTCATGCAAGTGTCTCGGAAAGAATCCTCTATATCTCCCACCTCTGCATCGCTCTCGTTCATATGACTCAGTCTCCCATTCTTCCAAAGCATCATATTGAGTTAACCTAGGTCTAGGTTCTAAATCATTCATTTTCAATCTCAAATTCTGAAGAATCCTCCCATTAAACGTACCATCCTTTGGAAAAGCTAACACTCCATCATCCTTCGTATATTCTACCCAGTTTTCCAACCACACGCAAGTATGATATCCCCTTTCCATCATCATAAAAGATGCTGGTGTCTTTGGTGGCGGAATAGGAATTCCTTCTCTAGTCAACACAGGCTTATCCTTTACAAAGAAATTCTTAATTTTCTTTATAAATGACATCTTTCTTTTCTCTCCATACATCCTTGAGAAACGATGTATAAAATTGTATTCTGCAAACCCTTGAAATCTTCTGCCTGTACGCCTTGCACTAACAGTCAAATCAAAATCCCGCATACAATCTCTCTCTCCACCAATCCTAGCGCGGCTTCTAACTAGCTATCCAATTAAATCAGGCTTACGCTCGTGATCTGACCAATGCCAGCGCGGCCTTTTTCTGACGTCAGTTCTGCTCCTTTCTACTGACCCCTCCTTTACAAGGCTGCTCCTGTCACACGCCCGCTGTTTCTACCAATCCCAGCGCGGCTCACTGTGACGTCAGTATAACTCCAGCAACTGACCCTCCCTTTACAAGGTAATACGAAAACTTATTTTTCAATATTTTCTTTAAAAATTCTTTGTTATTAACAACATAAAAACATCCGCTACTCTGTCTGTTCCACTAAATCAAAGGATAGTTTATTTCTTTCCACTGCGAGTAAAAACCCTTCCGCTTACCCTTCATATAAGCTCCAGAGAACCTGCTACTCCTCCGGTGTCACCCATTTTGTGAAATTTGAGACCAAAGTTTCACCAGCGAACTCCTTTTGCTGTCAATCAAGCTTGGAAGAACCTGCTACTCCTTCAGGGTTACCCTTTCTAGGTGATATAACGCCTAAAGTTTCACTAGCGAACTCTTTGCTATCAATCACTCTCACTTTTTACGCAGAAAATAGTCCCTAATTTAACACTGCCAGCCCTATCTAGCTTTTCAGTGTTATTTCAACAGACGAGTAACCTCACTGCAGTGTGGTTTCTATCGCCACCCGCTATTCATTCCCCGGGAATTTTCCAGACGACATAAAACAGGACGCTAACTCTTTTTGTTAAACATAAATCAATAATCTATACTTATCACCAAACTAGTCAATAATAACCATAACTCTGCTACCAGAAAACTGATCCAGCAGTGTACTAACAACAGATACTCCACTACCATATACTCACCAGGGCCCATATAACTTCTCACACTAATACCAAGTAGACCGCTGGAGCTTGTAGTTTATAGATTTCATGTCTCAGGAATAGTTATATTTCTTGTTCTAACTAAACCTTTCACTGATCAAAAAGTTCTTTCCTCTGGTCGATGGACCATTAGTTGGAACTAGTTGATGGTTATAATTAACGTAACTTATTAAACATTTCTTGATTAAAATTGAAATAATCACAGACTCTGGAAGTTTTTAAAATCTTAATCTAAATTAATTGCATGTGAACCATCTCAAAGTTTCAGTACAAACACCCTCATTCGCAAGAGTGTCAATTCAATCAATACTCAATAAACACTAATAATTCAGATTCACACAATAACTATGCTAAGAAAGGAGAGGACAGAGAGAGAAGAATATTTATCAAGAAGATGAATTTATAGTTACCAAGAATGGTGTGAAGACCAACCCCCTGGCCAAAGGGCTGGTAAGGGTCCCCCGGGATAGATCAGGAGACAAAGACTTCAGGACAGGAATCAGGACAGGATACTTCACCTCTCTAAGTACCGACGACTGCGTCGCACCCCTCTCTGACACTCTCTTCCTCCTCGTGGTTCTTCTGCGATCTTCTTTCTAACCCAATTAAGTTAAATAGATGGTTCTGCATTCGATTTTCATCAGCGTCTCACAGCTTCAGCACCACCCCAGCACCGACAGCAGCCCGAGCTCTGCTTCTGTGCTCCCGTTAAGCATGCACCTTGCTCTGCTAACTAACTAAAACTAGCTCAATTATACCTTTCCATATTCCAGTACCACCCATTAATGTTTCAATATCGTAAAATACTAACTTCTGTTTGGTCAGGCGAGGGGGATGATCGTCACACCATGCTTACATTTCATTTATTTTCTTTGAACCATTGTCTTTTAAACCCATCCCCTCAAACTTTATTAAATCATTTCCTTTCCCATACATCTCCAAACTTTATTAATACAAAATGTTTCAACTTCATGAATAACTCTTCTTCATGTGAACTCTCCACCCTCATGTTCCCAGGGCACATCTTCTCTGGCCTTGGACGCGTGACAAGTCCTTACTCATCCTTCCTTGTTCTCTCTCCGGTGCGCATGCGTGGGGTCAAGTCAGTCAGCTCAATTCAGACAAGTTTGGAAGGCCCAAATGCGCACTAATAATAAAGTCAAAAGAAGAAATGTTATTCTCTAAAATAAATGGTTTCACTGTATACCACCAACCTCTACTCTAACCCACTTTAATTATTATTACCCTTTCTGCATTTGCGTTGGTATAAAACTTATTTTCTATTCTGCGAAGCAGGTGCCATGCATGTGAACTTTCAAGCGGCCATTTTAATATCTTTTGCGCAGGCGCAAGATTTTCCCTCCAAGCATTAGTACGTCATACTACGTAGATGCAGTAGACACATGCGCAGTAAAGATCCCTTGTTAGAGTGCGTTTTAGTCCTTCGTACATGTTGTTATGGTTAGTAAACAAGTATGCAAGCTTCACTGTCCCGCGTGTCTTTTCTAAAATGCGAATTATTAATTACAAACACACAGTTAGTAATTCGTTAACGAGTTAAAACGAGAGGATTGCTTTCGAGCAAGTCTCATTACGAGTCCTTGCTCCATCAACATGCTTACATAGATTTCCTACAACCCAGCATTCCCCTTGGTCGCTCATGTAAAATGATACCTCACTTGTGCGGGTGGGCCAAGAGCCTGCGACTGGGAAAGGTAAAAAACAAAAAACTTAGAGATTGAGGGGATAGCACAGCGAGTTCTAAGCGCTATATTTTTGTTCATATATGTTTTTAGGTTGACTCTGCATTGGACACCCACACAAGTGAGGTATCATTTTTATCGAGAAACCAAGGGGAATGATGGGGGGGGGGGGTAGGAAATTTGTGCTGGCATGGCAATTCCCACACAGAAAGGTGTGAAAAAGGTGATTTGTTTAGCAAAATTTACGGGGGATTCTGGGTAGGAAATCATTGGGAGATCCACACAAGCCACACATAGTTGGACTCCCACAGCTGTCTAGTTTTCAGAAATGTCTGGGGTTTTTTGGTTTCCCTACATGGCTGCCAAGCCCAGGACCAAAAACGCAGGTGACTCCCTCGCAAGACCAGGTCTTTTTGTGATCGATAATTTTCAAGTCTCCACAGTACGTTTTGGGCCATTTCCTGTGACGGGCACTAGGCCTACCCACACAATTGAGGTACTATTTTTTATCAAAAGACTTGGGAGAATGCTGGGTGGTAGGAAATTTGTGCTGGCCCGGTGGTTCCATAACTTTCCCACACACAAATGTGAGTAAAATGTGATTTTTTTAGCTACATTTGAGGTACCACTTTTTTTGAGAGACCTGGGGAAAATGCTGGATGGGTGGAAGTTTGTGGCTCCCCACAGATTCCAGAACTTTCCATCACAGAAATGTGAGGAAAATGTGTTTAAAAAAAAAAAAAAAAGTTTGAGGTTTGCAAGGGATTCTGGGTAACAGAACCTGGTGAGAGCCACACAAGTCACCCCACCCTGGATTCTCCTGGGTGTCTAGTTTTAAAAAATGTACAGGTTTGCTAAGTTTCAACTGTTATTTTCTATAGGAAAACCTTGAAGGATCTCCACAAATTACCCCATGCTGAATTCAGAATGTTGTCTTCTTCTCAGAAATGTATAGCTTTCTGGAATCCATTATTGCCATTTGTACCACTAACTGGAAGGAGGATGAAAGCACAAAAAAATAGGAAAAATAGGCTATGCCCCAGTAAAATGCAAAAACTGTGTAGAAAATTGTAGTTTTCTGACAAAAGGCTGCCTGTTCCTGAAAGCTGGAAAGATGGTGATTTTAGCACCACCAACCTTTCATTAATACCATTCGCAGGGGGAAAAAATGGACGCTGTCTTCTGCAGCACTTTCCCCCATTTTTCTGCAAAAAAACAAAAGTTAGCTGTAATTTGGCTAATTTCTCGGTGCCCTCCAGGGGAATCCACAAACCATGGGTACCTTTAGAATCCTCAGGATGTTGGAAGAAAAGGACAGAAATTTGGCATGGATATCTTATGTAGTAAAAAGGTTATGGGGGCCTAAGCGGGAACTACCCCAAATTGCCCAAAAAAGGCGTGGCAGGGGCCGGGGTGGGGGGGCATCAGAATGTCTGGCAGTGAAGGGGTTAAAGGTTCTGAGAGTCTGGCCGCTAGTAACAGGAGCTGATTGTTGATAGGTTCCAGGGCTCCCAAAACTGCTAGTGAGAAGGTTTTCTAAGATTGTCAGGCAGGCTCAGACTTGAAGGGAGCCACTCCTTCGGTTAGCCCTCACAATATAGTGAGTATTCATGGTCACGAAAAGCCGGCACGCCTGCTCTCATCATTTGTGAATAGTGTTTCACTAGAATAAAAGGAGGGAGGCATCACCTTTAATACTCCCTTGAGTTTTACTGGGCAGCTCTGCTCACTGGCACCTTATTTAAATCAACAGCCAAGTGGGTCTCCATACCACTACCGAGGTGTTCTGTGAGCCGGCAACGGATTTTAGAGACTGGTGGACCCAGGCATGCTGGCTGTTATGAGAAGCATCTCCACACGCAAGACCCCCAGAGAAGATCCCCTCCTGCCCACCCGACTTGGACGCGCGCACTGATGGGCAGAAGGGGCTGTACATGTGGGCGCAGTGCCGCTAGTTGCAGCCCTCCTCGCGAGTGAAGCCACAAGGCTCAGGGATACCAGCGGGGGATGCCACATGGCACCAAAATAAACCTGTTTAAGGCCGCAAGAGCCATCCTTGTTAATATTAGCCAAAGCAGTTATTATCAATTACACACAAAACAATAATCAAAAGGAGAATTTAGAACAAGCGATGAAGAAAGAGGACGTTAGCATTTGGACAAGAGACTTTAGGATGGATGGACAATCACAAGGTCACTTTCTTTCTTGCCTATTTTCCTGTGTTCTTAAGAAATGTAGTTGTTTGGACATTAAAGAAATATTCTTGCTAACAACTGCTGTTAAGTAAAAGTAAAGAAAGACATGTATACTCCTCGCTTCTGGTCCTATCAGAGAATGATTGTGGGACGATCGAACAGTGCAGGGCCAAGGCTGGGACAGCACAGCAGCTGGTGTGAGCGTCTTTCAAACTGTAAGAAATTGGATTATTGTTTGGGGTGGGTGACTACCTTCCTCAAGAAATAATCACAGCCCTTGTCACGGAGAACCCTTAAAATCACAGCACAGAGCAGACAGACATAGCTTAGTGAAATGTATAAAGTATTTATGCAGAACTAAAACAGTAGTAAAGGCAGAATGCAGAACAATAAAAATCAGAATTAAAACAATACAGTATCATTTAATTAACAAAATGACAAAAATCCAATAAGAGGAACTGGAGATTTGATTTTTTTAAAAATGTTTAAGCGAAAATAGCGCCAAAAAGCACAAAGTGCCAATTACAGTCATGGTCGCGGTAGATGAGGACCTAGGCACAATTTGAGGCTGACTGTGATTGAGCGCCGGTTGGATAAATCAACCAGGTTCGTCCAGGTCAAAGATTTTACCTTCTAACTTAGGGCCTGGTTTATATCATGTCTGATGAATCCGGACCACCCAAAAAGTTATGTTCCATCTATCCGCTGTCATGGCTGTCCTTTTGCCTAATTTATATACTGGCGGTATGACAAACGAAACTCCGTCAAACTTCCACCACATCTGTCGCATTCAGACTCCTCCGTCAACAGAGTATTTGCCGAAAAGCATATGACAGAGGCATTTCAGTTAGAACTCCACCCGCCAAAGTACAACTTTGCTTTCTGTCACTGTAACCATGACTGTTGAACCTCCAAACCAGAGTTGGTGGTTTTATAGCTATAAAAGGAGATAACACACCTCACCTACATTTCTACCTCGATCTTCCACCATGAATCTGATGTTGCAAGGCTTCGCACACCTAGTCGATATAGATATCAACCTCCACGTGGCCGATATAAGGGAAGGGATACTTATTTACGTGTTTTTTTAAAGTCCCCACATTCTGAAGTGGCATGTCTTCCCTTAAATTTATATTATTTTTTCCAAGGCACATTTTAAATGTGTCTTGTAATCCATGTTAAATGTTTATGTACACCCCTTACACTTGTAAAAATGTTTCAAAAACTTTATATATAATTATTGTCAGACATGCATTGCTATTCATTGAAAATTTGGCGTACGCATCCATCAATACAACAGCAATGCACACCAAATAAACAAAATGTTATCATACCTTTCATTTACAGGCAAACTACATTTTTAAGCATTTCAGTATAAATCATGACACACTTACATCTGTATGTCATAATGAGCACATACTATTGTCTTAATTCCATTTCATGTAGTTCTACATATGTTAACAATACTTAAATAAACATATGTTGATATTTTTATAGTTGTAAAACATTTTCTATCTTACCTAATCCTGCTAGTTTTTGAGCTTATCCCTACCATTTTTTACATTTCAGATAATTTTTGATTTAAAATGTACATCATAAGAGATTCCAAAATATGTAAAATGATATATATAAAAGTATCAAATAAAGTAGATGTCAAAATGCTATATGTTGTACCTATTATGGTCATTAAACCAAATACATTTTTACATTGTGTATGTGACAAATAGAAACCAAACCATGTGTTTATAACAATACAATTAATTTCATTTGTAAGATACTTCTCGCCCAAAATCAAAACATTTTTGTAAACAATTAATATACAAGAGGAAGGGTCCAGAGTGGAAAGGTCAGGTGGTGATGAGTGGGAGGCAGTGCTGTCTAGGGGCTCTGCTATGGCCAAAGCCTCTCTGTATTGCAGATACTGCTCTGGGTATGCCATCTAGGATTGCTACTATCTGGGTGAGGTGATGGCTTATTCCATGCATGGCACACGACAGTGCAGTCTGCCATACAGAGGGACCTCTTAACAATTCTAGAGCCTCCTCAGACCTCACTGCTGGGTGGATAGGGGCAGGAGCTGAGGTGTCTAGGGCAAAGGAGATCCCAACATTTTAGAGGCTGGGTGTTGGGCTCAATTGAGGGGAGTAGGAGGGCGGGGGTGGACAAGGTAGTAAGTCCAGGAGATGGTCTGGGGTCCACCACCACTTGCAACTGGTCTGATGTGGAGATCTCGGATTCTGATGATGATGTGGCCTCCTCTCAAGCCCCGTCACCCTCCTTCCGTCTCTGTTTTTTCGCCTTCCAACTCCCAGACGACGTCCTGTCCCCACCTTCTTGGTCAGTGTTTCGTTCAGTATCTTGGGAGGATCCTTATAAGAAACAGAGAAAGAAATTAACATTTTAACAGTGGTTTTTAAATTCATAAGATGTGCTATTCAACAGTATTAACTAATGTAGATGCAAATGTATTATAAATGAAATCTCATCATAACTCTGTTATCTATATATTTTAAAGATTTTGAGCAATCAGTCCTGTATATTGGCATACCATCTCTTTTTATGGTCGACAGGCCCTTTCCTTTCCTAACAACCAACAATTCGAGTGGAAGCATACATTTCTTAATGTATAACAAACACCTACACAGGAGGGCACTTACCGTGTCTTCATACATTTAAGAAAGAAATATGTATTAAATAAATTAGTTAGTTTGTTTTCTAATATCTACTGCCAATAGATGCCAAAAGTAGTATAATCCTCTGAGGCGGACCCTCATCCTGACCTACCTGAACCCCGTATTAGCAGCTGACGTGTAAAGTCCTAGGTCAGGAACACCTAGCTATCATTCTTACAAGGGGCCTTCAAGGATGTTATTTTATTATTTTCCATACCTGTATTGTTACATTTCATGGATGTTTGTTTTAGAATATTTATAAACATTATACATTTATCACATTCATAACAAATATTTGATGAGCACCATAAAGTATCAGGAGCTTGACTTTTATATTCCTTGTGCACGTGGTTTGTCATTTTGGATGCCCTTTTACACTATATAAGTATAAGGCAGTCTATAACAGGTGTTTGCTGTTGAGAGAAGTGCAGTATGGTGCAATTATGTGTGAATGGGTTTTCCGGGGCCGAATAAGGCTCTTGGAAGTAGGCGGTACATCCCTCCCCTTATTAAATTGTTTGGGCCCCAGGGGATGGGGTCCCCTGGGACGAAAACAGCTCAGGGAGGGGTGTCAGGTGTCCCTCTCCCTTTATAAAATACATTGGGCCTCGGGGATGGGGTCCCCGGGGCCGAAGACAGTTTGGGAGGGGGCCACACACTTCCCTCCCCATAAATAATTTACCCGGACCTGGGGTTTGGGGACCCCTTGCGCCCAAAATGGGCAAGGGGGGCCTACTCACGCTCCCCTCCCCATACCTATATTAATTAATGGTTACTGCCATTTTTCTGTTTGTTTTTGCCGCGTTTCTGCAGGAGTGCAATGGGATTGCATCATAAGCCACATATGTTTTTAAAATATTTGGACGCAGAAGGGTCACCCATGAGGCCTGGGGTAGGGTTTCTTATCCTGCCCCCTATATAATTTTTAGGTCTCGCCTAGGTAGCGCTTGCGCTGTTACTTCGAGACATGCTGTATTCAGGTATGGACTTTAAGCTCAGACCATTTACTGCCCATCTTTTCAATCAGCTCCTGTTACTGTCCTTTGTATTCGTCAATAGGCTTAGTAGTCCCTCTCAGAATGTCATACAGAAGCGTATTGTTGTTATGTATCTAATCTATTTTCAGAGTCCTTGTTCACCGGTCAAATCAAGTAAAGCTGTCTTCATTCTTCATATATGTGTCTAAATCCCAACTGCAGCGGTTTCTTCACCCTGTAATCTTAATCTTTGATCTTCAAACACATGGAGAGTACTCCTGGTTACACGCCGGTGAAGAAGGACTCTGAAAACAGATTAGATACATAACGACAATACGCTTCTGTATGACAATCTGAGAACAGCCCTGAAGAAGTCAAAAGGTGTATGTACCAATGACGAAACACATGTTGGCTATGAGACTCACTGGAATGAATACTGAATTTCTGAAGTGATCTAATTCTATGTGAAGAAGGAAGAATAAAAAGACAAAGGAATTTTACTACCATTTTGTACTGACATTTTGGATGTTGTGTTGCTCAGGGGTCTTAATAGTATAGTCAGGACCTGGTTCCCATAGGAAAAGTGTTTTTTGATTTGCTTGTAACTTAGGCGCCGTTTGATGAATCTTTACAAAATGTTCCAGACTAAGTGCTCTTCTGCTTCTAGTTATGCATGGAGAGTTATGGGGTGAACTGTCAAGTGGGGGCCAAGAAAATGGGGGGGGTGTAAAAAAAAGTGCGTTTCCCATTGAGATTTTTGACACGACTACAGCCCGAACCGCTAGACGAAATGACACCAAATTTGGTAGAAAGGTAGGTCTTGGTCCAAAAAGAGCACTTTTTGTGATTTATGTAAATCCATTCAGTAGTTTTTGTTATATTAAAGAAAAAATACATTTGTATATCTAGAAGTGCAGACCCACTGCGAATCCAAAAGATCTCAAGCTCAGATCTATTGGCTGCCAACACTTCAACCAGGAAGTTTGTGCAGCCATTTTAAGACTCGGACTGAGTTTACTCCCAAACAAAAACGTTAAAAAAAGAAAAGAGGAGGGGCGTGGCCTAGCGGTCCAACATGCAGGACGTGCTGTAAGGGAGCTCCCGTAGCCCCGCATTAATCCACCTAAAAATCCTGCCGTTCCGGCCCTTCATGCGGTGTCATATCCTGGGTAGATGTTCCTCATACCTGGCGGCCCCACATGAGCCGTGTGAGACCTGTCTGCTCCACCCGTAAGACGACCGGGCATTGAGGAGAGACTGCGGCCTGCAGATACGCGCCCTTGCGCGAGGGGCAGCGCCGGGGAGCTGCGGCGTGCCTCGGTGCGCTGAGGCGGACACTGCCATAAATTGCTGCCCGCCAGTGGTGGGGTGTTGACGACGGTGGGGCAGTGCCTGCCCCGGGTTGCCCAACGAGGCGAGGCGGCTATATCGGGCTGCGGCGTGCCATTATTTAACCTGTGTAGCCGGGTGCGGCGCGGAGGTGGGGGACTGCACTGCCGGCGACACACTCGGTCCATCCGATTGCTGGCGGCCGATCAACCGTGGGTGAGGCTTGGCGCTGAGGAGCAGCGGCGGCCTGAGGATCCTCGCCCTTGCGTAAGGGGCGAGGTCGAGAGGCTGCGACGTGTCCCCGGAAGGCCGCGGAGGTTGCAGCGCCACATCGCCGCCTATTGGAGGTGGGGGTCAGGCGGCTGTGGGACAGCTTCTGCCGCGAGTGGCCTGGTGCGACTCGGCGGCCATATCGGGCCGCAGCGTGCCTGCACTTTCTCCGTGTGGCCTGGCGCAGCGTGGGAGCGGGCTGCTCCACTGCCCAAAGACACATCCGACTCCATCTGCCCAGCAGCGTCCGCCACGAGAACGCGGATACGGCCGTGGGTGACATTGGTCCCTGCGATAGGTCCCACCGACGCTTTGAATCCTGGGGAGCCAATATAGAGGTGAGCTGTGAGCTGTGTACCCTACTCCGGGGCCTTCACTCTTGGGGCGGCAATAGACTGTTGGGATCCTGCGGTAAGGAAGGGCCATGCAACTGACATGTGCGCTCCACTGACTGGGCCGCTCGAGTGACTTGATCGCCGCAGGAAGGTGGCGCCTCGTTCCCCTATCGGCCTGGGTGTGTGCGATTCGTGCCTTATATCGGAGGCTGGAGGAAGAAATTTCCGGGTGGAAGCTGGCTGAACGTGGGCACTTGGCCTGGTGCTGCGGTCGCTGCCTCTGTGATCCCCCTACACCATAGGTGGACTTTACGCCTGGGACCAGTATCTGGTCGGCACGGTCACTGCCGGCGGACTGCCTGGACCTCATGCCGCCCCTCATCGTCCGGGGCCTTGGGTGGGCCCTCCTGGGTCCTTAGAGACTCTCCTACCATCTTTACCTGGTCCATACCCACTGATCCTACTATCGGGGGCACCTACCGCTCCACTGACTGGGCCGCTCGAGTGAATTGATCGCCGCGGGAAGGTGGCGCCTCGTTCCCCTATCTGCCTGGGTGTGTGCGATTCGTGCCTTATATCGGAGGCTGGAGGAAGAAATTTCCGGGTGGAAGCTGGCTGAACGTGGGCACTTGGCCTGGTGCTGCGGTCGCTGCCTCTGTGATCCCCCTACACCATAGGTGGACTTTACGCCTGGGGCCTGGGACCAGTATCTGGTCGGCGCAATCACTGCCGGCGGACTGCCTGGACCACCTGCCGCCCCTCATGGCCCGGGGCCCCGGGGGAGCCCTCCTGGGTCCTTAGAGACTCTCCTACCATCTTGCCCTGGTCCATACCCACTGATCCTACTATCGGGGGCACCTACCGCGAACGCCCTATTCTTGCACCATGACTAAAGACAAAAACCCCGGTGCGACGGCACGGCAGAGTACAATAGATAATTATGCTAGCACTGCTGCGCAGGCCCCAACTACAAGCAACCCGCCACTGCCTATGCCGGACAATGCCGCCATATTAGCTGCCATAACACAATCCAGGGACATGCTGGAGGCCAAGATCAGTGCTGTTGGATCCGACGTCATGCTCCTCAGGCAGGATCTGCGCAACGCAGTACAGTGTATAACTGAGGCCTAGTCCAGGCTATCGACGGTGGAGGACTCTGTCACAAAGCTTCAGAAGAAGTTCTCCGCCTTGGAATCCGTCGCAAAGGGCCTGGCAATGCAAGCAGAAGATGCGGAGGGGCGCGCCCGCCGGAACAACCTTTGCTTTGTGGGGTTCCCCGAGGGCGGCGACGCGGCAGACTTCTTGGCTAAATGGCTGGCGGACTGGCTCCCCCCTGCTCTCATGTCCCCTTGCTTCGTAATTGAGCGTGCACATCGGTCCCTGCTACACAAGCCACCACCGGGTGCTCACCCTAGGCCCCTGATTGCTCGATTCTTAAATTTCAAGGACAGGGATGTCATCCTGCAACAGGCTAGACTTAAGGATTCCCTCCTCTTTTCCTCACAAAAAATCATGATATTCCCGGACTATACAAGGCTGGTCCAGCAGCGCCGGCAGTTCTTCACGGAGGTGAAAGCCAAATTACGCCATCTCAAAATTCAATATTCCTTGCTATTCCCGGCCAGGCTCCGAGTCTCCTACAAAGAGCAGACACACTTCTTTGACTCCCCCGAGGAGGTGTTCGCTTGGACAGACGAGAATGTTAAGCTCAGATTGCATACACCGCCTAGAATTGATTCAGACTCTTCATCTGGGGAACCGGGCCGTGGGTCGCCCTGGGTCTCAGGGGAGCGGCGCCGAAGATCACTATCCAAGAAACGCTCCAAATCTCGTAGCAAATCCCACGTTTGATCCATAGAAGATACCGCATGAAGGACACTTCACTTTGCCAATCATTGTAATGAACAATTTTCTATTCATTGTCGACGGCACAATGTTATGGGCTGCATCCTTTTGCCCATGTTATGGGCTCCCTTGGACTTTGGAGATATTGCTGTGTCTAGGGGAAGCCACATAGGGAACCATTGGCTGGGAGCTGCTCTGGACCCCCGTTGGGGCTCGGCCTGCCCTCATGCCGCGACAGATGCTTCAACGTTCATGAGGTATTGGGGTGGGAGGGAGGGGGGGTGTCGGGGTAAGTTACTGTTCCTTGTTTTTAAGTGTCATACTCATACCAATCCTGTTGCCATGTCGACGCCTGTGAACATCACATGCAGTCCCCCGCTTATGCACATCATTGTCCGTCCTGTCTCTGAGCATGCTTAGATTAGAGGAAAGACGCCTCTGCGTGGTTAGTTGGAATGTCCGAGGTCTATTGGATAAGGTTAAAAGAGGGGCTATCCTACGCCAAGCCAAACGCTATGGCGCAGATATTCTACTATTGCAGGAAACGCACCTACTTGGGAATAGGATTCCATGCCTAACACAATTTGGCTATGTACAAGCCTTCCATTCCGGATTCGCTAGAGGTTCACGAGGGGGTAGCGATATGGATTCACCGCAGAATCCCCTTCCTACATGATAAAACTTGGACTGATTCCCAGGGTAGATATGTCGTTGTTACGGGCACAATGTATGGCCGGTCGCTAGTCCTTGGATGTATATACGCCCCTCCGCCCCTTACATGGAACTTGACGGAACGCTTGACGAGGATCTGGGTAGAAATTCCCCCGGGCTTGACCTTAGTCTGAGGTGATTGGAACAACACAATATGCCCCTCTATAGACAGGTGGCGCAGTGCAGGCAATACGGTGGAGCCACGTGAGTCAAAACTGGGGTCCATGGTGCATGGGTTAGATTGGGTAGACACTTGGCGACGACTACACCCCACCGATCTAGGCTACACCTATTTCTCTAGCGCCTATGGGTCCTTCTCCCGCATAGATTACATCTTCATGTCAGCTGCGCATATACACAGACTTGCTGCGGCTGAAATACTACCCCGGGGCCTTTCGGATCACTCCATCTGTGCAGCTGGACTTGCGACTAGACACCGAACGCCCTCCCTTCCACTGGCGCCTATCACCATGGCTTCTACATGATGAAAAATATAGGTCGCATATACATAATGCCCTCAGAATATTTCTCTCACAACACCGGGTCAGTTGAATCGCCTGCAGTTATGTGGGAGGCAAGAAAGCCCACACTTCGGGGGAGGACACTGCATACTGCACAGGCAGTGTAGATTGCGTCGGGAAAAACTGATACAGCTGGAAGCCCAGCTACTGGTCGCAGAGCGCGCAGGTAGGGAGGCGAACGGACACGCCGCACGTAGGCAACTGCTCCACACTCAGCAGATGTATGCCAGCGAGCTTATGGACAAGGCTCGGATGGCCTGGCTAGCTACCCGCAGCAGGATATACCAGTGGGGCGACAAGTCGAGCGATTGCATCATCTGTGTCAAAGAGCTCTCTGCCCCCTCTCCATCCTGAGTCTGCGTGACCCCGCTGGGAGGGTTCTTGCAGATCCCCTACAAATTGCAGCAAACTTCACAGATTATTATGCAGAGCTATATGCTCCTCGGGAGACTATACCATCACGTTTAATCCACAAGTTTATAGACGACATGACTCTGCGCGCCCTCACAGACCCTGTACCGGAAGAATTAGATGCCCTCATAACAGCTGAGGAGATTCAAGAGGCACTGTCTGAGATGCGCCCGGCCCGATTGGCTTTTCATGTGAATTCCATAAGAAGTATCAATCCATACTCACTGCCCCTTACCTAGCCACTTTAGATGACCGGTGTCTCCCAGCAGACTGACGTCATGCTGAGATAGTGGTGTTCCTAAAACCGGGCAGACCTCCTAAACGTCAGTCTTCATATTGCCCAATATCACTCCTCAACGTTGAGGCTAAGCTCCTCGCCAAGATTATAGCCAATCGCATAGTCCCATACATCTCAGATCTGGTTCACTCGGACCAGGCGGGCTTCATGCCTGGCCGCGCCACCTGACATAACATCTGACGTGCCCATAATGCCATTGCATCGGTGGACCGTCTGGGTGAACCGGCTGCTTTACTGCTTGCGGATATGGATAGGGCCTTCGACTCCCTTAGCTGGACATACCTCTTGCGCTCCTCAGCCACCTCAATTTTGGTCCACCTCCTCAAATATATCCAACTTCTCTACACAGATATCACTGCCTCCATCCGTGTGGCGGACACTGTATCACAAACCTTTCCTATAGGGCGTGGTGCTCGTCAGGGCTGTCCCCTCTCTCCATATCTCTTCGCACTCGCTATGGAGCCTCTTGCAGCTTGGGTACGGGTAGTTGCACAGATTCGTGGGTTTGAGTGGTCTGGGGAGACGTCTGACCGCATAGCTCTATACGCGGTCGACGTATTATTCTTCCTAACGAGACCAGACCAGTTGGGACCCAGACTGCTAATGATCATGCAGATCTTTGGCGTCACATCTGGGCTCTATATGAACCTCCGTAAGTCTTACCTATGGTCCATGCGCAATGCAGGCCCTCTGGGCCCGTGGTCAGATGAGGTGACGGTGGTGCACAATGGCTTTAATTATCTGGGGGGTTTTCTGGCTGCCTCGCAGTCCTTGTCATGGGAAAGAAACCTAGCTCCACTATGGGTGCAAATTAAGGAACAGACTCGCTCCTGGTCACACCTACCACTTTCTTTATTCGGCAGATCCGCCATTTTTAAGATGTTCTCCCTGCCCTGCTTATTATACCAACTCCAAAATCGCCCATATCTGATAGCACCTAGTTGGTTCATGCAGCTAAACTCTACTCTCTGGCATTTTCTCTAGGGGGGCCTCTGCCCGAGTGGCATTGAAGACATGTTTTCAATCAACCAACTGCGGTGGACTAGCAACACCGGACATCCAGGCCTACTATTCAGCCTCGCACCTCCTCATACTAAATGATTGGTGGTACGGGGATAGGTCAGACCCTGCATATGCAGTCGAGCGGTGGCTGATGGGCAACACACCCCTACATACAATCCTTTATGCAGGCCCTACCCTAAAAGTCCTACTGCCGGTGACCGCCACAGTCTTTCAATTATGGAGGCGCACACTTCGTCAGCTAGGATGGTGAGGCAGAATAACAGAAGAGGCTCCCCTCTGGCACAATGGCCTCTTACCGCAGCTCGCTGGGCTGCCTGGCTTCTCGGGATGGGAGGCTATAGGAATTTCCACCGTGGGTGATGTTCTTCATGGTCAGACCCTGAAGTCCTTTCAGGAATTACAGCAAGAATATGCGATGCCTCGATCGCAATTTTACAAATATCTTCAATTCCGCCATACCTTCTCCCCATACCTCACACTCCAGGAGACCATACCAGATTTTAGCCCTCTTGAGGCAAAATATTCATGGGAGAACTGGGGGAACATAAGATCACCAAAATCTATCGTACACTTATCACGAACAGCCCTACTACGCTATCTAAAACACGGGAGGCCTGGCAGACAGACTTGAGCCCCTTGGACGATGAGGCTGGGCCGAGGCGCTAGAATCCCCACGAGGCGCCGCCATAGCGACTCGATTACAGTACATACAGTTCAAGTACCTCCATAGGGTATACTATACTAGGTATCGGCTCTAGCGGGCAGGACTCATTGCATCTCCACTCTGCATATGATGCCACGCAGCCGAGGGAACCCTCATACACACTGTATGGCAATGCACATCACTCTCAGGATTCTGGCACGGGGTTATTGCCTGTATGTCGCAGGTTTTGGGGTGGGACATCCCATATTCACCTAGATTAACGCTTCTGCATATAAATTATGACATCGGGGCAATATATATATAAACGTCACCTACTTTTATTAGGCCTTACACTGGCGAAGCGAGAAATTGCGAAGGCCTGGAAGGACGCCTCCCCGCCCTCCCTTGGGGCTTGGAAGAAGGGCCTTGATTTCTGTATGGGGCTGGAGATACCTATATTTGCTGCGAGGGGCTGCCCCCAGAAACATCCCAAGCTCTGGAAGAGATGAGCGGACTTCCGAGGGATCTACTTAGAACCGATCCCAGATCGCTCGATAGATTAACATTAGTCACAACTAACACACGGAGGGTGAACACGGGATTAGCGACGTAACTTTTCACTCTAGGGACGACTTGACATGCACTGCATTATATATTGGTTATATGACACTTCAGTTGATTGTTAATATGATATGTTGTTATGCATATGATCCTTCTTTGTTTATTTGGCTACAAAATGTCAACATCACTATGGCTATTATGTATATTGTACTGTCATGGTACCTGGCCTTGACAGGCATATCTTGGCTGTTGACATTAAAATGTTGTTTTGAAGAAAAAAAAAGGAAAAAAAGAGAAGAGGGCATGGTAGAAATACTCTGACCCCCTAGGTCTGGTGATGGGGTCCCCCACAGACCCACCCATTGCCAAAATAATTTTTTTTCCATTGTGCCGCAATATTGCAACGGGTTCGCGAATTTGCGGCAAAATTTAAAAAAATTGGTGAAGTCCTCCTGAGGCTTGAGCCCGGGAGTGACCCTCTTAAATTGGTGCTAAAAAAAAACCAAGCATTGGCATAGCCAATAGGTCTCGCCTTTGGGACCTTATGTGTTTAGCCAGAACTTTTGGCTATGTTGTAGAGCATTGTGGCTGCTGTGCATCATGGTGAAATGTTATAATAAAAAGTGTTAAGCATTTTTATTACCTTTATTCAAACCAAGAAGACATTATATACAACTGAACAACCTGATTAAAAAAGATTTTAACATAAAAATGTCTTCTATTTTTTTTGTACTTGCACTGCTGGCAACTTCTTCCTGCCTGTTCTCATGCTTGTTTGTTATAATTTTTTTTGTTATGGGGGAGCAGGATATAAATAACTGGGGAGTGGAGGTTGGAAAACAGTAATTTAATTAGAACACGAGCAGCGGACGGACACTAGGGGAGAATCAACAGATGCCAGATTCTGAGGGCAGACTGACGTGATGCTTAGGTGGTGTGCTGATGCAAAATGGTGGTGGTGAATGATGTATGGTGCTCAGGTGGTGCCACTATATGGTGTGGATTGTACGTACGTTGTGGATTGTGGAGTTGAAATATGTTGTTTGTTGTGTAACTACGTGGTGTGTATTGGAAATGTGTGGAGTTGAATTGTGTGGCCTGGAACTGTGGTGTTGAGTGAAATTATGCTTAGTGAAATTGTGTCATGGTGTGGAGTGCATTTATGTTGATTGGTGGTATGAGGCATAGAGTGCATTTATGTGGAGTGTATGTTGCATTGTGTAGAGTGCAATTATGTGGCGTGTAATTATGTGGCACTGAGTGGTATTATGTGGAGTGTATTTATGTTTCATTGAGTAGAGTGTAAATATGTGGCACAGTGTTATTATGTGGAGTGTATTTATGTTGCATTGAATAGAGTGTAATTATGTGGTGTGTGATTATGTGGTACTGAGTGGTATTATGTGGAGTGTATTTATGTTGCATTGAGTACAGTGTAATTACGTGGTGTGTAATTATGTGGTACTGAGTGGTATTATGTGGAGTGTATTTACGTTGCATTGAGTCGAGTGTAATTATGTGGTGTGTAATTATGTGGCACTGAGTGGTATTATGTGGAGTGTATTTATGTTGCATTGAATAGAGTGTAATTGTGACGTGTGATTATGTGGTACTGAGTGGTGGTATGTGGAGTGTATTTATGTTGCATTGAGTAGAGTGTAATTGCGTGGTGTGTAATTATGTGGTACTGAGTGGTATTATGTGGAGTGTATTTATATTGCATTGAGTAGAGTATAATTATGTGGCATGTTATTACGTGGCACTGAGTGGTATTATGTGGAGTGTATTTATGTTGCATTGAGTAGAGTGTAAATATGTGGTGTGTAATTATATGGCACTGAGTGGTATTATATGGAGTGTATTTATGTTGCATTGAGTAGAGTATAATTATGTGACGTGTAATTATGTGGCACTGAGTGGTATTATGTGGAGTGTAATTATGTGGCTTGTAATTATGTGGTACTGAGTGGTATGTATTTATGTTGCACTGAGTAGAGTGTAATTATGTGGCGTGTAACTATGTCACACTGAGTGGTATTATGTGGAGTATTTATGTTGCATTGAGTAGAGTGTAATTATGTGGCACAGTGTTATTATGTGGAGTGTATTTATGTTGCATTGAATAGAGTGTAATTATGTGATGCGTAATTATTCGGTACTGAGTGGTATTATGTGGAGTGTATTTATGTTGCATTGAGTAGAGTGTAATTATGTGGTGTGTAATTATGTGGCACTGAGTGGTATTATGTGGAGTGTATTTATATTGCATTGAGTAGAGTGTAATTATGTGGCGTGTTATTATGTGGCACAGAGTGGTATGTGGAGTGTATGTTGCATTGAGTGCAGTGTAATTATGTAGCATATAATTATGTGGCACTGAGTGGTATTATGTGGAGTGTATTTATGTTGCATTGAGTAGAGTGTAATGTGGTGTGTAATTATGTGGCACTGAGTAGTATTATGTGGAATGTATTTATGTTGCATTTAGTAGAGTAATTATGTGGCGTGTAATCATGTGGCACAGATTGGTATTATGTGGAGTGCATGTTGCATTGAGTGCAGTGTAATTATGTGGCATATAATTATGTGGCACTGAGTGGTATTATGTGGAGTGCATTTATGTTGCATTGAGTTTAGTGTAATTATGTGTGGTGTAATTATGTGGCACTGAGTGGTATTACGTGGACTGTTTTTATGTTGCATTGAGTAGAGTAATTATGTGGCACTGAATGGTATGTGGAGTGTTTTTGTGTTGCATTGATTAGAGTGTAATTATGTGGCACTGAGTGGCATCATGTGGAGTGTTTTGTGTTGTATTGAGTAGAGTGTAATGATGTGGCACTGAGTGGTATTATGTTGAGTGTATTTATGTTGCATTGAGTAGAGTGTAAATATGTGGCACAGTGTTATGTGGAGTGTATTTATGTTGCATTGAATAGAGTGTAATTATGTGACGTGTAATTATGTGGTACTGAGTGGTATTATGTGGAGTGTATTTATGTTGCATTGAGTAGAGTGTAATTATGTGGTGTGTAATTATGTGGCACTGACTGGTATTATGTGGCGTGTATTTATGTTGCATTGAGTAGAGTGTAAATATGTGGCGTGTAATTATGTGGCACTGAGTGGTATTATGTGGAGCGTATGTTGCATTCAGTAGAGTGAAATAATGTTGCGTGTAATTATGTGGGACTGAGTGGTATTATATGGAGTGTATTTATGTTGCATTGAGTAGAGTGTAATTATGTGGCGTGTAACTATGTCACACTCAGTGGAATTATGTGGAGTGTATTTATGTTGCATTGAGTAGAGTAATTATGTGGCACAGTGTTATTATGTGGAGTGTATTTATGTTGCATTGAATAGAGTTTAATTATGTGACACGTAATGATGTGGTACTGAGTGGTATTATGTGGAGTGTATTTGTGTTGCATTGTGTAGAGTGTAATTATGTGGTGTGTAATTATGTGGCATTCAGTGGTATTATGTGGAGTGTATTTATGATCCATTGAATAGAGTGTAATTGTGACGTGTGATTATGTGGTACTGAGTGGCATTATGTGGAGAGTATGTTGCATTCAGTATAGTGAAATAATGTTGCGTGTAATTATGTGGGACTGAGTGGTATTATATGGAGTGTATTTATGTTGCATTGAGTAGAGTGTAATTATGTGGCGTGTAATTATGTGGCACTGAGTAGTATTATGTGGAATGTATTTATGTTGCATTTAGTAGAGTGTAATTATGTGGCGTGTAATTATGTGGCACTGATTGGTATTATGTGGAGTGCATGTTGCAGTGAGTGCAGTGTAATTATGTGTCATATAATTATGTGGCACTGAGTGGTATTATGTGGAGTGTATTTATGTTGCATTGAGTATAGTGTAATTATGTGGTGTAATTATGTGGCACTGAGTGGTATTACGTGGAGTGTTTTTATGTTGCATTGAGTAGAATAATTATGTGGCACTGAATGGTATGTGGAGTGTTTTTGTGTTGCATTGATTAGAGTGTAATTATGTGGCATTGAGTGGCATCATGTGGAGTGTTTTGTGTTGTATTGAGTAGAGTGTAATGATGTGGCGCGTAATTATGTGGCACTGAGTGGTATTATGTTGAGTGTATTTATGTTGCATTGAGTAGAGTGTAAATATGTGATGTGTAAGTATGTGGCACAGTGTTATGTGGAGTGTATTTATGTTGCATTGAATAGAGTGTAAGTATGTGACGTGTAATTATGTGGCACTGAGTGGTATTATGTGGAGTGTATTTATGTTGCATTGAATATAGTGTAATTGTGACGTGTGATTATGTGGTACTGAGTGGTATTATGTGAATGTTGCATTGAGTACAGTGTAATTACGCGGTGTGTAATTATGTGGTACTGAGTGGTATGTGGAGTGTAATTATATTGCATTGAGTAGAGTGTAATTATGTGGCGTGTTATTATGTGGCACTGAGTGGTATTATGTGGAGTGTATGTTGCATTCAGTACAGTTTAATTATGTGGCGTGTAATTATGTGGCACTGAGTGGTATTATTTGGCGTGTATGTTGCATTGAGTGCAGTGTAATTATGTAGCATATGATTATGTGGCACTAAGTGGTATTATGTGAAGTGTATTTATGTGGCACTGAATAGTATTATGTGGAATGTATTTATGTTGCATTTAGTAGAGTAATTATGTGGCATGTAATCATGTGGCACTGATTGGTATTATGTGGAGTGCATGTTGCATTGAGTGAAGTGTAATTATGTGGCATATAATTATGTGGCACTGAGTGGTATTATGTGGAGTGTATTTATGTTGCATTGAGTTTAGTGTAATTATCTGTGGTGTAATTATGTGGCACTGATTGGTATTACGTGGAGTGTTTTTATGTTGCATTGAGTAGAGTAATTATGTGGCACTGAATAGTATGTGGAGTGTTTTTGTGTTGCATTGATTATAGTGTAATTATGTGGCACTGAGTGGCATCATGTGGAGAGTTTTGTGTTGTATTGAGTAGAGTGTAATGATGTGGCGCGTAATTATGTGGCACTGATTGGTATTATGTGGAGTGTATTTATGTTGCATTGAGTAGAGTGTAAATATGTGGCGTGTAATTATGTGGCACAGTGTTATGTGGAGTGTATTTATGTTGCATTGAATAGAGTGTAATTATGTGGTACTGAGTGGTATTATGTGGAGTGTATTCATGTTGCATTGAGTAGAGTGTAATTATGTGGTGTGTAATTATGTGGCACTGAGTGGTATTATGTGGAGTGTATTTATGTTGCATTGAATATAGTGTAATTGTGACGTGTGATTATGTGGTACTGAGTGGTATTATGTGGAGTGTATTTATGTTGCATTGAGTACAGTGTAATTACGTGGTGTGTAATTATGTGGTACTGAGTGGTATTATGTGGAGTGCATGTTGCATTGAGTGCAGTGTAATTATGTGGCATATAATTATGTGGCACTGAGTGGTATTATGTGGAGTGTATTTATGTTGCATTGAGTAGAGTGTAATTATGTGTGGTGTAATTATGTGGCACTGAGTGGTATTACGTGGACTGATTTTAGGTTGCATTGAGTAGAGTAATTATGTGGCACTGAAGGGTATGTGGAGTGTTTTTGTGTTGCATTGATTAGAGTGTAATTATGTGGCACTGAGTGGCATCATGTGGAGTGTTTTGTGTTGTATTGAGTAGAGTGTAATGATGTGGCACTGAGTGGTATTATGTTGAGTGTATTTATGTTGCATTGAGTAGAGTGTAAATATGTGGCGTGTAATTATGTGGCACAGTGTTATTATGTGGAGTGTATTTATGTTGCATTGAATAGAGTGTAATTATGTGACATGTAATTATGTGGTACTGAGTGGTATTATGTGGAGTGTATTTATGTTGCATTGAGTAGAGTGTAATTATGTGGTGTGTAATTATGTGGCACTGACTGGTATTATGTGGAGTGTATTTATGTTGCATTGAGTAGAGTGTAAATATGTGGCGTGTAATTGTGTGGCACTGAGTAGTATTATGTGGGATGTATTTATGTTGCATTGAGTAGAGTGTAATTATGTGGCACAGTGTTATTATGTGGAGTGTATTTATGTTGCATTGAATAGAGTGTAATTATGTGACGTGTAATTATGTGGTACTGAGTGGAATTATGTGGAGCGTATGTTGCATTCAGTATAGTGAAATAATGTTGCGTGTAATTATGTGGGACTGAGTGGTATTATATGGAGTGTATTTATGTTGCATTGAGTAGAGTGTAATTATGTGGAGTATAACTATGTCACACTCAGTGGAATTATGTGGAGTGTATTTATGTTGCATTGAGGAGAGTGTAATTATGTGGCACAGTGTTATTATGTGGAGTGTATTTATGTTGCATTGAATAGAGTGTAATTATGTGACGCGTAATTATGTGGTACTGAGTGGTATTATGTGGAGTGTATTTATGTTGCATTGAGTAGAGTGTAATTATGTGGCGTGTAATTATGTGGCACTGAGTAGTATTATGTGGAGTGTATTTATGTTACATTGAGTAGAGTGTAATTATGTGGCGTGTAATTATGTGGCACTGAGTAGTATTATGTGGGATGTATTTATGTTGCATTTAGTAGAGTGTAATTATGTGGCGTGTAATTATGTGGCACTGATTGGTATTTGGAGTGCATGTTGCATTGAGTGCAGTGTAATTATGTGGCATATAATTATGTGGCACTGAGTGGTATTATGTGGAGTGTATTTATGTTGCATTGAGTATAGTGTAATTATGTGGTGTAATTATGTGGCACTGAGTGGTATTACGTGGAGTGTTTTTATGTTGCATTGAGTAGAATAATTATGTGGCACTGAATGGTATGTGGAGTGTTTTTGTGTTGCATTAATTAGAGTGTAATTATGTGGCATTGAGTGGCATCATGTGGAGTGTTTTGTGTTGTATTGAGTAGAGTGTAATGATGTGGCGCGTAATTATGTGGCACTCAGTGGTATTATGTTGAGTGTATTTATGTTGCATTGAGTAGAGTGTAAATATGTGGTGTGTAATTATGTGGCACAGTGTTATTATGTGGAGTGTATTTATGTTGCATTGAATAGAGTGTAATTATGTGACGTGTAATTATGTGGTACTGAGTGGTATTATGTGGAGTGTATTTATGTTGCATTGAGTAGAGTGTAATTATGTGGTGTGTAATTATGTGGCACTGAGTGGTATTATGTGGAGTGTATTTATGTTGCATTGAATATATTGTAATTGTGACGTGTGATTATGTGGTACTGAGTGGTATTATGTGGAGTGTATTTATGTTGCATTGAGTACAGTGTAATTATGTGGTGTGTAATTATGTGGTACTGAGTGGTATTATGTGGAGTGTATTTATATTGCATTGAGTAGAGTGTAATTATGTGGCGTGTTATTATGTGGCACTGAGTGGTATTATGTGGAGTGTATGTTGCATTCAGTACAGTGTAATTATGTGGCGTGTAATTATGTGGCACTGAGTGGTATTATTTGGAGTGTATGTTGCATTGAGTGCAGTGTAATTATGTAGCATATAATTATGTGGCACTAAGTGGTATTATGTGGAGTGTATTTATGTTGCATTGAGTAGAGTGTAATGTGGTGTGTAATTATGTGGCACTGAGTAGTATTATGTGGAATGTATTTATGTTGCATTTTGTAGAGTAATTATGTGGCATGTAATCATGTGGCACTGATTGGTATTATGTGGAGTGCATGTTGCATTGAGTGCAGTGTAATTTTGTGGCATATAATTATGTGGCACAGTGGTATTATGTGGAGTGTATTTATGTTGCATTGAGTTTAGTGTAATTATGTGTGGTGTAATTATGTGGCACTGATTGGTATTACGTGGAGTGTTTTTATGTTGCATTGACTAGAGTAATTATGTGGCACTGAATGGTATGTGGAGTGTTTTTGTGTTGCATTGATTATAGTGTAATTATGTGGCACTCAGTGGCATCATGTGGAGTGTTTTGTGTTGTATTGAGTAGAGTGTAATGATGTGGCGCGTAATTATGTGGCACTGATTGGTATTATGTGGAGTGTATTTATGTTGTGTTGAGTAGAGTAAATATGTGGCGTGTAATTATGTGGCACAGTGTTATTATGTGGAGTGTATTTATGTTGCATTGAATAGAGTGTAATTATGTGGTACTGAGTGGTATTATGTGGAGTGTATTCATGTTGCATTGAGTAGAGTGTAATTGTGACGTGTGATTATGTGGTACTGAGTGGTATAATGTGGAGTGTATTTATGTTGCATTGAGTACAGTGTAATTACGTGGTGTGTAATTATGTGGTACTGAGTGGTATTATGTGGAGTGCATGTTGCATTGAGTGCAGTGTAATTATGTGGCATATAATTATGTGGCATTGAGTGGTATTATGTGGAGTGTATTTATGTTGCGTTGAGTAGAGTGTAATTATGTGTGGTGTAATTATGTGGCACTGAGTGGTATTACGTGGACTGTTTTTATGTTGCATTGAGTAGAGTAATTATGTGGCACTGAATGGTATGTGGAGTGTTTTTGTGTTGCATTGATTAGAGTGTAATTATGTGGCACTGAGTGGAATCATGTGGAGTGTTTTGTGTTGTATTGAGTAAAGTGTAATGATGTGGCGCGTAATTATGTGGCACTGAGTGGTAGTATGTTGAGTGTATTTATGTTGCATTGAGTAGAGTGTAAATATGTGGCGTGTAATTATGTGGCACAGTGTTATTATATGGAGTGTATTTATGTTGCATTGAGTAGAGTGTAATTATGTGGAGTGTAACTATGTCACACTCAGTGGAATTATGTGGAGTGTATTTATGTTGCATTGAGTAGAGTGTAATTATGTGGCACAGTGTTATTATGTGGAGTGTATTTATGTTGCATTGAATATAGTGTAATTATGTGACGCGTAATTATGTGGTACTGAGTGGTATTATGTGGAGTGTATTTATGTTGCATTGAGTAGAGTGTAATTATGTGGTGTGTAATTATGTGGCATTGAGTGGTATTATGTGGAGTGTATTTATGATGCATTGAATAGAGTGTAATTGTGACATGTGATTATGTGGTACTGAGTGGCATTATGTGGAGTGTATTTATATTGCATTGAGTAGAGTGTAATTATGTGGCGTGCTATTACGTGGCACTGAGTGGTATTATGTGGAGTGTATTCATGTTGCTTTGAGTAGAGTGTAATTATGTGGTGTGTAATTATGTGGCACTGAGTGGTATTATGTGGAGTGTATGTTGCATTTAGTACAGTGTAATTATGTGGCGTGTAATTATGTGGCACTGAGTGGTATTATTTGGAGTGTATGTTGCATTGAGTGCAGTGTAATTATGTAGCATATAATTATGTGGCACTGAGTGGTATTATGTGGAGTGTATTTATGTTGCATTGAGTACAGTGTAATTATGTGGCGTGTAATTATGTGGCACTGAGTAGTATTATGTGGAATGTATTTATGTTGCATTTAGTAGAGTGTAATTATGTGGCGTGTAATTATGTGGTACTGATTGGTATTATGTGGAGTGCATGTTGCATTGAGTGCAGTGTAGTTATGTGGCACTGAGTGGTATTATGTGGAGTGCATTTATGTTGCATTGAGTATAGTGTAATTATGTGTGGTGTAATTATGTGGCACTGAGTGGTATTAAGTGGAGTGTTTTTATGCTGCATTGAGTAGAGTAATTATGTGGCACTGAATGGTATGCGGAGTGTTTTTGTGTTGCATTGATTAAAGTGTAATTATGCGGTATTGAGTGGCATCATGTGGAGTGTTTTGTGTTGTATTGAGTAGAGTGTAATGATGTGGCACTGAGTGGTATTATGTTGAGTGTATTTATGTTGCATTGAGTAGAGTGTAAATATGTGGCATGTAATTATGTGGCACAGTGTTATTATGTGGAGTGTATTTATGTTGCATTGAATAGAGTGTAATTATGTGACGTGTAATTATGTGGTACTGAGTGGTATTATGTGGAGTGTATTTATGTTGCATTGAATATAGTGTAATTGTGACGTGTGATTATGTGGTACTGAGTGGTATTATGTGGAGTGTATTTATGTTGCATTGAGTACAGTGTAATTACGTGGTGTGTAATTATGTGGTACTGAGTGGTATTATGTGGAGTGCATGTTGCATCGAGTGCAGTGTAATTATGTGGCATATAATTATGTGGCACTGAGTGGTATTATGTGGAGTGTATTTATGTTGCATTGAGTAGAGTGTAATTATGTGGCGTGTACTTATGTGGCACTGAGTGGTATTACGTGGAGTGTTTTTATGTTGCATTGAGTAGAGTAATTATGTGGCACTGAATGGTTTGTGGAGTGTTTTTGTGTTGCATTGATTAGAGTGTAATAATGTGGCACTGAGTGGCATCATGTGGAGTGTTTTGTGTTGCATTGAGTAGAGTGTAATGATGTGGCGCGTTTCGAGGTTAGAAAAAAACACATATTTTAACACTGCTGGACCTGAACACTGATATGTACATAGTATCTTACAAGACATTGCAGTGTGTGAAATACCGAATGTAGTGTGCTCTTCTTGCCTGCTTCTCCATCATGGTAGAAAGCCAATTTCAGCAACTGAAACCGAGCACTCTATTTCCCAGCAGGATATATGCGTTTTTATCAAGGATTGCACCTGCCGCCTCCTTCAAAATATTGTCAAATACAAACTCTTCTAATATACCTATGGTCAGTACTGCCTATTGCAACCATACTAGTAGAATGCTTTTATGTATTGTTTAATATTGCAATTTTGCCGTTTCTAAGTGCTGTAAGTAGCAGGTTGTGCTGTTACTTGAATTACTGGTACTCCATTTATCGACGTTGGGTGAATTTAAGGCTAGTCTGGGCTTGCTGTGATTCGAAGGAACAATCTGCAGATCACACCAGGTGTCAAAAGCAAGAGTGTAACTCGCTGAGCCATCTTAAGAGCAGCAAGGTACAGCTCTAAACCAATGGTGCGATACAACATGATCGGCCTCCCTGCCGAACCACAAACAGCACAGGCAAATGAGAAGCCATGGAAATCCGCATGACTGCTATGTAACAACAGATGGTTCCAAACCCATCAAACTTTGTGACTCCAAAGAGAAAATGGATCATTGAATCTAGAAACTGCTTCCAGGGATCACTCGCCAGACCTCTGTCCCAGTATAAAATCAAAACAGCCGGTGAAAGTTAGAGCATGCCTTAGCGCTCCTCGCAGCACAATCTACACCAAAATATTTGAAATTACAATTGTTTTCTAGCGCACGGGTAAGCTTGTCACATATGTGGAATTTTGCCAAAGTTCCAGTTGAGTCGGAAATCTGTGTTAGAAGGGATATTTTCAATCTGGAAAACTTCCACAGACGCGAACAAATGCACAGCGGCAGAAGCAACTGTTCGTAAACAAAGGGATCTGCTGAGGGGAAAGAGGAATTGAGGAGGGGTGCTATGTCTGGCTTCTGTCACAGTGGCGGCGAAAGTAACCTGATACTGGAATGCAGCCTGCCGTGCAGCTGGCACACTGCGCGCCGCTAATCACTGCGCTCGCAGCCCGAGACACATAGGCTATGGGAGGGAACATTTAAAGATAAGGCGGGACATACCCACGCATTTGGCCATTTGCATGCTTTCTTTTGTGAAAGCCTTAAGCAATTGCCAATCAAATGCGTGGGCGTAAAAAATACAACAAGAGGAAAAGCTCTGGGAGTTGGAAGTGCTTACAAGAAGCCTCCCATAGTGCAGCGCATGCGCGCTGCGCTAGGCTCGACCTAAAAAGACAAGCACAGTCTTCCACGCTTGTTTCTAGTTGAACCCCTGGGTGGGCCAGGTCCCGGGGGCTTAATATTATATATAATAAGGGGAGGGAGTGCACGCGGCCCTCCTCCCCATTGCCAATCCACACCCTTCCTGGGGCAGGCCAATTGTTATTTTAATTGAAGGGGGGCACGTGGCCATCATAATGAGGCTAAGAGCCCTGGGAACCACCACCTCCCCAGGCCTTCAATAGTTAAATGGCGGGGGACCTCACAGACCCCCCTCCTTGGCCCTGTAGGGCCCCGGGGACCACCACCTCTCAGGGGCAGGCCCTGCAAATTGAAAAGGGGGGCAGCGTGGCCCCACTCCTGGAGCCATTAATGGCCCTGGACACTACCTCCTTCCAATGCCCACCAAAAACAACAGCAACACAGGACGCCTCCACACCACCTCTGCTCAGTTGTTGAGGTTAGGCTGAGGGCCAGGGGGGTACCGGAAGTGTGCCTCAAACAGCCTCACTACATCCTCACATGGGGTAAACATCACTATGCCCGCCTGCTTCGCAAGGGTCATTCCGGTGCCCTCAGGGCATGTCCTACATGCTGGCACCCTCTAGAGGGGCTGACAGCTCCAGGCTCAGGAAGCCCAGGCCGATGGGCCTGCTTCCAGCTCCTGGAAGAGGATCCCCGCCTGGAGGCTGCCCTTCTGCCTCCTTCCTCCTACCATGACGGCTCCCTGGGGAGGGATATGATTAGAAAATATGACAATATTGCCATAATGTGATCTGTTGACCATTCGCTGCAGGCCCTACCTCGGGGGGAATGACAAGCAGTGGGTAGGAGCCTTCGTAGGCCCAACCTCTGCCTGTCAGGAGGTCCAGGGAGGGCGGGCCTGCCAGGGCACAGCACCAGCAGAGGACTATCAAGTGCAAAGCAGCGCACACTAATAACCAACACACCGCTAGTCACTTGGTTGTGTATTCGCAGCGCGTGTCCAGCACAAGGACTGGTATTTTGCCACACCTTACAAGTGACTCTGCCCCACCTCATGGGGCTGGTGGCCATTTCAGGTCAGGAGAGTGTGACTTTAATTTTTTTCTGGTGCAGTTTTCACAGGGCGTGCTACTAAGTGCTGATTAAGTGCTTGCTTTGGCCTGGCACTTGGTCATGTTGGTTTGGACAGCTAGTGTGACTGGGTGTGGGGCATGTTGGAGCACTGGACTGCACTTTTAGTGTGTGGTGCAGTGTGTTGTCTTTGTGTGGATGAATGTGTTGCTTGTGGAAGATGGAGAAGGTGTGAGAGTTTGTTGTGCTGTTTAGTTCAATAATGTGAGGTGGACGTCTGGGACATTGTGCATGAATTTAGTTGTGATGACAGGTTTTGTGTTGGAGTCTGGTCGAGAGAATTTGAACTAAGGAGATGTATGGTTAAACTTTCCGGTTTTGTTTTGTGGTTTGAATGTGTAGATGTAGGGATGACGGGCAAATCCTATGTTGAAGGAAGTTTCGGGGTTGTGTGCCCTGGCTGTCATGTGAGTGAGCGCCCATCATTACATGTCCTGCTAGCACAAATGTTGTATGGTGTCACTGTGAGTGTTCATACATGTGGTGATAGAGGCTCATGTCCGAGGAGGTTGCACGACTTGCACCTTTGTGCAAAGCTACTCACAACCTAGTTGTTATCTTGTTTATCTGTTTAACACGAGGAATAGAGAGCCATAAGTCTTGACACTTCACAGAGTTTCTAGGACTGCTGTTTGTTGTCTTTGTCTTCGTGGGTACAGGATACTTCAGTAGGTTGTAATTGGGTGAATGTGTAAGCAAGGCATGTTGAAGACTGAGTGATGTGAATGGCTGTCTTTGTACTTTATATGCAAGGGAATGGCTGTTTGTTGTTTTGTTGTTTGTCTAATATCCTGTGTCCCCATTTCCTGTGTCTCTGAATTGGTGTCTGGAATGTTGGTGTGTGGTGGGGAGAGAAAGAGAGGAGACAGACAGCTGCAGGGGTGTTGGCGCCCTGACAGGACCTACCTGTTGTTGCTGTAACCTAAGGGTCTGACATGAATTAAAGAACTTACCTCCTATGTAAGTGTCCCAGACTCCTGTATGAAGACCCTGCCCTCAAACGCAAGCAGTTCCTGTCAAGAACATAGGGGCATATTATCAAGAACGGCGTTAAAATTATCGCCGGTTTAGCGGCAGAAAACTGCCGCTAAAGCGGCGATAATGGGCTTGATAATATGCCCTGGAGAATTCCAATAGAAGCCCATGATGACACCAGAACATGGACTTCTATTGGAATTCTCCAGGGCATATTATCAAGCCCATTATCGCCGCTTTAGCGGCAGTTTTCTGCCGCTAAACCGGCGATAATTTTAACGCCTTTCTTGATAATATGCCCCCTAGTTACTTAGGATGTAGCTGGGCTGCTCCAAATAACAATGACTTACGAGGTAACGGTTTGCTTCTCTATTCATGGAAAACCAAATAGCAGGTCTCCAAGTGACATAAGCAAGACTTTCAAGATGCTGATGTGGAACTCTGCCCAAGTGAGAACATTGTCAAAAAATACATATTGGCTCACTCATCTACCTCTACATTCCTCTCAGTGAGATAAACACCCACTGCAGCGATCTCTCTGCATCATCCTAGACAGCATGAAGTCCCAGATCAGCTCGTTCTCCTCCGCCTGCTTCTTACGTCTATGCATGCTACAAAAAACACTTCAAACGGCTTCTCCGAAACACAAGACACACCATCACACAGGCCTTCATCCCCAGCCGACTGGACTACGGTAACACTCTCTACTCAGGGATCACGGCACACCTCCTACGGAGACTTCAGACCATACAGAACGCCACAGCCAGACTCGTCCTTAACCTACCTCGATGAACCCACATCACCCCCACCGAAGAGAACTCCACTGGATCTCAATTCAGAAGAGATGCTGTAGGAAGGTGGAATCTGACTGCATGGTTGCCCCCACTTTTTTTCCTGGTGTTTTGCTGGTTTTCGACTTAGTCTGACTGGGATCCTGCTAATCAGGACCCCAGTCTATCTGCTTACTCCCTAAATTGGTTGTTCATGTACTTTAGGTACACTCCAGATTGGATTCTGGGTACCCTTATAAGTCCCTAGTATATGGTATACTATGTACCCAGGGCATAGGCACCCCAGAGGCCTCCCAGGGGCTGCAGCATGTATTATGCCACCCCTGAGAGACCATTTAAAATGACACAACAGGTATGCTACTGCAGCCTGTGTAAGGTGCTGCATGCACCCCTTACTTAGATATAGGTTCACTATATCTATCCTAATCACTGCACATATAAACCTGTCAGTCACCCCTATAGCAGGCCTTATCAATCCTGAAGGCAGGGTGCTGGGTTTTATGTGAGAGGGTGCCCATGCATAAGCAGAGCCCCTCTGCAGCCTTCGGAACCTATTCTCCGGGGTTGTTTGTGATGCAGCCAACCATATATACTTAAGTGCATTATAACCTCGCGGTAAATGTTAACTTTAAAATGGCTGCATGGAAACATGTCGTGTTTGGTGTCAAACACCTTGGAATCATACCTCCACACCAGTAACTGGTGTGGGAGGTATGATTCCACCCTCCTAGAGGGAGAAATATGACAACACCGGTACACCCGGTACCAGCTTCACAGAACCCTGGCATCACAAAATGGATGCTGCCAGCCACAGACACGAGTCTGCCCTCCTGCTGCTGGACGAAACTCCAGCAGGGGAAGGCTTGACAATAGGTTTCCTGTCACAGGGAGGTGTGACCATCTCCCAGACAGGCTTTAGTGTATTGGGGCTGGGTGGGTGCACTCTCAGAGTGCTTTGATGTCTGCACTGGGGGCACATTTGGTGTCCTCGTGCATAGTCCAGCTCAAACCGGTTGCAGGGGCTATCAGCCCCTGCTCTGGCGCGAAACTGGACAAAGGACATGGGTGTAGCCACCCCTCTGTCCTGACCCTCCCATAGGTGGGTCCCCAGAGTTTGTCCCACCCCTTCCTTGGGTATAAAGTAGGAACCCCTGGCTACAGGACTTTAGATATTACCTGGACTAAACTCTGCTACAGAAACTAAGTAACCTTCAACGATCTACGCTTTGCTGGACGACTGAAGAATCTCCCTTGGAGTAAAGGAGTTACTCCCCTGCTGAGCAGGCACCTAAACGCATCTGACCGGTTTGCATCTACGAAGCTCCCGAAGGACTCCGAAGATTTCTGCAACACAGGAGGTGGGTTCCCGAGGTCGATCTGCACCGCAGGGATCAACAGGGGGCACCATAGGAGCCCCCTCAGCCACCAACCGGAGACCGCAAACAGAAGAGGACCCTGCTAGGGGCCCCCAACAGGCTTTCCTTGTCGGAAACCAAGCATCGTAAAAAGTGTTCATATGGATTACGAGTCGGTCTTCGACTGCCGACGGGCTTCTTGAGCCCATCAGAAGCCAGCCGGAATGACGGCCGGTTTTACCTCTGACCGCCTAACTTGTAATTAGGTGGTCGGAAGTGAAACCGACGATTTCGTTCGGAAAGCCTCTGACCTAAGGTCGGAAGCTTTCCGACCGAAATCGTAATTGGCCCCTGAGTCTAGAATTTAATGTCTGCCTTAAACAGTGATACCAGGAGACCATTTGATCCCGGTGCTCCTTCTCCTCTGATTGTTTGCAATGCCTTCTTGACTTTAGCTACAGTGATTCTTCCTTTATGTCTTTCCTTGGTTTAACCTTAGAAATAGGGCTGTGAGTTGTGTTAGTAGCAGATAGGTCTTGAATAATTCATTGCGCCTCAGTAAATCCGTTCCATCGTTTGTGAGGTTAATTTAATGTGTTTACATGGTCACAGAATTTTGCCTAGTTTTGTTGGCACTAGGTCTCTATATAGGTTGCGTTCATCCCTGTGCAGAGTTTACTTTTGGTTTCAAGTACGAAACAAATAGTTTTTTAAAAGTAAGAGACTTTGTAAGGAAGTCTTTTCCGGTGGCATTTAAGCCAACAGCACTTTGCACGGAAGGGTTAATGACAGTGGTGACAGCAAAGCTACACGCCCCGCATGCCACGTGCTCTTGGCAGAAAAGCCAAAAATGGCTGATGGCATCACACGTTCTGATGCCACTTGGCTGACTTGTGAAATCTTCCCATGCAACACATTTTGTCATTTTCAAGGTAGCTGATTTCTTTCATTATTTCCAAGGCTGTGAAATTAAGGAACAAAGGTTGAAATGAAACCACTGGTGATTTAAAAGCAATGAGAAATGAAAAGAATAGTAAAAACAAAAACTCAAAGTAAAAAACAGGATTTTATTTGGTATGTAGGCTGGTATGTCTTTTGTATAAAGCACAATACAACACTTTACAATGGGGATTACAAGTTCACTTGGAAACAAGCCTTGAGCACTCTATTTGTAGGGGAAAAGAGACGCGTGATTTTACAGCACTGTCATTCAAGGGTTACTCTTATATAATTTATAACACTCAGTTTAATTACATTCGAATGATGGGAGGCTGAATCGGGCGTGCCTAGGTTCAAACTCTTGTCTTGTAGGTCACAGCCTATGTCAGCAGTGAGCGTTTGACTCTGAGTTAGTTTGCTAGCGTTAATAATAAGATATCGGAAACCTCCCCTTTACATTTTATGTTGAGCATACATACCCAACCTTTTTATTCGTCTCTAGTTTATAGGAAATGTAATAGTAGGTAATGGGAAAAAGCTGGATATAGTTAGGGTCCTGCTGCAGTTCAAGAGACCCCCCACCAGCGTTTCAATAGAAGGGCTCCTCCTGTGCTTGCTTTCACCAGTCATTCACACTAAAAGCAGCCATTTGAATCATTCTCAGGAAACAGGCCAGATCATAGTCACTTCTTAAAAAGGTTTTGCTGTAATGACTGTCCAGCGCCCATGTGAGTGACTGAAGAATGATTACTGCAGAGGTGGGGCATGAAACGAGAAGCCATAGTGTGACTAAGAGTGGGCCTCTGCAGTGCACAGGAGCGCGAGCAGGGGGCGCTGATCTGCTTGCATGACGTCAGATGTCTCCTTGCAGTGATTGGCTGCTTCGTGACTATGCATTAAGTACGAGCTCTGTACTTGTTGGAACACTCACGTTATTATAGCTGTACCTCCAGGTTGTAATGGGGCAAGGACGGCTGTTCTTTTCAGCCCTACTTTCGAAGTTCAGAGACTGTACAATGCTTTAGAATGGGTAAAATCATTCTCATTCTCTTCGAAAGTTGTTTTGTGGCAAAGAGCACTATATTTACATTTTAAAACGTGTACTGTGCAGTCTTTGTAATTGCTTATCCACGCATATTCAAATAGGCTTTGTATCATTAAGCAGCAGCAGCAGCAGCAGCACGACAGAGCGCCTCCTGGTGGCATGGAGCTGCACTTACATGAACATTAGGCCAGAGCGGTGCAGGCGGAAGCAGGACACACGCCGGCTTCCTTCTTTCCGGTCCTTGTCCTGATGGAATACAATCAGATTCTGCGCCCCTTATGCTAATGTCCTTTCAGCCACCACAGAATTGTAATATTATTTCTAAAGTGATAAAGGTGTAAGCGGATTTTGGATCACATTAAGGGTTTTATTATTTATTCATAGGCAAGGTGCCGTGCCTTAAAAGCAGATTCACCTATGTAATGCCACCGTGTGCCACATAAAACCAGACCCCCGTACACAGACACCTCCAGGTTATTCACAGGCCACACAGCCTGAAGCAGGGGCGAGCACGAGGGAAGGAGACACTCAGTGCCTGGCTCGGTTGTGGGTTGGGAGGAGACACTCAGTGCTTGGTCGTGGGTTGGGAGGAGACACTCAGTGCCTGGCTCGGTTGTGGGTTGGGAGGAGACACTCAGTGCTTGGTCGTGGGTTGGGAGGAGACACTCAGAGCTTGACTCGGTCGTGGGTTGCGAGGAGACACTGAGTGCCTGGCTCGGTTGTGGGTTGGGAGGAGACACTCAGTGCTTGGCTCGGTCGTGGGTTGGGAGGAGACACTCAGTGCCTGGCTCGG